>JALPQD010000095.1:0-326187 GCA_023101885.1 Typhlomys cinereus
ATGGTATTTCTGTGTAAGTGGGGCTAATGTCGGCATGGATGGCACGTAATGTAAGTTGTAAAATGAGGCTTTTTTCTGTTTGTTTCGTAGTCCTACTTTGTAACAGACTATGATCCAACCATCGAAGATTCCTACACAAAGCAGTGTGTGATAGATGACCGAGCAGCCCGGCTGGACAGTAAGTGACGTTTGGTAGCTCCTGTCTTATTTATAACAGGCGTTCTGGCTTTGGACCGTTACGTGGGATGTAGGTGTGGTAGGGTCGTTGAGAAGTGGTTCAGCAGGTAAAGACGCCGCTACCCAAACTCGGCAGCCCGAGTTCAAGTCTCGGAATCCATGTGGTGAAAGGAGAGAACGGCTTTCAGAAGCTCTTTTGACCTCACCCGTCATGGTGCGTGTGCTCCTGCAGTCCCCCGCCCCCCAGCTAAATAAGTGAAACACTAAAGCATTATTGAGCTGAAGTATTAGATGATTTTGAATAAAAGCCCAATTCTTCTGTGAGATCCCTTTTTCTTTTCTCGGCATTCTGAGATCAAGCCCAGATCCTTGCGCATGACCACGTGACTCCTGCACACGCTAGACAGGGTCTCGGTCACGACCACCGTCTCCAGGCATTTGTTTTCATTGTTCACATATTTCTTAGCAACTGGAGACTCCAGCAGCAGGCGCCCGCCACGAGAGAACCTGTCCTTTCCTGGTCACACACCAGGAACTGTATCAGCCCCCTGCTCGCGTGGGGCGGGGGCGAGTGTGGCTGGGGAGGGAGGAGCAAGAGAAACAGAGAACACCACAGTTTCAGTTTCTTTCTTGAACGTACAGATACGTTTTCAAGCTCTTTGTGCACAGGAAATAAATATCCAAATGAGTTCAGAGTTGCTTTGACTCCATCTGCCTGGATGCGTTGGGTATTTTTAACCTTGGACTTGGTATGCTAATGTATTCCAACCACAGAATCAATCTGTGCCGATGACGATAAACTCTGAAACTGTGCCATTAGCTCCTGCTTGTCTCCGCCGCTGAGCATGAAGTACTAGAGAGGAAAACCATTTCTTCTCGGTCAGCAGGCGTCACCTTAGACAGCCTCATGGGACGGCCTGCCCTTGGGAGGGGTGGGGGGTCTTACCAGGTGAAACACACAGTGGCCTTTGTTGGTTTTTCTCTAGTTCTGGACACAGCTGGGCAGGAAGAGTTTGGCGCCATGAGAGAGCAGTACATGAGGACGGGCGAGGGCTTCCTGCTGGTCTTCTCCGTCACCGACAGAGGCAGGTTGGTACCACGTGACCAGCGCACAGACACGGATAGAAACACTGTCGAAATCCATTATGATGTGTAATTAATATATTCCAGTAAGAATCAAAACGCTAATAAGAAACGAGAAAAAAAAATCCAGGCAGCTGGTTCTGTGTAGATTTCTGTCTTACAGAATTTGAGTTTTTTTTTTCTTAAATGGGAAAAAGAAAGACAATAAAGTATAAATGAGGCACATAGTTTCTGAATTCAGATCTTGGATAAATATATTATCTTTTTTTTTTTTTAGTTTTGAAGAAATCTATAAGTTTCAAAGGCAGATTCTCAGAGTGAAGGATCGTGACGAGTTTCCAATGATTTTAATTGGTAATAAACAGACCTGGACCATCAGAGACAGGTGAGACGGGATCTTGTGGTTGGACACAATGTGAAATGTAGTGGCATATAGGAACTGTCTCTCTGTCCGTCTGCCTGTCATCCATCATCTGTCTGTGAGGAAGGAGAGCGTGGAAGAGGAGGGGCGAGCAGGTGTGTCACGTGGAAGAGGAGGGGCGAGCAGGTGTGTCACGTGGAAGGAGAGGGGCGAGCAGGTGTGTCACGTGGAAGAGTGGAGAGGGGGCGAGCAGGTGTGTCACGTGGAAGAGGAGGGGCGAGCAGGTGTGTCACGTGGAAGAGGAGGGGCGAGCGGTGTGTCACGTGGAAGAGTGGAAGAGGAGGGGCGAGCAGGTGTGTCACGTGGAAGAGGAGGGGCGAGCGGGTGTGTCACGTGGAAGAGGAGGGGCGAGCGGGTGTGTCACGTGGAAGAGGAGGGGCGAGCGGGTGTGTCACGTGGAAGAGGAGGGGCGAGCGGGTGTGTCACGTGGAAGAGGAGGGGCGAGCGGGTGTGTCACATGGAAGAGGAGGGGCAAGGTGTGTGCACTAGAGCCACAGTGCCTAGATGGAGGTCGGGACAGTTTGTGTCACTTCTCTCCCTCCACATGCTGTCTCTAAGGACCAAACTCAGTTCGCCAGGGGCACACGGGCTTTTTAGCCACTAAGCTGTCTTGCTAGCGCGTGGCGTGGTTTATTTAACGAATACTCACTTCAGTGTATAGCGGAGTCTGGGACACTGCATGTTGCGGACGCCATGGAAGGCTGGACTCGGGAAGGAGAGGTGGAGAAGCTCTGTCCATGCAGTTGTGCACCAGTGTGTGTGCTGGTTCCATGTCCTGGTCATGTCTCATGTAACATCGAAACCCTGTAGCTTAATGAGACAAATGTTCTTCTCTCTTCCCTTCTTCCGTTTCTCCATTTTGAGATGCATGTGGGCTTCAGGCGTGGGATTCTTGCTAGCCTGTGCTTAGTTCTCATTGCATAGTTGTGAAGTTACCCCCAAATGCTTAATCTATTCACTGCTAATCCAAAATTAACTTGGTTTAAAGAACGGCTGTGATAAGCTGCAGTGTCTGGATTGTTTCTCTTGTCTTGTCAGGAAGCTCACACTGGCACGGGGCACAGCTGGTAGCTCACACTGGCACGGGGCACAGCTGGTAGCTCACACTGGCATGGGGCACAGCTGGTAGCTCACATTGGTACGGGGCAACAGCTGGTAGCTCACATTGGCACGGGGCACAGTGGTGTGGCCAAAACTGGAGCCAGAGGGCGAACTTCCTGTAGTCTCCTGAGTGCCAGGATCATGGGCGTGCACGTGGCACTTGCTCTGGATTTTCCTGAAATCCAGTGACTAGAGGCCTGGGCACTTGGATGCGGGAGAGTATTTCTTGTTTAATGTACTCCAGAGCCAGCTTATCGCACTTCTCTTTCAAGCTCCTTCATTGCTAGTTTTATCATTTCACAAAAGTTTTAGCGTGTGTTGTCTATCCATCTTTTTGGAGCGAGGACAGTGAACTGTGAATTAATGTGACTTTACATGATTTAAGTGGGGGGTTTTTTGGTATCTTTTTCTTTTAGGTCTCTGTCTCTGATTCACATCTGGAATATTATTATTTAAAGTGTTTGTTTTGCTGATATTTAATACTGTTTGGTTTTTATGTGCCCTGTATTAACAAACATCAAAATTTTTGTTGGCGAGGTGGAAACAATTAGGAAGAACTGGTTGATAAATATCGCTGGTCTTCCATCTTGTAGCTGTTGAAAGCATGACCTCTGATTTGTGTTGTGCTCGTACAAAGGTTTTAGGAGCGTGTCAGCTATAAAACGTTTACTCCAGGGAAGGACAGTGTCTCCCAAGGTGCCCAGCCCAAACATGTGAGGCCATATTTGCAGTTGTCCTGGGCTGCATGCAGTTCGTGGAGAGCAGGCTGGATGTGTCTGGTCTAACACTAAGACGCAGACAGGTGTCTTGATGGCGCTTAGCACAGAGTAAATGATTCTGCTTGCTTCCTCCAAGGTCCAAATTGTAAAGCTGCAGCAACAAAGTGTGATCGACATGAAGTCAATACATGTGTTCCATTTCCGAGGGTTTCTAAACTTAGGCTTATTACACGTCGCCCCATAGCACCTCTCTGTGGCTCTTCTAGTCCTTTCTCGTGTTCAAAGCTCTTCATATGCCAGTGGTTCTGGGAACGAGGGAAAAGCCGACTTCCTTGCTTGTCATGGTGGGGTGGGGGCTCCACAAAGAAGAAGGGGGGCTCAGGGAGGGTAGAGGTCTCTAGGACAGGCAGAAGCAGCTGAGGGTCCTAGAAGCAGCAGACCCATCATCAGCTCGGTGGAGCCGTATGAGCAACTCATCTGTCATCTAAGAGGGCGGTTCCCTCTCGCTGCGGGGGCGCGTCTCTGCGGGGGCGCGTCTCTGCGGGGTGCAGGTCCTCTCCACGGTTGCAGAGTCTGTCTGCAGGTATTGTGGGCCTGACCCTGCTTGTGTATCACGGGATCATAGATGGTTCACGTCAGTACAGCATGTGGTGGCTCCTCAGTAAATAAAAAGCAAGAGTGCGAGAAGCACTGTGGGACGGAAGTGCTGTTCTGTCACCTTGAAGATAAGCGTTCTCAGCCTGTAGTGACTTTGTCTGAGTGTCCTGACACGTGGACATAATTCTGTCTGTGGGAGCAGGCTAGCGGCAGAGGTGACTGCGTGCTGTCGTCTTCATGTGGACAGTCCTCTAATTGGTAGACACAGAGACAGACTTCTCTCCCCTTCTTTATTGGGTCCCTTGCACGCAGGAGCCACCAGGCTTGGCTCGGCGCGCTCTCTCTCTCTTCTTTAATGTGGGTTCCGGGAGTGAACTCATGTCCTTCTGCTTGTGAGGCAGATAGTGTGCTGACTGGCTCTCTCCTCGCTCCCTCTCTTCTTGAAGCACTTGGCTTGCTTAGCTCTGGGCTGTCAGCCTTTCCCGCGCCTCCCCTGTCCCGGATGGGCTTCTCTTCATCCGCTCCCAGGCGTGCGCATCTCTCTCATGCTCAGGGCACTTGAATGCAACTGCACTTGAAATTGCTGGACTCAAACTTTTATCTTTTTTTTTTTTTTTTTAACAAAACATCTTTCAGATTTAAAGCTTATTTTTAAATGTCTCCATCTTTAGCTGCTCTTCCAGCTCAGCTAGAGAAGCCACTGGAACTCTATGGAAACGGAGTTGGGGGGTCTCTGAAGTCCTGAACTTGATGAGCTCCAAGAGACCTTGTCTTTGTCATCAGACTGCCATGCTCTGTCCTCTCGTTGGCTCTGGTGGCAGCAATGCTGTGCACTTTATCTAATGCGTGCTACTCCAGTAAGCCCACCCAGCTACCCTGGTGAGCCTACCCGACCATGCCAGGGAGCCTACCGTGGCTTTGTATGTGGTGGGGGATCTCTTGCGAGCGTGTGTGCCGAGTCTGCTGACCTTGATTCTTGGTGTCACATGACACTGTGACGCCAGCTTTGAAGATAAGTAAGCGGAGACCAGCGGCCAGCCTTGTCCCTGCCCGTAGCGAGGTCATCCCTCTTCCTGCAGACAGAGAAGTCACTTGCCCGCCTGCTTCAGCTCAGTCACATCCAGTCTGGCTATAAACCCTTCCTTACTTGTCTTTGAGACGAGGCCTTGTTGTGCAGCCTGGGCTGACCGCAGACCTGAGACTCTCCTGCATCGGTGTCCCGAGCGCTGGTGTCACAGACTCAAGTCAGTCACCTGAGATGTCACAGGCGCGGGCCAGTCACACCTGCTGACATCAGTTGTTATTTTTGAATGTATCTGCGAGAGAAGAGGGGTAGGGGACTGGCTGGCACGCTTGTGCCGTGGTGCAGGAATGGGGGTCAGAGGACGGTGTCCAAAGTGGTTTTTCTCCTTGCGCCATGTGGCTCTGGGGATGGGCCCAGGTCTGTGTGGCAGGGCTGCCAGCACACTGGCCCTGACCTCCATCTTCGGGATGTTTATTTCCTTCCACAAAGCAAGCCACGTTAACAACCAGTGATGTACGCACACTTTCCAGCGTGCATGTGTTTATGTTTTGGTTGTTGTTTTCGTGTTTTTTTGCGGCCGGGGCTCGAGTTGACTTGATGGCGGCTCCCCTCAGTGTGCACTCCAGCTGTGGGCGCCGTGACTGGCTCCTGCTCTTTCTTGTGTCTCCTTTCGCTTCAGGATGCACTTGTCTGGTTGAGGAGCCCGTTTCTGACTGAGCGATTCTTCTAAGCTTGTGCTTACGTAGGCAGCTGCACCTTACTTCCTGACCTCAGAGTTTATCACGAACTGGTAGGAGAACAAAAGACAGACCAAGACCGTGGCGTGACATGTTGGGTTTGGTCGTTAGCCACCTTCGAAGGTGCAAGAGCTTTGCGATGCTTCTTTCAAAGCAGCGGCGAGCAGAGGGAGATAAGGGCTGAGGGGCTGGGAATCGGCTCAGGGCATAGGTCCTCGCTGTACAATGTGGGACCTGGGGTTATACCCGCCACCCCTGGAAAACCTGGGCATGGCCCTGAGGGTCTGTGACCCTAGAGGGCGCAGAGACAGACGGACCCCGTGGACTTAACGTGCCGGCCATCCTCATTGAAACCGTGGCCCACGCCAGCGCGAGACTGTTAAAAATGAGGTGGAGAGTGATGGGGTACGGGATGCCTGCCCATCCTTGACCTCTGGCCTCTGCACATGCGTACATGTGTGTCTAGGCTCACATGCAATACATACATACAAAGAGCGCAGGGTTGAGGGAAGGTCGGCATCCCAGGAGGAGAGAACAGCATTTGTGACCAGATGGGGCTGTTTTTATAGAACGGAATTTGCCATGTCTGGTTTTCTCAAAATAGTAATTGTTCTTCCTAAATTAGCGGCTCTGTGAAGGTTCTTCTTCCTTGGCTTCCCACCTTATTGTACCCCCCGTGATGCGCATGCCATGTTGAAGGGAGGGCAGGTAAATTTAAAAAGCTCTTAAGCTTTGGTGTGCCATTGCTTGGTGGGACGGCCACAAGATGGATGGAACCTGCTCCCCTCCCCACACTTTGTGACACTTTTGGACAAAATCTGTTTTGTTCAAATTATGGGATTTTGGGAATGAAATATACATTGCTAGCACTAGCTGAAAATATTAGCGGGAATAATACCTTAGACGTGAATGAGACCACTTGACTGACTTGAATTTCAGTCAGTAGGAGCAAAAGTCAAGGTCTCCAAGTTCAACCGGTGACCCGACTTTCATTCCTGGAACCTCAATGGCAGAAGGAGAAAATGGCTTTTGCAAGTCGTCTTCCACACACATTCTGCCTGTACATACTCTCTTGTAAATTGATAAATAAAGAAACATTAAAAGGAAGAAAGCCCTCATATTTCTTGCTTTCAGGCTTTACACCAAGAAAGGTTTTATTTTCATAGGCAGTAGGGGAAAAAAAAAAAAAAAAAAAGCCCTACACTAAATGTTTTTTTGCAACAGAGTCTCAACTCAGGTTGTGTGGAGGTCAGAGAACAACTTTGAGACATTGGTTCTCTTCTCCACTGCCGGGCCGTGGGGATGGAAGGTCTCTGGACGCATAGACACTTTACCTGCTGAGCTGTGACACTGCCCAGTGTTTATGGGAGCTGAATTCCTTAATGAAATGCTAGTAAGTAGAACAAGCAGTGCTGGCGTATGCTGGAAATGAGTCAGCAAAATTCAACCTGTTCATCCAGTAGGTGGAGAGAAAGAAATGTTTGGTATTACCTGACATTCATTCCTGATTGGTAGATTTCCCCTTCCCAATGCCGTCACTTCTGGAAACCGACTAGCTGACCTTTGAGGTACGTTACTTGTCTTGCAGACATCTGGCTCTCGTGAGGCTCCCTGATGGCAGAAAGGACTTAAAACCCACCGTGTGGTCTGTGGTCACTACTTTTTGGTGCAGCCAGGATCTAAAATTTTGAACAGTGGAAACAACCCCACCCCTTTGTCCCTCACGCACTACAACTTGAGGACTGTAAAACCTCAACTTTCTTTCCATGGCGCTGTTTCTCCTCCCTCTAGAGAACAGCCAGGCAGGTTATCCCCATACGCCACCCTAGTGTCCACTCCGTGGCATGGTTTATTGGGAATGGGGGCCTGGGAGCCTTCCACCGATACACCCCCTTTGCAAACAGAAGGGTGGGGAATTGGTTAATCACATAAGGAGCATCTCCCACAAAATCCCGGTGGCACGTCGAGCGTGGAGGTGGAATGCCTTGTTCTGGGATCAGAGACGGTCAGGAGCGCTCCCCACAGCGGCCTGGCTCGGAGGCCCGGGCAGCGCGGGCCGGGCGCCGCCAAGGAAGAGACACGCTAGTGGAAACGCCTGGAATTGGAAAAAAAAATGTGTAGATAACTTTCAACTATTTTCCTGAGACCGAAACAGCCTCGCGATGACACTGATGAGGGGCTGCTGGCGCCGTCCTCGGCTCCTCCCTTCTGGCCGTCCGACTTCTCTAACTTCCCACTGCTGCGTTGGTGCAGCGCCTCCCGCTCCTGCCTGCCGGGCGCCGCCTGCATCGCTGCCGTGCAGTCCTCGGTTGAGGCTCCTGAGCACTGGACACTGCGGGAGCCCCCACCCCCACTCCCCAGCTCCTTGCCGGCCACCTCCAGTCTGCAGGGCTTCTGCAGGACCTGGCTTGAGTGCTGTCTGCCCTTTGCGCCCCCCCCAGCTGCTCTTACCATTTCCTTTGTCAGCTCCAGGCTGTTCCTTGGGCGCAGCATCCCCTGAACCCCCACGGTGCTTCTGAGCGCTTGCTCTGTCCCCTTCCCAGAATGGATGCCCGCGCCTTCCCTGCTTTGAGTCCTTCTACGTAACATAATTTTCACGTACTGTCCCGTGGACTTTGAATCTCTGTTATTAAGAGATAGGTGCTGCATAAGCAGTTGTTGTACTGTATTATTTAGGGAGTAATGACCAGATAAAACACCCGTGTAAGTTCTGTACAGTTTACACCAAAACACACTTAGGGTTTCGTGAGTGCCCGGGGTCATCCGCCTGCCCCTGTGGGGTGTTGATGGCGGACACCGTCTCCATCACAGCGTGTTCTTCTGATTCGCCCCACACAGCTGGGCTTCCTTTTGTGGGCGCTGTGAGGACTGTGGCTCACTGGTCTCTGGGGTAGCCGGGCCTGGGCGCAGCCGGTCTGTCCATTCACCAGTGTTGCACCTCAAACCCACCTGCTGCATTTCAGGTGACGCAGGAGGAGGGCCAGCAGCTGGCGCGGCAGCTGAAGGTCACGTACATGGAGGCGTCGGCGAAGGTCAGGATGAACGTGGACCAGGCCTTCCACGAGCTTGTCCGGGTCATAAGGTGAGCAGGGCGCTCCTGGGCATGGGCGGGCACGGGTGGGCACGGGTGTTAATACACTGCCGTGTCCTAAGGTGAGCAGGGCACGGCGGGCATGGATGTTAATACACTGCTGTGTCCTAAGGTGAGCAGGGCACAGGTGGGCACGGGTGTTAATACACTGCCATGTCCTAAGGTGAGCAGGGCACGGCGGGCACGGGTGTTATACACTGCCGTGTCCTAAGGTAACAGGGCACATTAATACATTACATGAAATGTCGTTTGTGAGAACGATGGAGTCGTCTACAGGAGTGATTTCTTTCTAGGGGTCAGTGCACATGTGGTTAGGGTTGAAGTACACAGCTTATATTCTAGGCCCTTTGAATTTGAATCTGAAAATCTCAATTAAGTTGAAGCAGAAAGTAAATGCAGGGTTCTGAGGGGCAGATGGTTTGAAGGTGGTAATGACAGCAGCTAGTGAAGTAGATGCTCTGCTAGATTCTTTCAGTGCCTTGTATTTACTCCTCAGTACGACCCAGAGTGAAATGCTTCTTTGCTTTGCTCTCAGACAAGGAGATGGAGCACAGAGAGGTTAAGTAGTGTGTGTGAGCTTGTTAGCGATCAGATGCTACCGACCGGGCAGCAGTGCTGGCTTGCGTCCAGGTCATCCAGAGTCTGTGCTCGGAGCCAAGAGCAAGCCAGGCAGTAGGTTTCATAATCCTGGGGTGCATGGCGTCCCAATGACACGAGCTTGACACGAGTCTACAGAGAATCGTTTTAGTGGATGAACCAGGAGACTTGGCGAAATCAAGGGCTCCAAGAGCCCCAAGGTGCCGGGAGGCCGGAGCTGCTGTACGTGCCTGGGGAGGAGTCGCTGCTTCAGAGTCTTATTTTGACCCCCATCGCTTGAGCGCTCTCCTCGCTGTTTCTTGGCATTCTCTTCTGGTCGGACGGTGAGCAGAGTGGGCTTTCGTTTCCTGTATGTCTCAGGAGACTTGACCCCGGTGCTACGGCTCCTTCTGTGGAGGAGACAGGGAAGCTGCAGGCTTCAGTTCGCGAGTGGAGTTTGGATTTTGTTATGCAATGCTGCAGCGCCACGCCCGATCCCAGCCACGCAGAGCGTGAAGTTAGTGGCTTGCGATCCAGATCCACTGTGGCCTGGGAGTTACTGAGCAGTTGCCTCGTGAGCTGGTGGTGTCGCTGCTCCTCCAGAGAGGAGAGCAGGAGTCACGCACACGTGCATTCCGTTCTCCTCCTCCTCACATGCCCTGCCCGGTACCACAGCGATGGCTGCGGTCAACACAGCCCTTCACGGGGGTCTCCAGGGGCCAACCTGAATCTGGAGAATCCCTCCAGGTGGGCCCGGAGGCCTGCCTCCTAGGGCCTGGGGGATGGGAGCTGACCATCACAGCTAGTTCGTTAAAAATCCTAGTTCTGTTGCTTAGCTCAGAGTTTCAGCTTTACGGGACGTTTTAGCAGCCGATGGTGGCGAGGGCTACTCAGCGTATATGTCCATCACATTGAATGTAGCCAATACTGCAGGACCCTAGACTTGGTGAAACCTCGTTTTTATCTTTCTCATCCCAGTTGCATTTCAGTGTTAAACAACCGGTGAACTTACTCCTTCTTAAAATGGTGATTAAAGCCTTTTGAAATGCCTTGTTCTTCCTTTTGACCCTCAAGTCCATCTCACTGATCCGTCAATCCAGGTATAAGAAAGGGAAGTAGAGGATCTTTTCTTTTCCAAGTGCCAGGCATATTTAAATATCATGAGACAAACAGCAGAAGGTAGGTTTTTACTATTCCTTTCTGAAAACTTAAGTCTCTAGGAAGTCGGTGACTTCAAGCAGTGGCAGGTGGGAATGAGAACTGAGTTTGAGTCCTACAGAGGTAGTTTGTGTCATATGCAAGAGATGTTTCTGCTACAGGCGGATGGAGTGGACAGCGCTCAGCACCTAAGGCTCAGTGGGCTGAGCTCACACCCCAGGGCTCAGCCGTGAGCACAGCGACAGCTGCTGCTTGACGGAACAGTCGCGCACCCCTCTCCTGTCTGGCGTGGCTGAGCACAGAGTCCGAGGTCTCTTGCTCCTGGGCTCTGCCCAGTGCAATCGAGTTTTGTTTTTCAAAGATCTGCTTTGATCCCTGCGGAACATTGAGAAGCAGGTGTGCTTATGTGCAGCTCGTCCAAAAACAGCCCGCGTTTGTAAGAGCAGATTTACAAACGGATGATTATATTGAGATTTTTCTGTCTTACAGGAAGTTTCAAGAGCAAGAGTGTCCTCCTTCACCAGAGCCAACTCGGAAAGAAAAGGACAAGAAAGGCTGTCATTGCGTCATTTTCTAGGGATCCCGCCTGTCGCTAACAGCCGCCAGGAGAGCGCCGTCCTCGCTGTGGTTTACATCATGTTAGCACCTGTCTAGCCTTAGTGATCACCGTGTTAGCCTTACACCAAGAAGCGGGCTAATCTTCGCGAAGCTAAGGCAGTGGTTCTTTCCAGACCGGGCTAAAGGAAGCAGTGAGGCTGGTGCACAGCCTCCGTACACAGACACGTGTCTTTTTTTAAGGGCTCACATTTTACTAGGGATGGACCAGTTTGGGAACCTAAGCTGTCGGCTAAGCTGAAGTCATAGATTGTGAAGTGATTTTTACTTCTGGAATCATATTGCCTATTGTTACTCTAAATAGAAATGTAGGAAGGTTTTTTTTTTTTAAAAAAATGTGAATTTTTGCCTATCTTTAAAACTTTCAATGTTCAACTTTAATTAACCTTAAATACACTGAATGAAATGTACAAAAGTGAGAGCCTTTCCTGAGATACAGCTTTTGTTTCCCAGTGGCCAAAGCACCAAAATGCCTATTGTATTTATGGATTGAAAACTGCTTGGCAAGCCCACGTTCTCCCGCCCTGAAGAGGCCCTGTTCTCCGCGGCCAGGTGTTTGGCCTCCTTCTGGACTTCGGTATTTCATTGAACCTGGTTTTTTTTTTTTTTTAATTTAACCCCTTTCGGAGCCATGCCCAGGATGAGCGTGAATAATTCCTCTGTGTTTTTCTTTTCAAGTGTTTTCTGGCTAAGGGATGAAAGAAACAAAACTAAAGATGTTTTTGTCCGATGTAATATAAAATACAGAAATTGATCTTTCCAGAGTCAGATGATTAATGTTTTTGCTATGTACTTTTATACGTTATTTTCTTATCAAACTAGTTAACAAGTATTTTTATATGTTGTAAGCAGTTATGCTTTTGCAGCATAGCTTGTGTATATGTAAAGATGAGTATTTAATTCTCGCTGTTCACCTTTCACTGACAAGAGGAAAAATGGAGCTACAGCCCCTGGCGGAGCTTTGGCCTGCGAGTGGTCTAGTGCTGTCCACTCCTGGGCAGCACTCGAGACTTCCCAATACGCACCGAAGGGCAAACACTGCCCTCACGGTCAGTCCCTCTCCATACTGACGGCTCTATTCAGTGTTGTGTGTGAAACTTCTCATTGAAATTAGTGTAACTGTGGGTGGCTTCTGACTCTGTTGTAACTCTGTGGATTGTGTTTAAACAATTCAAAGTGTGTTCTGGTTGTGAGACACTCGGTGGCATTGCACAGCGGTCACTTTATCGACTGTGAACAGCAGTCCCACGAAGTTTATAAAGCGGACCCTTGTACAGCTTCAGGTGCTAGAATTAAAGTTGATCTGTTATCACCATGACCCTTGTGTTCTCATTTCTCACTCGGTGGTTTCACAAGGATCCTGCTCTCACAGCCGCGGCCTTTGCTCTGTAGCATCTGTGGGGGCGCAGTGGGGGAACCTGGTGTGGAACATTTGGGTGTTCTTTGAATGTTTGTGGTCTCTTGAATGTTTCTTGAGGTGAGTTGTTTTTTAAGTGTTTTCTCTGAAATGCGTCTAACAGAGACCCACCTGTGGAGGGGAGAGGACCCCCCACCTGTGGAGGGGAGAGGACCCCCCACCTGTGGAGGGGAGAGGACCCCCCACCTGTGGAGGGGAGAGGACCCCCCACCTGTGGAGGGGAGAGGACCGTGGCTGTATGTGCACATCCCTCATGTATGTGAATACTGAGGTAACCATGCTTTACATTGTCCTTTAATCACTGCGCTAACATGGCGTTGTCTTTCAGTCTTAAGCAGCTGCTCCGGAAGCTGATTGGTCCTGTGGCTCGGTTCTTCCAGCGCCATCACAGTCTTGGGGCAGGGGGCTTCTTTACTTGTCCCTTGAAATTTCAGGCTGGAAGAGTCTGCGTGTAACTCTGCACGCAGTGGGAAACACGCAGGCTCGTTTTCTTGGCTTTGCTCTTTGCTTCATCTCTGATTTGTAGTTACGTCCTCAAGTTGCCTGACCTTTACTGCAGTGGGCTTTAGTTCAGACGGGGTGTGCATGTGGGGTGTGTGTGTGTGTGTGCATGCATGTGTGTGTGTGCATGTGGGGTGTGTGTGTGCATGCATGTGTATGTGCATGCATGTGTGTGTGTGCATGCATGTATGTGGGTGCATGCATGTGTGTGTGTGCATGCATGTGTGTGGGTGCATGCATGTGTGTGGGTGCATGCATGTGTGTGTGCATGCATGTGTGTGGGTGCATGTGGGGGGTGTACATGTGTGTGCATGTGTGTGTTTGGTTTTGTGTATTTTCTGAAGATAGGGTCTGTTAGAAAAAGAAGAGAGAAGAGGTGGGGAGGGATCTAGAACAGGAACCACAGCTTCATCCACGAAGACTGAAGTTTACGAGGGAGGCTCCTTCAGCACTCGAGCAAGGGAGCCGCCGGCTCCCGTGAGTGACAACTGACTTGGAGTTGAAGTGCAAACATTAGCAGCTGGAGTGCAGGGGGAGGGATTTCAGTTTGACCGGTTGGTTCAGTCCCAGAATAACTAGGAGTCTGTTTAGTTGTCTATTTTCCTTATCAGATCCTATTAATATTCTTGGTGGGGGTCTGTGGGGGTCGCTGGTTTTGAGGTCTGGTTCCGGATCTATCAGGGTCTCACTAAGTAGCCCGTGCTGATCCTTCTTCCCCAGGCTCCTGGAGGCTGGGGTTACAAAGGGCCTCACCTTCCTGGTTCTATTTGCTTCTTGATTCTTCCTTTTATGTGAGTCAGAGTCTCACCATGCAGTCTCGCTGGGTTAGAATGCACTACGTGCACTAGGCTGGCTTTGGATTTGCAGCGATTCTCCCGCCTCTGCCTTGAGCGCTGGGGCTTCAGGGGTGCACCAACACGCCATGCTTCTGTCCCCCTGTTTCAGTCCTCACTATGTCCCATTTCTGTATCCAGCTCTGGGTTCCCAGCGGGTCGCCCGAGCGCCATATTTTACAACCTAACTCCTCGCCCAGGCATCCCATCCCGAACAGTAGCTGTGTGCTGTCGTCCTTGGGGGACTTGAGAAGATGAGGCTCCCAGATGGCTTCCATTGTTGAATAGCTTGCTTAGAACCCGCTTCGACTTTTTTCAAATAAAACGAGTAATTAATTTGGAGAGAAAGCAAGAACGGGCACGCGTGTGCTTCAGTGCACAACTTTCAGAAGTTTGTTCTCCGCTTCCACCGTGGGGGCTGCCGGGATTGACCTCAGGTCACCAGGCATCGTGATTAGCGTGTGGATTGCCCCTCATGGGCAGGGTGAGCGCCCCCCATGGACTCCTGTGTTTGACTCTTGGCTGGTGTTCAGATCGGGGCAGCTGTGGGAGGTGGAGCCTTTCTGGAGGGAGGCAGGTCACGGGGGCGGGCCTTGAGGTTGGTTAGCTCCGCCCTGCTTCCTCTAGTGGTCTCTCTGTCAATCTGCAGCTTGCTGCCTGGGCTGCTGCGCCAGAGGCAGCTTCTACAGCCAGCCATGCCCTTCCCGCCGTAATGGACCGTATCTCCCCTCTGGAAACATCAGCCAAATAAACCTCCCTTTTCTCCTCTTAGGCTGCGATTGAGTGTTGTCTCACAGCAGCCAAGAGAGGGACTGGATTGACTGTTTGAATATGGTTCTAGCAGTGCCTTTGAGCCCTCCAGCTCTTAGGTTTTGACTTTGTTTCTAATCGGATTTTTATTTCCCTCCAAAAGTTAGTGTCACGTTTTCCTTCTGTTCACACATCTTTTTCTTGAGTGATGGAAGCTGGCTCCCGAGCATCTTCTTCATCAGTTAATTTACTTGCAGTTCATTGTGGTGCTTTTGGGTCTTCCTGTTGTGCAACTTGAAGTTGGTTATTCCAGGATCACGTAGCTCCACTGCTAAAGCGTGACCGCTACTGGTTGTCCCGACTGATCAATGAGGACTCTGCGTCCCCAGCCCCGTAGCTCTGAGGAAGTCACCATTCCACTCTTGGCTCGAGGGTCATCTTTGTCCCATGACCAGTCTCCAGCGTCTGACCCTGTACGTGTGTATCAAGACTTTACAAAGATGCTTTGACCCCGTGCATATTTTTGGAGCTTTTTTTTTTCCTATGTACCTCTTTCTTTTTCTTTCTTTTTTATTTTATTAAATTTTATTTTTTAATGGTGTATACATGAATATAGTCCCCAATCCTATCCCCTCTTCTTTTACCCTTGTAGCCCTTCATCTCCCCAGGCAGACTCCCCATTTTCAAATCTTCCAGAACTTTCTGTAGGAGCTTGAAGCTGCTTCAAGCTTCCCTGAGCTCCAGTGTGTGTCTTCTTACATTCATGTTCTGCATAAAACCTTCCAACCCTTCTACAATCCTGCAAGTGTGTCTCGAGGCCCAAAGTGTCAAGTCCTGCTGACGCCTAACAGATAACGATGGGATGGATCTGACCCAGAAGTGTTAGGATCTAACCCCGCGCTTGGCCATGTGAGTGCAGAGACGTGCAGGTGTGAGGAGGGAGGTTTAGTTGTGAAATCTGTCCATTTGCGTTGGGAACTCCACAAGAACAAGGGGTCCTGTGTGACCCAGGCCGCCTGGCATGTGCAGGATAGCCATTTGCTGAGGGAATGAGTCCAGTGACAAAGGTCTGCATGGCATGACTGAGCATTAGAGGTGTCTCAGAAATGCTTGAGATGCCAAAGCAAATGTCCACAATGGCACAGGTGCTACAAGCTAAAAGGAGTGCAGGGAACTTTGGTGATGAAATATGACCTTGGCATAGGCTGGTCAAGCCTTTGGGAACAGGGAACTCAAAAGGGCCCCGAGTCACAGGACAGGTTTGTAACTTTATGTCTTTTCAGCTAGTGACTGGAGAGACAGAAGTGACTGATGCTCACCAGAGAGTGAGGGGTAAAATTCGTGGGGAGAACAAACTTTGGGCGGTGGACGATTAAGAGCCAGCAAACCGATGAGACAAGGAGGCAGAGCAGAGGCCTTGGGGCCGTGAGACGCTCTGGCTGCTGCGTGGCAGATGGAGAGGCAGCGGTGGTCTGGTTCCTGGGATGTGTCTCAGCTGTGTGGTTGCAGAAGCCAGACAGGAGTTGTGCTGTGACTGAGGGAGATAAGTGTGCGATAAGCCTTGGCAAAGCAGAGAGATGGCAGACACCTCGCTTGACTGCGGCCAGTGACCTCGTCGTGTGTAGGTGTGCAAACTTGGAACCGCACATTCCGCCGAGATTCATGGCATCTGAGGGGACTGGAGAGCTAGGATTTGGCCCAATAGTGTGGCCGTGCTCAGGACTCTGAGTCAGGACAATCCTGAGATCACAACTTAAAGGCCAGACTCGGGGCTGGAAGAGAAGGGGGGGAAACCTGCTCTTCTCAGGCTGGCTAACCAAGAACGGGGTGTACGGTGCTTTGCAGACTCTGTTGTTCGTGTCCAATTTAAAAACCCTTAATTTCTAGTGTCGTGGACTCATACTTTTGCGAGGTGTAATAGAAAGTGAACTCACTGGTATCTAGAAACTAACAACCATTCTCTTGGGTATGGTGGTAATGTCAAGTTTCTATCAATGTTTGGTAGGCAGTGTTCATTTCTGCATCTCCTTTGTGTATGTGACTAAACTGAGGGTCTTGCTTTGAATAGCGCTAGCTTAGTACGGAGAGGAACAAGGTGTGCTCTTTTGACCTCGCAGGTAGGCTGATAATTCCAGGTTAGGAACACCGAGGAGGAATTTGCATCTCAACACTAGAAAATAAGGACTGTACTTTTACAAACTCACAAGTGCTGTAAAGAAGTCTGGTCTTGGATAAGATGTTTGCTTGCTTTTTCTTTTTTGTGAACACTTAAGTATTTGAGGTAATGGAAGATTGTCTAAACGTGTAACTGCTTCAACCATGAGACCATTGCTAGTCAGCATGCTAAAGACAGAGCTGTGAGAAAATGGTAGTGAATGGTCTCTTACGTGAAGGACTGTGCGTGTTAAGTGGAGGTCTGAAATTACATTTTGCTCTGGCCATAACTTTGAAAATTCTACATGCATGCTTTATCCCTTGTGGCATTTTTTGGTGGTAAATGATCAAAATGAATTCTAGTCATACTTAGCGCAAGAGTGAGCACTTGCTGGTCCGTGAAGTGAAGGATAGATGGATTGAGCTGGGGGTCTAAGAAGATCCCAGGGGACCTGCCTCCAGGTGAGAAGTGGCTGGATGGCGAAGGTGAGAAAAACTCAGGTAAGGTGAAGTGATTCCACCCGGCTGGTCCCCACTGTCAGCTGCTCACCAATATGGTGGGCTGAACCCAGACTCCCTAGGCTTAGCATGTCCACCTGTGCGCGTCCTTCCTATCAAAGATGCAGAGAACGCCTCTGAGCCCATAGACCCCTGAGCTGGGAGCCAGTATTTAAATGTGACATTTTAGGGGGGATCTTTTTGCTTTCAGTTTCAAAGGATTGCAGAATTTAATTCGTGCTAATTAACATTCAGCTGCTATTTATACTTGGGCACTGCGTCTCAGTCATTTTAGAAGGGATTTATTTTCATTCATTCCGCCTACTTTGGCAATATGAAGAACGAGAAAAATCATTCTATTAAAGTTAATAGCACCAAACAGCAGGATAGTGGGCATGGCCCGTGTTCTTGAGTCTGAACTGTAACTAGGAATTAAACTGTTACATTTTTGTCTTTTTTGATAATAATATCCATTTCTTTGGGTTGTAAATATTTAACTCCTTTGCAGCTGGGTTCTCTTTTCATTTCCAAAACTGGGCTCTCTCACTGCAGGCTAGAGGCTGTCACGAGATGTTGGGAGCGCCTTGTGGAGTATACATTTTATTTCAAATCTGTGCATTTTAATACAGGTTTATTACTCATTTATGAAACAAGTGCTTGCTGTCCTGGACTTCTCAATTTTCCTGCTTCTGCCTCTCTTTGCTACTGGGATTAAACATTAAATTTATGTTTATTCCTTATTGTCAGGTCAGCTAAGAGAGGGCATGGAGGTGATTGGACACAGGGAGTTTTTATATCTTGATGAGCCTTGAACCTCGGTGGACCCAGGTGTACGGGAATGTGTGGTCCATCAAGCACCTTGAATGTGCTTGAAGACACCGCGCGACAACAGACGGCACAAGCTGGCTTTGATTTCTTCAGTTTTGGGTCTGGAGAAGCCCAGATTTTATTTCATTTGCTACAGCAGATTTCCTTCAAATCAAATGCCCTGGCAAGCAACCGGCAAGCAAGCCAGCCGGCGGCTGCACTTCTTCCTGGCATCTGAACGTGGGGATGGGTGTAAGGTCGATTACAGCTGGTTTGGCACTGATAAAAAAAATATATACAATGAGAGCTGTTCTCCATACAGCAGTTTTACATCTCTCTGCTATCTCAAGCGGAAGTCCAAACATACTTCATTTTTATAGTAAAAAGTCTTTATTTCCAAAATGATTGGTTAGCCAGAAAAATCTATAAACCGCCTAACACAAGACTTTGGTAAGAAAGGTTTGACACAAATTCCCCACTGCAAACAAAAAATAAAACTCACTGATAAGGAGCTTGTTACTCATTCTCTCACATCTGGCCAGTTACCTGACTTTATGTGTCCCAAGGCAGGATGGAAAGTAGATTCTAACAGGACCAGAGAGGTGCGTGGGACACTAGCAAAACTCGTTACCACTCAAGGAAGTTTGACTTTCAAAGGTCAAGAATCAGTTTGCATTAGCACAACTTGGCGGAGCTTGCAGACGTGGACAGAGCAGATTCTGTGATCAGAATTTTCCTTGGGTCCCAAATAGAAATGTAAGACTTTTATTTATATTGTGTTCCTTTGATTTATACTGTGTTCCTTTGATTTTTTATTGTGTACCATAGAAGGAGAATGCAGTTCATTGGAGAAGTTAGAAAACGCTGTTGGAAAAAATTCTAAGCTCCAGATGGGGGGAGCAGGGGAATGTGGTACTAACAGTCCCTCCAAATGAGGGTGCAAAAGCCATTTTTTTTCCTTCTGGAAATGGTTGAGGTGGATAACTACTGTAAAAAGACCCAACGATCAGTGCACTTAATTGGCTTAAAAACACAAAAGACAGACCCGGTGAATTTTTTTTTTTTATTGGGCAGGTCCTTTGTGTTCAGGGTTATAGCGTAGGTGTGTTTAGCAAAACCTCATGCGTAATGTGAATTCTTCCAGAAGCTTATCCGAAGCATTGGATGTGTGCACCTTACTCATAGCATGTATCTGGACTAAGCAGTCATTAAAAAAAAAAAAAGACCTGCAAAAGAAATGAAACAAAAGTTGTGATAATAAATGCACGAGTAGAAACTGCCCACGGGCCGGCCACTGAGAGAATCAGCCTGTTCTAATTGTTGGCAGTTAGTCTCCCTGAATTTGGTGTGTTGCTGATGGCTTGGAAGGAGTGGAAGCCCATGGTGGATACCCACAAGGGCCAGAGCCTTGGCATGGACGGTTGCACAGGCTTGGTTCCATAGGCCTTTCTCCTATATTTTGTCTTAATCATTGACATATGTTGTGTGTCTAAAATGTTACAACTAAAAATAACTGTAAGCACAGAGATGATGCTTTTTGTTAAGGAATTGATTCAGATGCCTCTGGGCAGACAGTAAACAGTTTGCATAGCTAAAATGTTTTCTCGTTAGAAACATTTGAAAATGTGAAAGGTCTGGATGTGTATAGAAAGATTTCAAAAGGCAGGCATGGAAGTAGTAGGCCAATTTGCTGCCCAGGTCTAATAAGCATCCGTGACCTTGCATCATAGGAGAATCGTGGCGCCAAAAACCAGAAGTGAGAAACTCAAGGGAAGCTAATGTCTTACACTTTATCCTTTCCTTTATCACTGCTGCAAGAACTTCACCTTACATTTGCAGACAGCAGCTGTTATTTTCTCCCAGATGGTGGCAGGAGCCAGTATTTGGAGGTGAGATAAACATACTCAGAATTGCTCAGTGTAAGATATAGAAGCCACCCAGCACCCTGCTCCTCTTCAAGTGCACTGCTGAACTCAAGAGCCGAGGGCAACTGAAGAGCCTTGGCAAGAGTCGGGTTCGGCTAAATGAAACGTGGTGGACAGACTGAAGTTTCTGCCGCGTGAACAGTCTAAAGGCGAGAAGAGGGAGCTTTGTGCTGGATCTCTGGTGGTGTTTCCTGCCTGCTGCACCCTGGCCCATGGTGGCCTCTTTGTGGTGGTGACCAAGATGTCTATCCTGCTTGGTCAGAGGGGTGCTCACAGGGGCCCCCGTTAGGTTCCAGATGACTGACTCCACACTTCCGTGCAGGAAGACAGCTGGCTGAGGACAAGGAGTCCTCTTGGCCTATCCCCACCAAAAAGTACCCAGGATGTCCCTGGTATCCAGAAAACTATGGGGCAAACCACACTGTAAAAATGAAAACTAGTGGACACGATTTAAATCATCTTAAACAAGCAAAGGAGTCACCCGACCAAGGGTGGTGGGAATCGTAACGCAGCCCGGGGCGCCGCGGCCCTGCTAACAGGGGTGCACGTTGCAGGCTCTGATCTCTTTCTTGTCTTTGCAGCTGGTGAACTGGGAGCTTTTGAACCTCCTCTTCACAGTCATGTAGCGCTCCTGAATCCCGCCTCCACAGAGCTTGGTGCATTCCGACCAGGCCGTCCACGGGCGCATCCGACAGCCTGGAAGCAGGAGGGTGCCCGTGAGACCAGAGGACGGGAGCGTGGGGTTCCCGTAGGGTGGCCCCTCAAGGCCAGCAGGATGGGAGGGTGGGGTTCCCGCAGGGTAGTCTCTGCTGCCGTAGGTAATGACCAGCTGAAGTGACTGATGTTGCTATTAGGGACTGACAGCTCAGAGATGAAAGACCACAAAAACCACCCGTGTTACCATGCACTGTGGCTCTTTCTGCCAAAGTCCTTCTCGTACATTTTATTTATTTAGTGGTGAGAGAGAGAGAGAAAGAAAAGAAAGAGAGAGAGAGAGAGATTATATGTCCCTGTGGAGGACCAAGGATGACTTCGGGAATCATCCTGGATTGCTTCTATCTCCTTTTTGCTTCCTTCTGGGATTTCCCAAGCTCTGCCCATCAGGGCCAGAAGTGCCATTTCTGCCTGGCGTTTTCACGTGGGACCTGCGATCTGAACTCAGGACTTCTGCCTGTGAGACAGTCTTAACCCCTGAGCCATTTATCCAGCCCCAAAGTCCATCTCTGGAAGCTTGGCTTGGCTAGGTGATTTGCTTTGACCAGTGGGTGTGAGCAAAAACACACCTAAAAAATTGCTAGGGACTATTCCATGATTGTTGAACAAGATACCTTGTTAGATGGTCCCCAGGAAAGCAGGTGAGCCCTTCAACTCGGGTTGTGATTGCATGAATGAGAATGAGCCCAGGCTAGCCCTCAGAGGACTGGCCAAGCCAGCTTGTCATTTCCCCTTCAGGATCATGGTGGCCTGAAATCGCAGACCATCCAAGTCACACCAGACCACTTATAAGCCTCACTGTCCATATAACTAGCTCCCCAACACGAAATAAGACAAAAGAATATTGCTTCCCCCCACTCTGCAGGAACTTGCTTTTCAAACTTTCTCTGGCCCCTGAGCTAGAGCTTTGCTTGCTTCTGTAGTACTGTGACATCCTCCTTTGAGGATGCTCATGAATATGTATGAGATCCCTATTGGTCACACCTAGCAAAGTTTCACAGACAATAGCTCGAGGTCCCTTGTGGGTCTGACGTGGTCTGCGTCTGCACCCTTGCTTTGACCCAGCCTCAGACATGTCCTAGAACTTTTCAAGTTAGGCTGAGGAAGGGGAGCACATCATCTTTCCCCTGGGCTACAAACAAAACCTAACATTAGCCTTTGCCTCCTCTGAATAAGGTCAGTTCAAGTCACTCTTGAACGCTTCACCCACAGAATCCAGTCCTCAACCGTCGACTGCTGGCGCCTATGGTCCACAGCTGGTATCCCCTGGCTGGATCACGTGTCTCAATGGTCAGCTGCGTGTCCTGAGAGCCAGTCAGTGGTGGGCTTGTACTTGCTCCACGGCTCCCTTAGCACTTGGCCTTTTAGACTTATCACTTTTTTTTTCCTGACCCATTTGTCACTTATCTGACATCCTGCATCTGTATTATTTGAAGAAATGAAATTTAAGGGTTAAAAAGTCTGGGGTTAGGGGGCTGGAGAGGTAGCTCAGGGGTTAAGCCTCTGCCTTGCAAGTGGAAGGTCCTGAGTTCGGATCCTAGACCCCACGTATAGACGCCGGGCGGAAGCGGGGGCGGCCTGTGTTTCCGGTCCTGGTAGGGCGGAGCCTGTGAATCCCGCGGCAGAGTAAACAAGGAGAAGGTGGAGGCGCCCATGGTGGTTCCCTAATTCGTCTGTGCTTCTACACACACACACACACATACATTACATACATACATACACACACATACATACACATGCATACACGCACAATTAAATAAATAATAAATAAAAAAATTTTAAAAAAAGTCTGGGATTAGCATTAAATTGGGCGGTCTTGTCTGAGCCACACCCTTTGAAAGGATGGATTGCTCTGAGAATCCTGAATGGTTCATTGAACCCCGAGGTCTGACACAGGTCCCTGTTGTCCTCCTTTGAAAGAGTGAAGGGAGTCAAAGGTTGAAGTTCTCCAGATTCCGCTTGAAAATTCTCCCTGACAAGCAGTTACGTATCTGATGTGTCCATGATAGAGACGCCCCCTGTCACATGAGCTCCCCCCCCTTGTATGTTTGCATCCTTAGCTGATGTTAATGTTTGGAAAGATCGGCTCAACTTAGGAGGTGGAGCCTTGCCAGAAGAAGGCGTGGCACAGGGGGCGGGGCTTGAGGCTGGGTAGCCCCTCCCTGTTTCTGCTTTTGCACTTGTCGCTTGTTCTCTCTGCCTCCATGATGGGCGTGACCAAAGAAATCTTCATTTTTCCCTTAAGCTAGTTGGATGAATGTCTCACAGCAGCAGAGAGTAATCCAACACTTCCTCAGTCTCTCCTTTATAAATCACACCCTTCTCAGTATACAGGAGAAGAAAAAGAAAACTTGTGTGTCTAAAGAACCAATGGGTGGTGGGCTAGCTCAGTGGGTAAAGCTGTCATTCAAGCCTGCCTTCTGTCCTGGAAGTCCTGTGGTGGAACCAATAACTGAAGCTTGTTCTGAGACCATCACTCCTGTGCAGCAGCTTGCACGCTATCTTTATATAGATACACACTTTAGAAGTCCTCTTCTTAAAATGAGTCAAAATGTGATCTGGAATGTTCCAGAAGGACCCTACTTGCCTGAGACCCGCCGAGCCCCGACCCCATACCTGGGAACTGCTCCCCGTCCAGCTCCTCCCGTGGCTGCTCGCTCCGCCGGCTCTCTCGGGCCTCCCTCCAGCGCAGCTTCTGAACGGACGGATTCCGAAGACACTTCCGGACCCGGCACTTCTTGCGCTGCACCGTCTCCGGGCAGGGCGCACCTCCAAACTGAGGCTCCATTTGGATCATCCGGGTTCGAATCATGTGGCCTTTCCCACACGACTTGTTGCATTCGGACCACTGGGACCACTCAGTGAGCTCACAGTCAATGGCTGGCAAGACAGACAGGACGAGTGTATCTCATGTCTGAAACGGGACATGGCCACACCCCTTTGAACAGCCCAGCCCGTCTATGGACTGTATCTTAACAGAAGACAATTCCGGGGAGAGGAAGAGGGCCCAGGAGTGAGAGCCTTCGCCTGTAAGCAAAAGGACCTGAGATCAGAACCCCCAGATCGTACATAAAAATGCTGGGTGGAAGTGGCCGGGGGTCTAATTCTGACCCTGGAAGGCAGAGCCTGGGAAACCCCAGAGCAAAGCAATGAGGAGGTAGAGCGATCAGGATGATTTCCAGTGATACCCTTGTGCCTCCACGAGCATACCCTAGAGTCTTCTTGGAGACACGCACACACGCACACGCGCACACGCACACACGCACACACACCTTCCAAGGTTCAGAGAGGCATCATCCAGACTGTTCAGCAGGGACTGAGTTGGTCCCTTGCCATGACCTACACTGCATTCCCTGACTTCTTAGCTCAAGAAGGTGACAGACTTTGCAGATATGTTCAGAGCCTCCTGCCCCGCCCTGTGAATTCCCAGGATATTGTCATATCAGCCCCAAAGGGCACAGAGCCTCCAATGGTCCCAGGGACCCAGATTCCCCCCACCTCCCAGGAAACCTTAGGTCTCTGGCTCCTTTCAGAGAAGTCACCAAGCTGCTTGCTGCCTGGCCTCTGCAGAGAATGAGTCTACACGCTGGCCCACAAGGGCCATTATCAAGGACACATGGCTGTCACATCCACGCAGCTTTTCCTCTCCTGGACATCATCGTATGTGCCCTAGGTGGTGGTCTACACCAAACATAGGAGCCAGAAGTGGGAAACCCCATACAGAAGAGGGTCAAAGATACTATGGCATCTCGTGGTGCAAGACCCTCCCCATTTCCAAAGCGGACACCTGACACGTGTGAGGGGAAATCACACATCCATCTGCTCTGCTCTGTCCAGGAAGCGAGTGATGAGCCTTTGGCTTTGCAAAGCCTGGACCAGCTCTCCTGCTTCTGATGTGCTTGTCTACCAAATGGACTTTTGTCGCCAGCTGTGAGGACAAACCGAGCCAGCGCTCCCAGCCCTGGAAGGGCCTTGCAAATGTTCGTTTCCTTGTCCCTTCATTGGACTCTGTGCAAATTATCTGTCATGTGCGTGTGCATGATTGTGTGGACATGCACATGGTGCAGCATGTGTGTGGAGACCAGAGGGCCACTTTATGAAGTCTGCCTTCTGCCTTTACGTAGTCAGGCTTGTGTAGTATCTACCCACTGAACCACTCATGGCATAATATAAAGATTTGGTTCAATTGGTGACTGTCGTTATTGGAAAGCCCTGGGTCTTACTGGTGTGCTGGCTTGAACTACGAGCCAACGGTGGCCATGAAAAGTCCCAGGCTCCATCTATTCAATGGCACAGGTGTCTACAGGTGACAGTGTAGCAGCTCAGGATGTAGACTCCATCAGATGTGCCTGTACCTGCCACATCTGGTGCTCACACGTGGTGCCCACTACTGGGTCTAGTCCTCCAAGCAATCTGGGAAGTGTTTTCTTGCTGTCTCGTGGAAACTTGGGAAAGTGATCTGTTGAAGGTTATGCAGTCAAGAAAATGGGGAGCTGGGTCTGATCCAGGCAGGCAGTGTGAGTCTGAATTCACAAAAGGGGGGAGAGGGTGAAAGCCGGCATCGCCTTTCTAGAGGGGCCCATGAGACAAGTCAGCAATCAAGCAGCGCGCTGCCCTTTTGCCACCTACAAGAGCAGCTCTCTTGGAAGATTGGCTCTGCTCGGAGGTTAATTCTCCTGTCATCCAAACTGCTGACCACAGATTTCAGAGGGAGATGGGGTGAGCTCTCTCAATGCCTTCTCACCAGGCTAAGAGCCTCTGGTTTAGTGCTAGCCTACAGATGAGGGTAAAGATCACACGAGACAGGAATAGAATTACGAGGTTCAGAAAGTCCATGGGTCAAACAAGCCCCTAATTCGGGGTGTGGGAGGCAGAGGCCTGAGGGTGACTGGTCCTCTGCTGGTTTCCACTGGACTTCTCGGCCACTTGCGGTCTGTGTGTTTCTCAGACACTGATGAGAAGGCTGAAAAATTTGTGGCTTGTCACAGAACGAGATCTGGCAACCTTGGAGTGGCTGAACCCAGATCGGCCTCCTTCCTCCCCAGCAAATGCTCTCGCTGCAGGATCTAGCAGCACTACCCTGTCGCAGTGCCATCTGGGGTCTCCCGGGAACGTTGGAACAGCTGGGTGGGCTTCCCCGACCCTGACTTACGGCACTCGGGCAGCATACACTTCTCGGCCTGCTCCAGTTCCTCGTTGCAGTCCCCCAGTTCAGCCAGAGACTTGAGCATCCGCTGGCGCGTCCGCATGCCCTTCCCACAGGTCACGCTGCAGTCGCTCCACTCGGACCACGGGGACAACAAGCACGGGATGGTGTCTAGGGGGAGAGCCGGGGTCACACTGCAGACAGGCTTTCCTGTCGTCTTCGATCCTGGCCCCCAGCACTCCACTGGCTCTGGCAATCCAACTGGCTCATGAGTTCACTGAGAGCAGCCCGGAGCTGGAAGTGACCTCAGCCTATGGTTTCTGTCACCTTGCAAGCCTGTCCTTTGGCACTTAAGATATCACAAAACCCCGAGTAGGGCCTCCCCATCGCTGCCCAAAGACCCCCAAAGGGCCCCCAAAGGACTAGTCCCGTGTTGCATGTCTGCATGTGATTCTGAAATCCCTGGGGTGCATGTATGTGTGCACACGTCTGCGTGTTGGTGTGTGGGGCTACATGTACTTGTGGGTGGGAGTGGTCATGCTTTATGAGGCCACTGGCTAATAGGAATGTTCTGGATGGCCCTGGTGAGCACATGTCTTAATCCAGCCCCTTCCTACCCACCCAGGAAAATGCTGGAATATAGCTGCAGGTGAATTCTACGTGGAGGACTTCCCTTTGCCAGCCTCGCTTTGCTTAAAACACCCAGAAAAGTGGCCCAGTGGGCTGCGAGAGGCTGCAGGCCTGGGTCACTCATTCTTGGGTGTGGCAGTGCCCTTCAAGACCCCGCTGTCCTCCCCCCCCCCCCCCCCCCCCCCGCCCTTCTGATGGTGGTGGTGGGCGGCGCTGAGGTTGCCCACGGCCGGCCGGGATCCCAGCCACGCCTCCCAGGCGCCCACTCACGGCACTCGGGCATCATGCACTTCTCGGTCTGCGAGGTCTCCGCCTTGCACATGGAGCCGTCGGCGGGGCTCATCTTGACCATGCGGTGCCGCTTCTTGGCGCCCACCCCGCAGGTGGCGCTGCACTGGTCCCACTCGCCCCACTCGGTCATCAAGCAGCTGCTGGGAGCTGCGGACCGCGTGGGCTGGAGTCAGGCGGGGCGGGTGGTCCCGGGACCCGCCCGGCTCCCACGCGGGCACCCCTCACCCCCACTCACAGCACTCCTCGTTGACCGTGCACTTCTCCGTCTCCTCGGTGGGCAGCGTGCACACCGAGCCGTCCTCGGGAAACTGCTTCACGTACCTCTCCCGGGACCGCATGCCCGTGCCGCAGGAGATGCTGCAGGGCGACCAGGTGATCCACTCGGACATGGTGCAAGTGGAGCCATCTGCAACACACCCAGCATGCTCAGCGGGGCCTGGCAGCCCAGACCCAGTGTGCATGGGGGAGCGGAAGAGGAGCGCCCACCAGACCCCCCGCGGGAGCGCCCCATGGCTAGGACTTGAGAAAGAAGCCGATTGGTACTTCAACAGAGCTAGGTAGCTGAGGGCAGATTGGAAAACAGAAAGTCTATAACTTTAAACCAGGAATCATTTTCTCAAGGAAATGCCCTTTTCATAAATTCCTGGGGTACTCAGAATTACCTCATTTCATGAAAACATATTTCAGTGGTACCTGAGTTGGCTCACTCTTGTAATCTTAGAAGGAAAATTACCTGAAGCTCAAGGCAAGCCTGGGCTGTATATATGCTAAGGATTAATCTTAGGCTACAGTGTGAGACTTTGTCTCAAAACAAAACCCAAGATACTGAAGTGGGTGAGAGGTTATTTCCTGCATGTTTGTGCACATATACACACATACACAAATATATATAATTTACATAAAACTCTATGATAAGTCTTAATTCATTTGTAGGGTCTTAAATGCATCAAACATCTAAACACTAACTTCTTCAGTTGCTAGCCCCCTTGTTTTCGTTGGGCATATGCGCCTAGAGGTCGAGGGCCGTGTGGACCCAGACCATTTGCATAACTGTAGAGACCTTTTGGGACACATTCGGAGATGTGGTATGAGCTTCGCTTAAGGAAGCTGAGGCTTCAGATACGGTCTAAACCTGCAGGTTTCTCCAGTCTAGAAGATGAAAATTATATTTTTGATGCCAACACATCAGAATGATGTCTGAATACAGACATCTTTGCGTGTCTCTGAAGAAAGACACAAGGAAAGCGGCACCCTAGTTGCGGTAGAAGCAGAGACTGATGGGGGAGTGGGAGGAACAGAGAAAGGAAGGAGAGGGCTACATAAGCATGTGCATTTGCCTCTTAGTTGGCAAAAAGAAAACAGAGGGAAATTGGAGTCGCCATCCGTCCACCTGCCAACTATCCATGCAGATTCATTCATGAGCATGTATGCTCAGGAGTCCATTGCGAGGTTACAAAGCTCAGTACGACCCGGATCTCTCCCTACCCGGGGGTAGGGGGGACACACGAGCTGACAGTGACTCTAGAGGTCGAAATGGGGCAGGAGAGAGAGTGTGGAGAGCTGGGCGGCCCCCAGGAAATCTCACGTCTCAGGAGACATCTGGGTGCTTGTGGGCTGGGAAAAGCGTATCTGCATCTAAGCTAACGGGACCAGATGGGCGAACGCCTTGTCTGGAGTGTTTGCGTGAGGGTGACGTCGGGAGGCCAAGTCCACGTGCATGCATAACCAGGCTCTGCATTGCCACAGTTGTGTCTACCCGGATGTGTGTGGTGTGTTACCATTGCCACTTAATCAACGGACAGTATGGCCAGGCAGTGGCCAAGTGACAGCTGGGATCCCCACGTCAGAGCCAGGGACCAAGCCAACAGAGGGCAGGGGCTTGAACCAAATAAGAGAACCTTGTTTCGTGATGTGGTTGGGGGCTCCGCTGCTTGACAAGCCATAACCCAGGTTTCCTAGGGCCGGGCAAGGCACTACTGAGTAGACTGGATACAGTCATTGGCATCCTGGGTGTCATGTCTGAGATGAATGCTCTGTCTCAAGATTTGCTTTAAGACCCTCTAGGGGAGCTCCCAGGCGCCTTTCCTGCCCCGTGTCTTCTAGTGCTGCAGATGTATGTCAGCCGTACACGCCTTTCCCCAGTAAATTAAACGGAGGTGTTTGCACGTGAGCAATGGGGGAACCCCAGGTTTCTCAGCTGAGGACTCGCGTGATCCAGTTGGCCCATCTTTCCCAGTGGTGCCTTGGAAGACAGACAGGAATTGAGAACGATGTTAAGTTCTGTGATAAAGAGCTTGGGGCCCCGGTTCTTTAGTTAGGAGGAACCTAACGTAGGGTGGCTGCAAAGACAAATGAGTGCTCGCCCTTGATGAACTATCCGAAGGGGGCTCTGCTTCTTGTCTATTCCGAACACAATTCAGTGCAGAAGACTCCACTGTGGTGTAGAGGGCTCTTTCCTTGTTCTGGGACAAGCGGCTTTCAGGGATCAGCATGCACCCCAGGGACAAACAACCGGCCCAGCCCAGTGTGCCTCAGATCAGGCACATCTGGGAGTCCCTCCTGATGCGTGTGATGCTGGCTTCTTCCCCGGGGAGCTTAGAGACCCCGACTCCACCCCAGGCTTTATCCAGCCAGCTGCCCAGCTGCAGTGCCGAGAAAGAGCCTTCAGCGCTGACCAGCCTGTCACCATGTCCCTGTGGGTTCAGAGGCTTTTCTAGAATAAACTTTGCAGCCCGCAGAGACAGGTCAGCCTGTGGCCAGGAAAAGCTGGGGAGCGGGTGACCTGCAGGGGTGGGGAGCTGCTTCAGTCATTCTCCACTTGGAAACACTTTTCTTCCTGCTGGGCACCCCAGTCCTCCCTGCCTGGGCTCCGTGTAGCCAAGCAGCAGTGTAGACCCATTCGGGAGGAAAAGGGTCACGTGCTGGGAAGGCGACGGCTGACCTTTGCCGGACAGTCTCAGAGGCTGTGTGTGTCTTGGTGACACAGTACTGCGGGTTCCTAGATCAAGGCTCTAGCAGTTTCAGGGAAGGTACGCAGGCAGCCTGAAGATCCTGACGGGGGTGGGGGGTGGGCACATGCTCCACCTTGGAGGCAGGGCGCTGCAAGGGGCGTGAAGGACGGTTACTTAAGAGCAGATGGAAGCCCAGCCCAATGGCAGGGCTTGTCATTGCAGCCCTTGGGAGGCGGAGTAGGGGGATCCATCCGCTCACTACTCGGTCAGTGTGAGGCTACAGGATGAGCTCCAAGCTGGTCTGGGCGACACAGCCAGACTTCATCTCAGGACAGCCGACAAAAGGGAAAGAAATAAGGAAGAGAGGAAGGAAAGAGCGAAAGAAAGAAAGACACTAAAGGCCATTGGCGTTAGGGCAGGATTGTAACTAGTCACACACACCCATGTGTGTTGGCTCTGCAGTCACGTGCGTTACAGTTCTATTTCCTGGCTGGGGCTGGGCTGTATGGTTAAGTATGAAGTGTCCTTCATAGGTTCATGCGTTGAATGTTTGGCCCCAGCTGGTGGTGGTACCTTGGGGGGCTGTGGACACTTTACCAGGAAGCGTCTAGCTGGAGAAAGTGATTCACTGAAGGCATCTCCCCAAAGGGCACTGCTAGTCCATGCCCCTTCCTGCCTCTCTGCTTTCTGTCCACCAAGGTGAGGGGCTTGCTTGGATACCCCCCACCCCGTGCCGTGATGTTCTACTGAGATGCATGGGAGCAAACAGCTGTGGACTGGGCACTATGCCGGCTCAGCAATCAGTCCTTCCCCGGCGCCAGGCAGGGCTCCCTTCCTGAGGTCCCGCCGCGGTCCCAGGCGACCTTACCTTCGTCACTGCAGCCGGGACCCATGCAGGGCTGGAAGTCCTGGGTGTCCGGGCAGGGGACGCTCAGGTCCAGCTGGGCCTTCAGCATGCGCTGCCGCATGCGCTTGCCCTTCTCACAGGTAGAGGAGCTGCAGGCCGACCAGGGGGACCAGTTGGAGTAGATGCAGGTTTCAGGGGTGTCATCTGCAAAGAGTGTTTGACATGTGTCCCCCGGGAGCCTGTGGAGGCTTCACTCTCTGCAGACAGGCTCATCTGGAGCAAGAAAAAAGCCTATTGCTGGAGCGGCCTCTGTGAACCCCTGTGTCCAGGCTTGGAAGCAGCCGATGCGCTTCCTTTAGCGTTCTGCTGCAGGGGCCTGGGAAGTAACTCGGTCAGTAGAGCGCTGGCTGTTCAAACACAGACCGGCTCTCAGTCCCCAGCGTCCACGGGGCATGTGCAGGCAATCCAGTGCTGGTGGATTGAGATGTGATGGTGACAGTCAGATTGTGGGGCTTGCTGGACAGACAGCCACAGAAAATGCCACTTAGGGTTGACCTCTGACCTCCACGTACAAATGAACATACGCCTGCACACCTACAAAAATATTCATCTTTAGCAAGATGTCAAATAGATAAAGATCTTATCTAGAGAATAGGGGGCGATTCCTGGGGCTGGAGAGATGGTTCAGGGATTAAGTCTTTGCCTCACAAGCAGTAGGACCTGAGTTCCAATCCCAGATCCCACATAAAAACATCAGGCAGAAATGGTGGTGGCCTGCACCTTTGGCCATGGTAGGCGGAGCCTAGAAGACCCCAGAACAAGGCGATGTGGAGGTAGAACAATCCAGGATGACTCCCGAAGTCGCCCTGGGCCTGCACAGGTACACACACTCAAGTGCCTCTTGTGTACACGCATGCACACATGCACACACATTACTCCCCCCACCCAAAAAACCATGGCGTATCCCTAGCCCCCTTCCCTCTCAGCACGTGTGCGTCTCATGACCAGACCCTGTCTTGGCGGATCTTGTTCTACACTCATGTAGCATTTGTAGGTAATGGTAGACCACACACAACCTTTTTGCAGTGTTGTCGTTTCCAGCGGCCCCACCCACAGGTCCATGATGCAGGTCAGGATGGCTGACGTCCATGCGGCTCCTACGTGTGTGCACATTGCCTCAAGAACCTGCGTGACTCCGTCATCCTCGCCCTCCCGGGTTCTGTGATGGACCATCTTACCGTTGACAGGAGAGGGGTCGAAAGGCAAAGGAGGGCCTGGCTCCCTGAGGAACTTACGGGCCGACCATGGCTCCGCCTCTCCCTCTGGACTAGGAGCCGGAGGTCTCTCCTTGTTGAAGTGGGCACACCTGTGCCCGCCTCACAGGCTGGGTGAGAATCGCAGCAGTGGTCTGAGTGCTCCGACACCTATCACATGTCACCTTCCTGGTCACGTGACAGTCCTTGTTACGGTTAGATACAGGTGTCAACCTGGCAGCTGAGGGTTTGGTTCTGGGCACATGTGTAGAGAATTGGTAGTTGAGTTAAAGCCGCAGGATGTTGTCTGATTGGTGGGGAAGGCCCCGCCCATGGTGGGTGGGCCTGTCCTGGGCAGGCGGGTAAGATGGAGGGAACTGGGTAATTGGCATCCTTGGGTAGACTCTGTCTTCCCCCAAAGATCACATGCGTTTATGTGGCCCCTGCAGTGCAGGGGGGCAGCGTACCTTCATCTTTCTCCTCTGGGGCCAGGTCAGCTACGATATCATCGATGTTGTCGGGAACGATGTTGCACTGTTCTCCCTGGAAAAGAGATCGTGCTCACTCCAGAGGAAGAAGGGATGCAGGGGAAGGGGGACATACGTCCAAGGTGCCTTCTGTACAAATCCAATGCCCCGGCAGAGTTGTGGGACAACTTATAGCCTGGACAACATGATTGGCTAAGCGCCTGACCACCACAGGCATTAGTAATCAACTGTGAAACTTATGATCATGCAGACATTAGTAATCAACTGCAGAGCTCATGATGGACCTCATCTGTCTGGATCAAATCATTTGTTTGAGAGTCGGGCTTCACTTATTTATATCTTATGAGATAATCTGTACATGTAAAACCCTGAAAGGATCAGGAATCCCATACCCTGAGTTTTCTTTCCCCTCTGCAGCGCCCACAATCATAGAGCAGAAAGGGAACGTACGACCTCCTTGAATCCAATACCTTCCGGGCTATTCTCTCGATGACAACTCTGGCTACTTGAGTGATGGAGCCACCTTCGGGATCATAGAAGGGGCTCTGGGGATGGTCTAGGCTGGTCAGGGGCCGGATCTTTTCCTGGGGTATTGTAGGCTTGTTCGGTGACTGCGGGAAACACACAGAGTGGATAAAGTGAGAAAAACCAGTGTGAACCATTATTATGGATAAGAACAGAAACGATTCCATGGGAATCTTGACCCATTTTTTTTTTTTTCAATGCCAGGGACGGAGACCGCAGGCCTTGCTGTGATAGGAATTTTATATTTATAGAATTCTATCCATGCCAGATGCTGCGCTTGGAAATCTGTAGACCTGAATTCTTCCTCACACACCACAGGGATGTGCCCAGATGTAGGAGCCAAGTTTTAAAGAGGTCAGCTCGGCTCGGAAATGGCTGAGCCAGCTGGGCCTGAATCCAGACCTTCTCCTCTTGGACCAGGTGGCAGACACTTCTCTGCAGCGGTCAGATGGAGACACTCTAGGCATTGTGCCTGCCACAAGGGAACGCAGTCCCGAATTACTCTGTGTCATTGAACGAGAGCAGCTAGCTTCCAGAGCTATTTACGAAGGCATTGTGCACACCTGAGGGCACCGTGCACACCTGAGGGCACTGAGCACACACTGAGGCACTGTGCACACACCTGAGGGCACTGTGCACACCTGAGGGCACTGTGCACACCTGAGGGCACTGTGCGCTTACCTGAGGGCACCGTGCACACCTGAGGGCACTGCGCGCTTACCTGAGGGTACTGTGGACACCTGAGGGGACCGTGCACACCTGAGGGCACTGAGCACACACCTGAGGCACTGTGCACACACCTGAGGGCATCGAGGCGCACACCTGAGGCACTGTGCACACACCTGAGGGCATCGAGGCGCACACCTGAAAGCCCAGGAAGATGGTGACGCTGAAGCCAGTGTGGGCCACCTAGCAAGAACATGTCCCTCTGAAAAAGGAAGGGGCTGAGAATGCAGCTTTGTGGTAGAGCAATTTGCCTAGCATGGGCAAGGCCCTGGATTCCATCCCCCCTGCCACAAAACCCCAAGCAACCATCGAACAAAAAAAGCAAGCAGGTAAAAACACATTTACAATCACTCTGTAGGAAGAATCTGTTTTGAAAATTACAGGATGTCAGCAGTCTGTTCTCACCTGCTTTTCTTTCCTCTCTCTGTCTCCCCCCCCCATGTGTGTATTGTGCCTATGTGTTGGGTCAAAGGCTAGCCTTGGGTGTTGGCATGTGTGGAAATCACACGTCAGCTTCATCCTTTACGAATATCATCTTCCTTATCTTTTTGAGACAGTTTCTCGCTGGCCGGCAACTTGTTGCGTAGGGTTAGGTCGGCTGGTCAGTGAGTCCACGTATCCGCTTGTCTCTGTTTCTCTGACTTTATTTCCTCGTGTGTGTGTGTGTGTGTGTGTGTGTGTGTGTGTGTGTGTGTGTACTTGAATGTGTGTGCCTAGAAGCCTAAGAGTGACATCAGGGATCCTCCTGCTGCTTCTTCCATCTTATTGCTTTTGCTCTGGGATCCCAGGCTCCACCCCTGACAGCTGGAATTACAGGCCGCTGCCATATCCGCCAGCATTTTTATGTGGGATCTGGGCCCAAACTCAGGCGTTCTTGCTTGTGAGGCAAAGGCTTCAGCCCTGAGCCCTCTCCCCAGCCCCGTGACAGACTTATTAACGCGGGTTCCGGGGTCACATTTGTAGGGAGAACGCTTTGCTGATGAAGCGTCTCCGTCTCCGCCACCTCTCCACTCATTTCCTCATAGACCCAGACGTGGATGCAGTTGGTACATTCAACGTGCCAGCCACGCTTCCAAGACTAGGTTCTGTGAGTTCACCCTGGGTCAGACCCACCGCCTAGTCCAGGATACTAGAGGAGGGCTGGGCGCCAGGAAGCCTGGCCTCCTCCAGGGTCCGAGCCTACCTCGTAGGTCACCCCGCTGTCGGTGCCAGCATCCCAGGGGATCAGGTCTTGCACCAGCTTCTGGACCCAGCCGCACTCCTTGGTGCACAGATCCTCTGCGGACAGACCCACGTTCCAGTCGGGGCTGGGGCCCATCATGGTCAGGAAGGACATCAAGTGGCGGGTCCTGTCCACGGAAAATTCCGCCGAGGGTGCCGCTCGCCTGGAAACCCAACACAGAGGTTACCCCATTAGGCACTGGGGGGTGCAGCCCTAGGGGACATCTGGCTGTGCTATGGCGGGCTATGGGGGGACCAGAAGGGCTGCTAGGTGCACATCTTTTTCCTACCTGAGCCAACCTCTCTGACTAACATGGAGGCATCTTGCATGGTTTATTCCCTAGCATTGAATGAACAAATCCTATGATTTTGTGTGTGTGTGTGTGTGTGTGTGTGTGTGTGTGTGTGTGTGTGTGTGTCTAGCTGCATCACATAGGGGATGAACTTTACAAACAAAATCTGCTCACAAAGATTTTCTCATCCTCATTTAGGCTTCACAACAGACGCAGGGGAAGGACGGTCAGCTCCAACCTAAGGAGAGGGACGGAGGCCCAGGAGGGTCATGTAACTTGTCCACAGTCACAAAGTCAGGGGACAGGGTTGTCTTATAACCCATAATCAGCATGAGCTCAAGGCCGAGATTCCTCAACTGCTCAATCTCACTCTATAGAGATCTCCACATTCTTGTTGGGGGGGTGTCTCCTGCCTCTGTTTCCCTTAAGGGGTCACTTATAGAGAGATCCTGTCTGCACTTTATCTAGTTCCTGGATCATCTCCAAGCTGAGGTGCGGAGGCAGACGTTAGGCTAAAGGCTCCAGCCGCTGGACATAGCGTCTCACGTCTACCGCTGCCTGGAGCAGCTCTTCCGCCTCATCTCATTTGGAATGAAGGGGTCTTAGGTGTAGCTTGATGGCATAAGATAAATGCAGCAGCTCGTCCACCGGAAGGGGCTGGGGAGGAGTCAGGTGCTCTCAGCACATACTGGGTGACTGGCTCGTTGTTTTATTTCTCCTCATGCTTCTGTGGGGTGGAATCGTGACCTTGTGTGGAGAAGCAATGGGGGCAGAGGGACGAGCAAGCTTGGAGACGTGGGCAGCACTCGAGGGAGCTGGGACTGGCTGTACCTCTCAGGCAGCTAGCTCTGGGGAACCCTAGTCTGGGATTGACCCTCCCTGAAGATGCGGGGGGGGGGCGCAGTCCCATGGGCAGAAATCCCAGGCTGAATATGAAAGGAGAGAAAGGGAAAGAAAGCACCGTCTGTTGTCCTTTGATGCCCGACTGCAGATACGATGCGCCTGGTCCTCATTCCTTGCGTGGGGCTGCACGGCCTCTCCTCAAAGTGGGGGCCAAAACAGACTCTTCTTCCCTCAAGTTGTTTCCCCACCCCCAGGTATCTGACCAGGTTCTAATGCAGGTCTTGAGAACAAGACCCACTGAAATCCACCTCAACCAACACGGTTGGTGGTGAGAGATGCAGAGAACCTGGTAAGGGTTTCACTGTGGAGCTGGGATTCCTGCACAAAATGCCGCGCCTTACGGTGCCTGATATGACAATTCTGAATCCTTGAGGAACCGAGAGAAGTTCCTAGTCTCTTTTTGCATGTACATGTATATTCATTTTGCATGTGGGTGGGTTATACGTGTGTGTGTGTGTGTGTGTGTGTGTGTGTGAACAAGAGGGAACTTGAGTGTGTGTATCTGTGGAGGCCCAAGGATGACATTGGTAATCATCCTGGATTGCTCTACCTCCTATTGCTTTGCAGTGGGGTTTCCAGGACCAGAATTTACAGGCCACCACCATATCTACCTGGCATTTTTACATGGGCTCTTAGATCTGAGCTCATGAGGCAAAGGCCATCTCCCCAGTCCAGATTCTGGCATCTTCACACACGCCTTGCCTTTTCTGCTGTCCTCAGTAAGAATATTTTCTCCAGAACCTTCAGTGTGAGAGGCACTTCCGGGAGTGGGCACTTCTCTACCTCCCTCAGTGGCTGACTCCCCTTCCTTGTTAGGGACGAGCATCAGGACAAGCTTTCTGTCTTGATTTCCGCCGTATCCCCTTGTCCAGCGTAGGTCTTAGCATGCGGTGGTTTCCCTCCCAATGTTTGTTGAGTTAAATGAATTAATGTTGGAAACGAACATGGAGTTTTTATATTTCCTCTGACCTTCAAATTTAATTAAAACCATGTCAAAGTAATTATTACTTCTTTTGCAAAAATGTTATTTAGAATAATGGAATGGACAAGAATAGGTGTGACTTTTCCTTAGGAAATGTTAGCTAGGTCTGAGGTCTTTAATTTATTCCACCTGCAATAAAAGTTCTTGTTCCTACTTTCTTATATGCCGTGTTATCCACAAGATGACATTTTGCCAGTTTGATTTTCTTTTCTCTTAAAATTGGGTTTACATTTGAATCTGTCTTTTAGCAAAGGGAGTTGATCTATCCACATAACATTCCAGAGTGTGTGATGATTAAAAAAAACCCATGATATTCAAGATAAAACATAGAGATCTGTAACCCAGATCTGAGAATCCAGAAACTCTAGTCTAGTCTTGCAGAAAACAGGCTATTCAACAGAGCGTAAAAGGAAAGATTGGTCACAGTAGAGCTGGACTGAATTAACTGCAGTAAAAATATTGGATTCACATCTAACATCACGCAAAAACCAATAACTCTAGATTCAAATAGATGATATTCAGATTACAAAGACAAGATTCAGTTCAGGAAATGTCAAACTTTCCCTGCTCTGAAATGATAAAAGCGCCAGGAGGGAAAGCACTAATTGTCATGGTTTGAATGTGCGTGGGTCCCCACAGGCTGCTAAGGTTTGAATACTTGGTCCCCAGTTGGTGGGAAATCTGTAGGAGGTGGAGCCTTGCCGGAAGTATGTGCGGGGTGGGGGTGGGAAGGACCTTGAGGTTTGATACTTCAGCCAAGCTTCTGGTTGCCTCTTGCCTTCTCTGCTTTTTTTTTTAATTTTTATTTTATTATTTATTCAATTGTGCATGTACGCGTGTGCACCTGTGTGTATGTGTGTGTGTAGAACCACGGACGAATTCAGGAACCACCATGGACCACCTCCACCTCCTCCTTGTTTACTCTGCCCCAGGATTCACAGGCTCTGCCCACCAGGACCAGAAACACAGGCCACCCCTGCTTCCGCTGGCGTCTATAGGTGGGGTCTAGGATCCGAACTCAAGACCTTCCGCCTGCAAGGCAGAGGCTTAACCCCTGAACCACCTCTCCAGCTCCCCTCTCTGCTTTTGTGCAAACTCTTGCTTCTTGTGCTGTTAAGTGTATCCTGACATAATGGACTTTCTCTCCCCTGTGACTCTTAGCCAAGTAATAAACCCTTTCTCTCTTTTCAGTTGTGTGGGTCAGAGTGTTTTATCACAGCAACCTAAGAGTAACTGGAAAACTCATTGATTATATATACCACTTAAGACCTCCCTACGGTGAACATGTTCAGTATTCTGGATTTAAAGGTCCAGAGTCTGAGATGCTTCAGAAGAACTGGAAATACTTTGAATGCCAACGCTGACAGCTTGAGGGAAAACCGCCACACTTGACCACGTGTGATGGATTGTTGTCAAGTCAAAATGTAGGTGCGTTAAAGATCATTGTGTGAATTACCTGCAGGCTGTGTGAATCAGATGTGTAGGACTCACAAGGAGAGATTTGTGTTTGGATTTGGGTCTTATCCCCAAGGTATCTGTAATGATTAGTACTGACTGTCAACTTGATGGAATCTGGACCATCCCAGGAGACAAGTCTTGGGCATGCCACGAGGGATTATCTGGATTTGGATAACTGAGGTGGGAAGACCAAGTCAAAATGTGGGCACCAACATTGCATGGGCTGGGGTGCTGGGCTGCATAAAGAGGAGACAGCAATTTAAGCACAGCATTCTCCACTCTGTGCTTTCTGGTTATGGATACAGTATGACCAACCACCTTGAACTTCTGCAGCCACGATGGGCCATGAGACAAGTCTTCTTCCCTTAGGTTGTTTGTGCCCTGTCTACACACAGTATTCTAAAGGCTGAAGACTTAGCAGTCTCAACGGTCTCCAAAATCCCTAAGGTGCATAACTTAAAAGAAGAAAGATTTACATATTTATTTTTGTTCTTGGCTTCAGAGGGCTGGGGTTACAAGACATCCCTCAAGTGCCTATAATGGTGTAACTTCCTTCCAACTCCTGAAAGTTCTCTCAGCCCCCAGTACTCAAGCCATCTTTGAGACATTAAAGGTGCAAATTGTAACACATCTTGTCTCAAGCAGTTCAGATAAAGGATACTCAACTGGGACTTGAATTCTAAAGGAAAATGTGTTAGCAAAGGTCTCTCCTTCATCTAAACAGAGAATTCAAAAGCTGTAAAAGACCTGATCCATAAAATTATAAGCAGACAATTAAGAAAAATTAAAAATAAACGAGGACAAGGAAAATGTCTCCCCCGTTTACCTCAGCAGAGAACTTGATATGGGGACAAGGAGGACCCTGGAATGGTCTGAGCTGGATTCGAATCTTGGTTCAGCCACATACTAGCAATGTGACAGGGGACCTAACCTCGCTGTTCTTTGCATTTACTATATATGAAAAATGGGAACGTCCTACGTAGCCTGGGGTCAAACTGATCCTCATGCACGGGGCCTTGACGGAGTCTAACTTGTAACTCTTCCAAGTAAAACTTCCAAAATGCACCGCACAAGGAGCAATTCAAGACATGATTTATATATTCTTTCTAGAGCTTCATCCTCCCTTTTAAAGTTGCAGATCCACCCAAGGTGACGTCCAAGAGCTGTCTCTCACATATTCTGAATAATTACTTTCTCAGTTGCAAATACTCAATGTAGCCACCAGGGGGCGCGCGAGTCTTTCATCGGATGGAAGTCCTGGCTTGGTGAGAAAGGTTTGAGCCTGGTGCCTGCAGAATTGGAAAACTCCCTTTGTAACCAGGAGGCGTTTGGGACGCCATTCCACCTGGACAGGCTGGCCTGCCACCTGCCCCTCTAGTCCTAGGCTTTCCTGGGAGTGGGGTGCACGTGGTCAAGGCTGCTGGAGGCAGGAGCCCTGGAACTCCTAGAGTTAGGAGGAAGATGTTTTGTGTGTGTGTGTGTGTGTGTGTGTGTGTGTGTGTGTGTGTGTGTGTGTGTGACAGTCTTTGGATTCCAGAGCCCCTAACCTTGTAGATACACTGCTGTCCCCACAAACACGGGCCATCTCTAATCAAGAGATAACCCTGCAGAGTGGTTAGAAACGATTTAGGAGATTTCTCCTTTCAGAAAATGGATATTTGAAAAGTTCCCGAACGTTCAGACCACACGGGAGGACCTGAGTAATGGAAATGCGGAATGATTTGCAGGAAATCGAGGCATTTTCCACTCAGGTGCCCGAGGACCCAGTGAAGAATGTGGGGTTTTGTTCTGAATCTGTCTTCTCCTGTCTCTACCTGAGCGCTGGGCTGTCCGTGCTCTGGCTTGATTTATTGAACTAAACAAGTCAGCACTAATTTGTTCATTCGGGGCTGTCCTTTGAGAAGCGGTGCCGGGGATAAAGATGACGATCGCTGAAAAACAAGTCGGTTTCAACGGGCAGGACTTGGAGAAGTAGGTCACCCTGGGCTTCCACTGGGCTGTGAGGCTCGAATCCCATTAACCTCAATCGGGCAGGCTCTGGGGAGGAGGGCCAGGGCTGTTTGGGCAAAACAAAACTTGGCTGTGTAAGCCTCCTAATTTGACTTCCTAATGAGATTTGGAGGAGGTAAGGGGAGTGGAGGGTGTGGGAAAAATCAAAGGAAAATTCCTTTCCCTTAACAAGCACGTGGTGGCGAAGTTGTGGGCGTTTGAGAGGTCTGAGTTCTTGTAGCCAATTAATTGTCTTCTACCAGATCTCAGGAAGTCTGAGGAGGTAGAAGAGGCATGCAGAGGTATTCCAAAATGCTTCTTTCAACATTTCAGCAGGACTTTTACATCTTGGAAGGAAACACACACACATACACACACATGCCCACATGCACAATTCATGCGTGCACACACAGCATGTATACACACAAGCATATGGACACACATATATGCACAAACTTGCACACAAATGCACGCTTGCACATATACACACATGAACATGCACACACACACAGACACACACACGCACGCACACACACACAGACTCTTGATTTCCTTTATCTTGCAGCTGAGAGCTGTGTGTACTCGCTGGTCCCACAGCCTCACTCAGCTCAGATTCCCCGCTGCATGTTGTCCCCCTCGTCAGAAGGTCACAGTGACCTTGACCTTCATGTCGGTGAATCCAAAGGACGCCTTGGGGTCTTGTCTTCCTTTACCCTTCAGTGGGGCTCTTTGATGCTCTTCCCTGGGCTTCTGGGGATCAACTTCCCTTCTAGAGGTCGTTATTCACCTCTTCTGCTTCCTCTGCACGCAAGTCCTCCTCACGTGGGATGGGGGACCCTGTGGGACTCTGTCCTAAGCGCTGGCTCCTCCTCTCAGGGGCTCTCCCATCCCTGTTGACCCTGGATGTCTCCTCGTCATCCGTGACTCCCAGTTTTACATCGACAGAGAACCTGTGCCCTGCCATTCAGAGACCTCATAGTTCACTGGCTCGGTGGCTGCCGGCTGGGGATTTTGAACGTCTTAACACCATGATACGGTCAGGTGTCCCGTCACCGGGTCACTGCAGGTTTCTTAGCTGCTCCCGTTCCGCCCTTGGAAGCTTCTTGACCACATCGAGCCCCTCGGCGTCTCTTCCTGAGTCCACAGCCTGTCAGCTTTGCCTTGGATGCACCCCACCCTTCTTCTCCCTCCCCTGCCCCTCTGTGCCTCCAGCTGCCACCAAATCATTGAAGTTGCATAGATTCTGCCCAGCCCTGCAGCTACCTGCCCACCTGTCTCATCTCACCCACCTTTGTGCCCTGGAGCCAGGGTGGCACTAACCTGATCAGCTCTTTCTGCTTAAAAATCTTCAGTGATGTCCCATGACTTTCAACGTGAAAATCAATTTTTAAATTTTTACACTTTTTAAAATAAATTTTTTTTTATTTATTCAATTGTGCGTGTGTGCATATGTATGTGTGCGCGCGCGTGTCTGTGCGTGTGTGTGTGTGTGTGTGTCTGTGTGTGTGTGTGTGTGTGTCTGTGTAGAACCACAGCCGAATTCGCGAACCACCATGGACGCCTCCACCTCCTTCTGCCCCGGGATTCACAGGCTCCGCCCTACCAGGACCAGAAGCGCAGGCCACCCCCGCTTTCGCCTGGCGTCTATACGTGGGATCTGGTATCCGAACTCAGGACCTTCCGCCTGCAAGGCAGAGGCGTAACCCCTGAGCCACCTCTCCAGCCCCAAATTTTTACCCTTTTAAAAATTATTTTAGTGTTTCAAAATCATTTTTTGAATTTCAGTATGTTCATTGTATGTATTACTGGGTTCATTACACATGTGTAATGTTCTTTGACCCTCCTCCCCACCCCTGCCGTCCCCTCATTTTTGACGTTGCCTAGCTTAGCTATACCACAGTGTGCCTCTGACGTCTGGGTGCAGTTACACCTCAAGTTCTAGTGCTCTGCATCGCCTCACCCATGGCCTGTGCGCATGACTCTCTCTCTCTTGACTTTTGAGAATCGGCTCTCTTTATCTTGCTTCTTTGCCTGGCCAACACCTCCAGATTCTTTGGAGCTTGGCTCTGACTTCCGGCTGGACCAGCCTCCTTCACAGACATGGGTCTAGTAAATGCCTCTCCCTGCTCAGCTGTAGGGTCCGCTCGCCAGGGCATTCACAGTCCCACAGTGAGACCCTCCATAACCAGTCAGCGGAGTCAGCGTTCATCCTTGCCTTGGAGGGGGGGATAAAGGCAAGTCAAGCCTTTGTCCCCTTCTACTTCGAGACAAGCATGTCACTGTGCTGCAGAGGGAGCAGAGACAGTAAACTCTCCCGTGACGCTGCTCACTGGAGGCGCCGGCGCTTCCTGCTGCAGAGGCTCCTGCCGCCTGGCTGGACTCTCTTCAGAGAGGAGCCGCAGCAAGCCTTGAAGCGGAGCAGGTCTGTGTGAGGTGAGGGTCCCAGGACAGGGGATGCGATGAATTCACGGTCATCTGGTCGTCCCTGAAGGGCAGTCATTGGACCATCCACAGAGGAGCATTATCTTTCTTCTCTATCATCTATCTATATTTATCTGTCATATAGCTATTCTATCTATTGCCTGCCTATCATCTATCTATTGTCCACCTATATCTATTTGTCATATGTCTATCTATCTCATCTATCATCTGCCTATCATCTATCTATCTACCTGTCTATCTATCTTCTATCATTCTATCTATCATCTGCTATCTACCCCTTTCTCCATCACCTATCTCCTATCATTCTATCTATCTATCTATCTATCTATCTATCTATCTATCTATCTATCTATCATCTACTCATCATCTATCCATTTACATTATCAATCATCTGTGCTCTTAGCTATCAATCTATCAGTCATTCATGTAGCTATATGTCTATGCATACATCATCTGTCATCCCCCGAGCTGCCAGGGGTCATCTGTCTGTCTACTTGTGGATCAATGCGTCTATGCCTAAGAGTGGCAGTGTTGAAACTTCTAGCATTCCCACGGCCACCAAAACCTCCGGGCAAATGAAGTCTCCAAGTTGACAGAGAAGAGATGGGGGTTGCGACCGGAGCCCAGGGTAAGTCAGCCTGGCCTTCCGTGAATGACTTGTTGAGCGCGAGCACACCCACGTGTTCCAGGCACTTAGTCCATCAGGACTAAGGCTGAGCATGTGACAGTCACAAGTCTGGGTTGGGTCCCCGGTGGAGGAGCCTGGAATACACAGAGCGCAACCTACGTTCCCGGAAAGCAGAGGGACCTGCAACCGCCGCCCGTGGGGATCCACTCACTGCCTGCTCACCTGCGAGTTACCACTGACTTAATGACGTAACGTGTGTGAGAGGCCACTGCAGGCAGGTGGCTTCCAGGGTTGTCCAAAATGGGGCAAAGCGGGGCGGGGCAGGTTGGGGTGGGCGGGCCGTGGCGCGGAGGGATGGGGCGGGGCGGGGTCTGCTGCTACTCACACGTTGAGCGGCTGCCAGGCCGGCCACTGGGCTTTGGCCTTGATGACCGTGAGGACCTCGTCACTCTGCAAGACACAACCAGGAATGGTTAATGCGGACAGCTGCGCGGGGCCGGCCAGGAGGATCTGCTCGGTGACATGTCTGCCTCCTCCCTCACCTGCTGGTGAGACCCTACCTGGCCTGGCGTGGAGCCGGCCCCCCCAGGATGGGGGGCCCCAGATGATCGACAACACCGAGATGGCAAAGAGGCCAGAACAAACCCACGTGTGACGCTCTGCTCTATGTTGATTGGGCAGTACATGGAGCGCCAGGAGTCACGGGGCGCCGCAAATAAATTTTTGAGAAAGGATTTCATAATTAGCACCTTAAAACGTTACTGTGGATTATGTAGCCATCATGGGGTAAAAACCAAAGCCTAGAAAAAAAAATCAGAGCCTAGCTGATCTTGCTTGACTTGACGCCGAGGTTTGGAAGGGGGAGTGTGGATATTTGAGTCACACACAGGTGAAAAGTGTCGCGATCAGTTTTCACAAACCCTAAATTCACCATTGACAGACCTCCTAGAGTGGACTGGCCCTTGATCTTCATTCTCTGGGCAGCACCCCAAAGCCCAAACGCCACTGCCCCGTGTGCACAGGACACTCTAGACTGCCACGCGGGCGAGGGACAGGGAGGAGGAGCTTTGCTTCACCCCCCCAGCCCTGAGGTGAAGGATAGGGGGAGGCACAGAGACTGGCTTGGCTACGCTGAATGAGGATGGATTGGTGAACTTCTCCATGGCGGAGAAACACCCACAAACTGGAAGGATCTGGAAGGAAGGGACCAGAGGAGCTTCCCAGACTCAGGCTACAGATTGTGGAAGCCCTTCTGGGTCACAGCGCGGTGGCCACCGCCTGGGAGGGGGAGGGCTTCATCACTGACTGGTGGGCCTTTGAGCGGAAGGAAATTCAGCTAGATCCGGTCGGTCTGCCTCTCTTGGGGCTGGTTCTGAGAAGAAGGGCAGGAGCCAGCAATATGAGGGTGCAGAGATATCCCCACACCCACAGGTCTGGAGGAAATGCATCTTGCAGCCCCGCCTGGGTGGCTCCATTTTTCACAGAAGATTTATCTGTTTGTTTACAACGCATCCTGTCCAATAAATCTCTGGGGGGAAGAGAAGCTGCCCACCATGAGTTGCACGTGGCACAGAGGAGATTTGTGGACTGCTAGTCCTGTCTCTCCCATGTCCGCACCAATGCGCAGGTACCAGCTGCCCCCTTCCTCCGGCTCGGGTCCCTCTGCCTAGGTGGGCCCCACCCACCTTCTCATTCATGTCTGTGCACCTCACAGATCCCTTCCCACAGACATCTCTCCACCACTTCCATGACTCTTTCTTGCTACTGCATCTCATCACATGGTCTCTGTCATCTGTTCTACTTGATTGCTTTCTTTTCAATTCCACAAAATAGGCTGATGGTGTAGAATATTTTGAGCACGACAGAAGCACAAAACATCAGTGTCGCGCACCTTCTAATTCACATTCGCCCTCTTCCCATCTCCTCTTCCTTCTCTATAATCTCATAGCCTGGCACGGATTCTTCTAGACCTCTTATTATGCACACGCGATTATGGATGTACTTGTGTGTGCCCCACATGTAACTTTCTCCACCCAAATCGCATCACCCTGAGTGTCTGGTTCTATACATGACTTTGACATTGTTCTTTAATACCATATCATGGGAGATTTTCTGTCGGCACACACTATAGATCCTATGTAACACACATCAAATATCCTGGCTCACAATTAATTTATTCTCAAGTGTTTGGGGCTCTTCTAGTTACAGCTACTCAGTTCAAGTTGTTGAAATGAAGCCCACATGCATAATCCAAGTAATGAGATGCTGTCTGCTACGATCCTCTTGTCCTTGAAGAAATCCTTTGCTTAAAAAAAATAAAATCAATGTGGGTAGAATTGAGGCAGCCACAGTCTTACAGATCCACCTTGCTTTGCAATTAAATCTTGGGTTTGGGGTTCAACTAATGACATATTGATCTTGTTTCTGGAGTGTATAACGCCACAGCAGTAGGTCCTGACTCTCCATTAGTGACTGATTTATGGCGACGGAACTCGTCGCGTTAGTGTGGACCTGTGGATGCCGTGAGGACGGCGGCCTGTGGCTGAGGCCGCTTACGGTCGGTGCACGTACTCCTAAAGCTCACGCAGCCGCCGCTGTCTCTGCAGATCATGGTGGGTTCCCTTCTGTGACCATGTCATTTACTGAAAGAAGAAAGGAGCATTCTGGGACCTTTACTTTAAAAATGAGTGTTTTTCTCAGGTGCGGTAGCTCACGACTATGATCCCAGCTCTCAGGGCCAAGGCAGGAGGTTCTTGAGTTGGGTGCCAGGCTGGGTTAGATAATAAAACTCTCCCTCAAGCAAACAGAAACAAGCCCAAACCCCTCAAAATAAGCAAACAAAAATAAGCAAACAAAAACTCCCCTTTTTTGGAAGTGGCAAAATTCTCCGAAATTAACAAAATCCTACAGGATTGGAGATAACCCAGTTTATTCTTGGCCATATGTAAATATGCAAATACTCATGGGCAGCCAGCAAAACCACACCGTTCTTCATACTTTTTCTTCCTCCTTCCTTTGTTTCTTCCTTCCCTCTTCTATTTCCTCCTTCTCTCCCTCCCTCCCTCCCTTCCTGCCTCCTCCCTCCCTCCCTCCCTCCCTCCCTCCCTTTCCTCCCTCCCTCCCTCTGTTTCCTCCCTCCCTCCCTCCTTCCCCCCTCCTCCCTCCCTCCTTCCCTTCCTCCCTCCCTCCCTCCCTCCTTCCCTTTCTTCCCTCCTTCCCTCCTTCCCTTTCCTTCCTCCCTCCCTTCCTCTCTCTCCCTCCTCCCTCCCTCCCTCCTTCTCTCCCTTTCCTCCTCTTCCTCCCTCCCTCCCTCCCTCCCTCCCTCCTCCCTCCCTCCCTTTCATTCGTCTTGCTATGTAGCTTAGCCTGGCCTTGAACTTGTGATCCTCTCTCTTTGGTCACCAGAGTTCTGGCATTGCAGGAATGCACCATCACGCCTCATACACTGTTCTTTCTACATTATTTGTTTATTGTGTGGACATGTGTGTGTGTGTGTGTGTGTGTGTGTGTGTGTGTGTGCACACGCGCCACGGTGAGGTCAGGGGACAGCTTTCAGGAGCTTTCCTTCCACCAGATGGGCTCTGGGGGATTGAACTCATGTCGCCAGGTTTGGCTTGCAAGTACCTTTACCTGCCAGGCTGCCCCGCGCACGTGGAGTTCCAGCCATGGAAGACGCTCGCCACTAAACCACAAGGCAGGTGGAATTCTTCACCAAGGATGTTCCCTGCTCAACCAGCATCGCTGTAGGGATTTGTCTCTTTAAGTGATGCTGTGATGAAAGTTTGTGCACAAATTCCTTTGTTCACACATCCAAGGGTCCCCGTGTCATGGATTTTGAGGAATGACTGAAAGATAATGAAACTTAAAATTGTGGTTGGGAGCTGGGGAGTCAGCCCAGCGCGAGGTGCTTTTGCCTGGGGCTCGGTGGGGCAGAAGGGACAGGCAGATCCCCTAAAGTTTGCTGGCCAGCCAGTCCAGCCCAATAGGTGCACTTCAGATGCCTTCTATCAAAAAATTTAGGTGGGGAGCAATTGAGAAAAATCCCCTATGTTGACCTCTGGTCTCTGCACACGTATGCAAAAACGTGAACAGGGACTCACACGCACATGTGCACACACAAACATATACACTGCACGCATGAGTTGTGGCTGGGCCCTCTGGATGCCTGTACCAGTTTATTTGCCCAGAAAAAAGCACATGTCCTCCCCCCCCCCGCCCCCGGGTCCTCACACACCCGACACTACCACTTTTAACACTAGTTCTGCCAAGAAGGACGCAACATGGTGAGGCCCCAAGCTTGGACTCAAACCCAAATTTAAATCCTGGCTGTGCTGCTGACCAGCTCTGGATCCTGAGACGTTTAACCTGATCTTAGTCTTCACGTCTGTGAAATGGGGTTAAAAACTGTCTATGCCGCAGTCATGGGGGGATCCATGGGACAGAGCCCACCGGTGCCCTGTGCAGGGCGTGGTACCTAGAAGAGCACTGCAAATGCAGGGCTTGTCTTCCTTCCTTCCTTCTTTCTTTCTTTCTTTCCTTCTTTCTTTCTTTCTTTCTTTCCTTCTTTCTTTTCTTTCTCCCTTTCCTTCCTTCCGTCCTTCTTTTTTTTCTCATCCTCCCCCGTTCCTGCCCTTCCTTTCTTCCTTTCTTTCCTTCTGTCCGGGCTTCCTTCCTTTTCCTCCCTTCCTTCCTTTCTTTTTTCCTCCCTTCCTTTTCCCTCCTTCCCTCCCCTACCATTGCTGTCTTTCCTTTCTTCTTTCTTTCTTTCTTCTTTCTTTCTTTCTTTCTTTCTCCCTTTCCTTCCTTCCTTCCTTCTTTTTTCTCTCTCTCTCCCCCTCCCTCCCTTCCTTTCTTCCTTTCTTTCCTTCTGTCTGGCTTCCTTCCTTTTTCCTCCCTTCCTTCCTTTCTTTTTTCCTCCCTTTCCTTTTTCCCTCCTTCCCTCCCCTACTCTTTCTTTCTTTCTTTCTTTCTTTCTTTTTCTTTCTTTCTTTCTTTCTTTCTTTCTTTCTCTCTCCCTTTCCTTCCTTCCTTCTTTTTCTCTCCCCCTCCCCCCTTCTCCGCCTTTCTTCCTTGTCTGCTTTTCTTCCTTTTTCCTCCTTCCTTCTTTTTTTTCCTCCTTCCTTTTTCCCTCCTTCCCTCCCCTACTCTTTCTCTTCTTTCTTTCTTTCTTTCTTTCTTTCTTTCTTTCTTTCTTTCTTTCCCCTTCCTTTCTTCCCCTCCCTCCTCTCTCTCCCCCCCCCTCCTTCCTTCCCTCCCTTCTTCCTCCCTTCTTTCCTTTCTTCTTCCCTCCCTTTCCTTTTTCCCTCCCTCTCTCTGCCCTTCTTCCCTCCCCTCCCTCTCTCTCTCTCTCTCTCCTCTCTCTCTCTCTCTCTGTCTCTCTCTCTGTCTCTCTGTGTGTCAGAGCCCTTCAGCATGTGTGCCTCTTGGGTGGCACTAGGGTGGAGGCCCACGGGTGACACTGAGAATCATCTTGGCTTGCTCCTCCTCCTTACGGCTTTGCTCTGGGGTCTTCCAGCTCTGGCTTCCAGGGTGGGCATCAGCCATCACCACATCCACCCGTCATTTTCACGTGGGATCTGAACTCAGGTCCTTCTGCTTGTGTGGCAAAGGCTTTTCCCCGAGCTTCTCCCCAGCCAAGGCGCCATTTTCTTTGCTAAGCGCAGCACCCCCAGCCCGCTGTAGACTTGAATTCAAAGTGCATCTCAAAGTTTCAGCTCTTCGCAGAGCCTTAGGAGGACGCCCAAGTTCACAGCAGAGCTGGGGAGCCCCCGAGGGGGGGGATCCTGGGCATTTCACTCCCTGAAACACCAAGGACTTCAATTCACAGGAAGCAACCAGACGTCAGACTTAAACGAAGATCCGTTTTAACAAGTCTCCAAGGCGCAGGCCCCCCCCCAGGGTCCTTCGAGTCCTTTTACCCCTCCCGTGGGATCCTTGGCAAGGGGAGTGTTTCAAGCCAGCCTCGTTCATCGTCTTCGATGCCTTTAACTCGGTTCCAAAGACGAGCCAATTAAAACAAATCCCGAAGAGCCTGGGGTCCCTCGCACGCCCCTTCTGCCTTAGGTAAACAGGCACGCGGGGGACAGCTGGGCTCACCCCACGTGGCTGCTGACGTCATCCGGGCAAAAGACCTGCCCAGGCCGAGGGCAGCTTGGCGCGGGGCCTCGTGCTAGATGGCCCCGGCGGGCGGCAGGCTGCAGCTGGATGCCACCAGCTCAGGGCACGGTCAGCAGGACAGAGCAAGAACAGGAACTGGGGGTCAGCGTGGGCCTCGCCCTGCCCGGGCCCTGCCTTGCGCGCCCCAGGGCTGTGTGTGCAGCCAAGACACCTCCTCTTTCCTGCCTCCTCACCTCGGACCCCCACCCTCCAAGTCGCCAACCAGGAGCTGTTTCCTTATTCCCGGGCGGCCGCTGCCCGGGCAGGCGTCTTGTGCCAGAGTCGCCCGGCCTCCACGCCTGATGTCCCCTCGCCTGGCAAGCAGAAGGACCTGGGTTCTGATCCCAGATCCCGGGCCAGGTGGGAATGGCGCTGGCCTGTACTCTAGCTCTGGAAGGCGGAGCCTCAGAAACCCCAGGGCAAAGCACAAGGGAGGTAGGGTAATAATCCAAGATGATTCCTGAAGTCAAGTATGACTCTCGCATACATACATACATACATACATACATACATACATACATACATACATACAACTAAATAATAAGAAAGAGAGAGAAAGAGAGACAGACTGAGACCTTGGAAGCAAGAGCAATGGCCTGCTGCTTTACTGTCTGCACGGCGAGACCTGGGCTTCTTGAAATACACATCACTGTTCTGCTCAAGGCAGGGGAGCTGCAGCCAGGAGCTCAGGCAGTGAGACTTGTCCTTACCAGATCTGCACAATTGCTGACATGCTAACATCCCCCATAGATTAGCAAGGACCCGAGGAGAAATAATTACATGCAGTGGGAACTTTAAGAACCAGGGGGTGGCCCTATCAGTGGGTCTGCCTAAGGAAGGGTCACCTGGTCTGCCACAGAGGTCTGACCCCCACTAGAGCAGATGATCCAGAGGGAATCCTGGAACTCGTAGAAGCAGACAGGCAGGAGCAGGGTGGGAAGTAGTGGTGTGGATTGATGAAAAAAAAGGAGGGAAGAGGGGATAGGAGGGAAGGGAAAGGAGGGGGGCAGGGATACTCAACATGCTTGTAAAACTAGGAAAAAATAAAATAAGAAAATAAAATAAAATACAAGGTCACAAGTGAATGTGGGGGCAGGGGGGGTGGCCCATGAGAAATGTGGCAACAGCAAAGGGGTTTTAAATGCACCGAAACCAGAAATTAATTGTAAAGCAAACGCCGAATGAAGCTGAGGTCTTCTGGCGGCCCTTGTGACATCACTGCAGTTTTGGATCTGGCCACGCAGCACGTGCGCCGTGCACACGTACCATGCACTGTCACGTCCACACCGTCACACCACACGCCGCCAGTGAGCCGGGCTGAAGCACCGCTTCTCAAACTGTCATCTGTTAGCTGCAAAGCACATGCGAAGTTTTCTGCCCTTGCAGAAACAGAACGTTTTAATTATGGGAAACAAAGACAATATTTCTCTCCTGTCATTCCACGGTCTGTAAACATCAAGCGCGTCCATCGCATTGCATTAACGTGTTTGATTGCAAGACCCGCTGCTTCGGGTTGCTGACAGAAGTTTCATTTAAATGAATTTTGGCGTGGGATAATGACAGAATGTGCGACCATGTCTGACATGGCTTTGAGCACGTCTCTGTCATTTGGTTTATTTATGCTGCGTGTTTGTGAACATGATCTCACACTGACCACGATAACATCAAAATGTCCATCAACCCTGATCTGTGAGCACTATTGGCATCTGCCCTTTCCCAGAATTCCCACTCCCCCCCCATGCCTCCCAATTCTAAAGGTAACTTTGCACCCCTCCTCCTATGATGAACAGCTGGAAATGAACTGTTTTATGAGGCGATAACTGGACTGCCATGTCTTTAAGACCAACGGTGCCCAATGGTAGACTCCCAGCATTTCAGTAGGTTTGGGGGTTTATTGGGTCATAAATAAGACCAGGCAGCTCATGTCTGGGGGTGTTTTACAGTTTGTCTGTGATCTCCTGTGGTTATTACTATCTGTCTGAAACTTCTCGTTGAGGTCCATTTTCATGTGTGTGTGCGCGTGCGCACATGCATGCGTGCTTATGTGTGGAAGCCGGAAGTTGACATCTGGATCATCCTTGATTTTTTCTTCCACCTTTTTCTTTTTAGACAGGGTCTTTAACTAAACCTACTTTTGGGGGCCATACTTACAGGCTGGCTGCCACATCACCTGACATTTGTCTGGGATCGGGGATTTGAACTCTCACCTGTATGCCTATATAGCAAGCTCTTTAAACTTCTGGACCATCTCTGTAGTCCTTTCTTTCTATCCAGTCTTCCATGGTGATCTTGCTTAGTCTCAAATCTTACCCAGCCAACTGACTGTGCACTCCTGCTGAGCGTTTGCAGGCCGCTTAGTATTGCAGGCCTGCTCAGTGCTTGCAGGCCTGCTCAGTGTTTACAGGCCTGCTCAGTGTTAGCATCTATCCACTCTTGTCTGGAATTCCAGTCTGTCCAACATAATCTCTGATCTCTTGCCAATCTGCCATTTCTCTAGTGTTGTATGTGTGTGTGAGAATGTTTGTGTGTGCAGGGCCATGTGTATGTCCGGGTGTGTGCACATATGTGCATGTGTGTGTTGTAGTTCTTCAGGCGCCATCCACATTGTTTTTGTGAGGCAGGGTCATTTGCTGGCGTGAACTCACCGGGCAGACCAGGGTGGATGGCCAGCGAGCCTTGGGGTCTGCCTTCGCCCCCCAGGGCTGGATCACGAGCGCCCACCCACACACCCTCTCATTTCATGTGGGTTCTGGGACTGAACTCTGGTCCTCTTACAGAGAAGCTCTCTCCAGCCCAACGCTCCCCAACGGCCTGGCGCTCCCCATTCTTCCCAAACCACCACTCTGCAGCTGCAGCTCCGCTTCTCAGACGCTCGCTGGGCGTTCTGTTCCCTACTGTAAGGCTGTTTCCATCACCCGGGCAGGGGCTGCGGCATGCGGAAGGGCTCAGTTCCACAGCCCGGGCTGCGTGGGTGAAGCGCCTGCGTGGGAGCACTGCGTGGGAGGAGCGTCTGCGTGGGAGGAGCACTGCGTGGGAGGAGCACTGCGTGGGAGGAGCGCCGGCATGGGAGGATCACTGAGTGGAAGGAGCACTGTGTGGGAGGAGCACTGCGTGGGAGGAGCACTGCGTGGGAGGAGCACTGCGTGGGAGGAGCGCCGGCATGGGAGGAGCACTGCGTGGGAGGAGCACCTGCCTGGTCCTCTTTGCTCAGCCCTCATCATTCCTACCCTGCTCCTCACGCCCACGGCTTCCCAGGGGACCCCAGGGGACACCCCCCCTAGGGACTCCCCCCCCATCTTCCAGCATCTGCAGCTCAGATGTCCTTGGCTCACAGCAAAGCCCTCATCTTGAAGGGAGAAGAGATCATTCTGCAGCCACCTGCGGTGACCCGGCTGGAGCTCCGATCTGCGTGGCCCCCACGTGTGCTACTCTGATGAGAGTTTATTGAGGTTTTATAAACAGAACAAAGGAAACCATGAAACCAGACACTTTTCAAATCTATCTGTGGAAGCATCGGGCAAGCGGATTACAGCAAAGCTCTCTGAGGACATTTTAGCCTTCTGGTTGCTGGAAACTAGGGATCTGTTATACATTCCAGGCATTTACCTAATTGCCCCCATGATGTTAGGTCACAGATAGGTAAGGATGCTAAAGAAGGCCCAAGATAATCTGACCCTGGGCTGGCAACATTCCAGCTTCCCATCGCTGAGGCTCTGTTCAGTCAATCAACCTATCAGGTGCCGCCTCCTTGCGGGAACTTCCGCTCTCAGAGAGCACCTGCCCTTTCTTTGTTCCTAGGCCTTCCCGCAAGTGTCGCCTTGGAGGTTCTGATGAATCCTGCAGCTCCCAGAGCCTCCTTAGCCTGCCATGCCCACTCTTTTATCAGAATTTATTTTCTCCGTAATATCTATCAGTAAGTTACTGTGCATTTTGCTGATTTCATTCTGGTCTCCTGTCTCACTGGCTGCAGGGAGCCACGGGGAGGGGAAGGGGGACTTCTGTCTGGCTCGCTGCTGCACTGTCCCTGCTTAGAAGATATTGGTGCTCCTCCATCAGGGTTTGTCCTTCTGAGCCCCAACCCCCCCTGCACCCCACCGGCCTAGCATGGGGCCATCTTTGGGATCAAGCTGAGATCAGCTGGTGGGCACGGGAGGAGCAGGCGAGGGTGGAGTCTGAGAACTAGCAGGCTGCGGAACAGCACGTGGAATCTGTTGGAAGAATCCAGGCCACATGGCTAATATCCAGGTCAATCTGACAGAATCTAGAATCACTTTGGAGACAAGCCCCTGATAGGCTTTCTAGGTGTTATGCCCGGAGCCCAAAGTCCAAAGAAACCCACTGAAGTCGTCCACCGATGCAAAAACAAGAGGGTCATTTTATTAGATCAAACCTAGGTTTGGGCGGCACAAGTCCTGAGCGCAGTGAGGGAGTGCGACCCCGAGGCAGCAGGGTTTAGGGATTTTATAAGCAGGGACTGAGGAATTCGCACGTAGCCCACGTAGCCTTCCTCAACCCCGCCCCCCTGGTGACCGATGGCACTCTGCTCTTCCTGGTACGTGCTGGGGGGGGAACTGGCACCGAGGGGTCTGCGGTTGCTCCAAGGACATCAACACTTAGTCAGCTCCGACCCCCATAAACAGTTTCTAGCACCCCTCAGATTACTCATGTCCTTGAAATTCCTTGAGCAGTTAGTGACTGGCTTCCACCTGCTCTACCACAATCTGTCTTGACAAAGTTGGTGAAATGTTACTGTAAAGGCTGCTCTTCCAGTTTATGGGGCTCCCAGAACGTTAAATATTTCCTAATTTGGAGCTGACTGGTCATCGTTACAGTCCCATACACAAACTGGGTCAAACAGTCTATGTCTACAATGTCCGGTGTTTCACAGGGAGGGCAAGTGAACAAGTACAAAATGGAAACACACATGTTCAGGTCCCACACTAGGGATTTTCTACATTGGGTTAATTGAAGCGGGGAGACCCGCTGTAAATGTGTGTGGACTCATCCCACAGGCTGGAGCTCGGGACTGAATGAGAACCAACATCCATTGCTGTCTGCTTTCTGACTGTGGATACAATGTATCCACCCGAAGGACCACGCCCCCCCCCAGCTGAAATCAGCCTTCCCATTTCAGCTGCTTTTGGCCAAGTATTTCATCATAACAATGAATAGTCACTAACATGCAGGGTCGGAAGCCCCTGGTTCAGCCTCAGGGGACACCCCAGAGCCCAGGCTGCCTGGAGATGGGTGCCCATCCCATCGTGTCCCCTGGGAACCAGCTGCCTTTGCAAGCCGCTGTCCCATCAGCCATTTGGGCGGAGGAGACGCTGACGAGGCCCACTCACAGATCCACAAGAAGATGGTGGTCTGCTCTAAAGCATTTCAAATTCAATCTCTTTCTATTTCTTTTCAAACTGAGCCTGTAATTCCGATGAGGAAATTGCATAATAACCCTTCTGCCGAGCCCGTCTCCCCGTCTCAGGGAAGCAGTCTGACGATTGTGAACCAGGCAGAGAAAGGGCTTCTGAAGGGGCATGTCCAGTGCTCCCCACAGACCCTTTGCCCTCGGGGTGGGCTGGCGGCCGCAGCACCCCGAGACCGTCCACTGTTGGGGCTGGTCCCGGTCATCAATCTATCTTGTCTGTTGGGTGGGTTTAGTTTGCTTTCTGGATCTTTATTGATTCTTTCTAACGTGCCATTGTAGGCACCAAGGCTCCAGGCACTTCTGGGGGCTGCTGGTAAAACCCCTTTCACCCAGCAGTTATGGACCAAGTCCCTAAACCATGCCAGGTGCAGCTGCATCTGCAGCAGATACTGCCCTGAACGAGAGACACAGGCAGAAGCAGGGACAGCTAGAGTTAGCTGTCAGCTGGGTTGCTGTGACAAAATCCTTGGGGTAAGTCACATAAGAGGAGGAAAGGTTTATTCTGGCTCATGGTTACAGAGGTGTCCATCATTTAATTGGGCCTGTGGCAACTTGGTGCAAGAGCGAGTACCTGAGTTCAAATCCCCAAGACCCACATAAAGCTGCACATCCGTAATCTCAGCACCGCTATGGTGGAGGCAGGAGAATCCCCAGTGAACTGTTTCACACGAGACAGACAGAAAGGACTGACAAATCTAGAGACTGTCTGCTTTGTCCGCTTGTACACATGGACACATGCGTACACACAGATTAAAGAAAAATAATGAATGAATGAATGAATGAATGAATGAACATGTAAAGCTGCATGCAGCTGGGGATTTTGAAACCTTCGCCTTAGGCAGTGAGAGCAGTTTCAAGATGGAATGAGAATTCAGCCGCACACCCAGATCTCTCCTCCTCTCCTTCCCCAGCCGCACAAGGCTTCTGACCCAGGTCTAGTTCTGGCAGCCTGTTTTGCCGGCCCCTCACATACAGTACCATTTCACTTCATCATCTGCTCGTATCCACTGATTTCCGTAAAAAGCTTTCAAATTATTAAGTAATGAAGCTCCAAATGACCCAGGCTGGAAGTGAAGAGCGTGAAGGTGCTTAGCACGTTAGAGGCGAATCAGGTTCCTGGGAATGTGGCTTATCTTAAATGATGCTATTTAAATGCAAAGTAACAGTTCTCCTGAGCAGGTAAACTGAACTCCCTTCATTCTTGAGACCTCCCACCCTGGGGGGGGAGAGGAGCCCCTCCCCACTTCTTGCTTCCCCGTTACCTGTTCTTCCTTTTTGAATCCCTACATGGCTGACACCTCCCTTTTGCTCCCACCTTCCACCCCTTTTTAGACTCTCCTGCTCTTTTCTCTTCATCTCTGAATCCAACCTGACCTGACTGCGCTCCCGCTGCACCTCTTCAGCCATCTTGGTTGTTGGTTCCAGGCACCTTCCCACTTCCGCCCAATGCATGGCACCCCCCCCCAACACTTCTAGTTCCACCCTTCCAGTTCCAGCCTCCATGTGCGACCCTCTTTCTCCTCCCTATACCCCCTCCCCGCTGCCTGTAGCCAGCCCTACCATCCTCTGGTTTGCTTCTAGCGCTAAACCAACATTGTGACACCCTGTGTATACTCAAAGATGGCCGCTCTGGCTTCTTGGATAATCAGGACTCAACATAGCATCACCAAGTGGAATTTTATCTTTCTCTTCATAGGAAAAACATTCATGGTCTCTAACTTGGATTAATAAAACAATTTCTTTCCAGGTCACCAGTTAATTCTCAAATTCTGATAACTATTAATTACGGAAGTAATACAGCAGTAGCAATTGGAGTAATTGCTGAATACAGGATTCTTAAATACTAGGGGCTGGAGAGGTGGCTCAGGGGTTAAGCCTCTGCCTTGCAGGCGGAAGGTCCTGAGTTTGGATCCTAGACCCCACATATAGACACCGGGCGGAAGTGGGGGCGGCCTGCGCTTCTGGTCCTGGTAGGGCGGAGCTTGTGAATCCCAGGGCAGAGTAAACAAGAAGGAGGCGTCCGTGGTGGTTCCGGAATTCGTCCGTGGTTCTACACACACACACACACACACATGTGCACGTACATACATACGCACACACACACAATTGAATAAAAAAAATTAAAAAAAAAGATTCTTAAATACTAATCTGCTTTGGATAGCCGTTTTAAAAGTTTAATCTGTTTTTGATAATATTTGTCATAGTGAAGTCCTATGTCTTGTCATCTATGCGGACCAGCTATTGTGTGTGCTTCCGAGTATGACTTGTAGGCTAGGATATCAGGTAATCCTATCACGCTTCTGTATGTTTGTGTGTTTTGTCTTTCAAAGTAGCACATTCAATTTTTTGAATGCACTAATATTTTTGATTTTTTTTGGTGTGCTCAATTAAAACATGTATGCATACTTGAAAAACAATTCTAATAACATCAAAAAAGCCTAAGTATGTTTTAATCTAATGTAATTTACATTTTAAGTTGATCATTAACTGTTCTTGACAAATTATGCTTTCTTTTATGAAAAATTATCTCACTTTATTTGATTTTTAATGAGACCACAAATAAAGATGCCATTGTGTCCTTGCCAAGGTCATGAAGACACTCCCACCACACTCCCACCCCAAGACTCTGCCCTGCTGCCCGGGTTTCAGTGGCCTCCTGCTTTTCTATTTTCCATGTGTTCCCAAATTGTAGCACTTGTTTATTCCTAAGACTTAATTCAGGTGTAATGATTTCTGAATTCTTCTAATTTTAAATGCTATTGAGTTCTAAAGAAAGCTTCAAAGATTCTCCCATAACCATGTGCTGCTTGTTCATTTGATATTCCATAGTATCCTGGGATCTGCTAGATGTATACCCTCTGAACCAGACAAGGCAATGTTAAAAGAACTTTTAATAATTTTGTTTATGTCTAATTATTTCAAAGTGGGGATTTAAAAGATTTAATCCTACCAATTAACATTCAGATCCAAGGTTCTCATCTTGGCTAATTCAAACTAGAGGAAAAAAAAGGGGTCACCTTAAAACCATATCCTAAGCCAGAAGATTTCTACTGTATTTACATTGGATGCTTAACTAATTTGCAATTGCCAAATCTGGCCCAATTCTTTATTTCTTTTAAAGATGAGGTCTGCTGTTACTGACACCTTTTAAAAGACTTGTTTTTTGAGTATCTAGTGATAAAACAGCAGAGAAGCATTAAATAGAGGGAAGGGAATATAAAGGTGGTAGACATGAGATATATTGTTGGTGGTTATGTAGAAGGTTGAAGCATGCGGCAGGAGGTTTGTGACATGGTCACTTAGAAGATTAAAGTATGAGATGTGACTTATAAGTCTAAAGCAAGTTTGTGATGTGATGTTAAAGAACTGTGTGTTATAGAAAAAAAGGCTGAGCCTCAGAGACATACCCGTTAAGAACTGAGCTTCACAACTTCATGTTTGTCTCTATAAATTTTCTCATTAATTCCAGTAATGTAGATAACAATAACTTTGCATGTTGTTTCACACATTAGGAACTGATATATCTTGCTTAGACAGAGATTTGATTATGATCATAAGACTCATAAAATCCTAATTCCTAAAGGGTCTAATCGCTTGTCTCTTGGAACAATATTACTAAAAGGTCTTAATACAATGCTATGGATTTTAAACTAATGTCAAACTGGTCTGAGGTAAATGCTACAAATATGTTTGTTTCTCTCACATTACCTCCACCTCATGAGTCAGACAATGCAATTGATTACGTTGATTTTACCTATAATATTGCTAATCATAGGTCACGTCCAAATGTCATGTCAGATATGGAGGATGGAAAAACAGTATATATCAGATCCGGATCGTTATGGCCAGTAAATTCAATATGATCCAGGAGTTTCTTTATTAATGGCTCTTCCAACAACCATCTCTCTCCCTCCATAAGACTGCTCCCTCACCTGCTACCCAGCCTCATCTACATGAGATGCTAGGAACGAGACTTCCTATGTGGGCCCTGTGCGGCCAACTCTGTGTGGCCTCTGCATGCACAAAACTGACACTTCGCCAACGGGAAGCTGAAGGTAAGTTCGCGGAAGGTTATTGCACGTATGAATCTGATCGACTCATGTGGAGCCTCCACTGAAGTGGAGAGACTGGGAATGCTGAAAATCCAGAACCAGATTAGCTTGGGCCCATTTAGGCCCTGGTTGCCCTTTGTTGCCGCCCTCTGTGTGACGTGACCTTCTGATGACTATTACATGCTATTAGATAAGCTAAACCAGATCATTAACCAGCTCAACCTACCCCCTTCCCTACCCTCCTGGGTACCATAGCTCAAGCCTAATCAAACCCTCCATTTAACTGTCTTGTCAGTCTCGCGTCTCTAGGAGCAACCCTGTCCTCTATTTATTCTGAAGGAGCAGTTACACCCCCCCCCAACAGACTGCACCCCAACACCATTCCACCACTCCAGGAGACACCTCGGGCTTTCAGTTATTGTCGGCATCCCCCCCACCTCGCCTCTCCAGGCTCAGCTCAGTTCGTTGACTTCAGTCAGTCCTACAGAACAGATGGGCCCTCGACCTCTCATGGCGAGAAAAGGCGCCCATGCCTGCTCTAAGACGGAGAGCTGCTCTTAGATCCCCTCGTGGCAGACGTTGAAGAGGGGAACCTCCGGGACTCTGGCAGCTCAAATTCATTCTGCTAGGGGTTCCCTGGAGGGATCTCACGATTCCCCTTGACAACTTGGATTCTCCCCCTCTGCGACCTCTGGCAGTCACTTGCCTGTTGTTACTTATCGCCTTGCCTTTTCAGACGCCTCCGGGGCAGGAGCAGAGCACTCACCTCGCCCTGTCAGCCAAAGGCTCGGCCACGGACCATCTACCTCGGACCAGAGGCTGGCGGCTCAGCTGGATCCAGCTTCGGGACGGTCATCACCTCACCATGAGAACTCAGGAATGGGACTCTATGCCTCCAGCTGTAGCCTTTCCTACGCCGACCTCCTTGTCCGCAGGAAGTAGGTAAGAAGGAATGCATCGCCCCTTATCACTAATAAAAGGCTGCAATGACAGGACCCCTGGTCCTCCGGCCCCCATGCTCAGGGCAGAACTTCTGCTTGACGGCCACTGCCCCTAATAGTCCGTTTGGAGCGCCCACACGTTCACCCAACCCTTAGTGCTATGGAGGGCGGGGGAGTGTCGAGGTCAAAGACAGATCCCAACCACACTTCCTGGGATGGACTAAAGTCCAGGATGTCACCTCTAGGCCCTGCCTCCTCAGTCCACCTACCAGCCCTGATAGTATAAAACCTGCCGATCCATCCCCCTATCCAGGTCTCCTTTTCTTTCCTTCTTCCTACAATTAGTCTAGCAGTTCTGGAACACCATTAAAATTTCCATCTAGGGGCTAGAGAGGTGGCTCAGGGGTTAAGCCTCTGCCTTGCGGGCAGAAGGTCCTGAGTTCGGATCCTAGACCGCACGTATTGATGCCAGGCAGAAGCGGGGGCAGCCTGCGTTTCTGGTCCTGGTAGGGTGGAGCCTGTGAATCCTGGGGCAGAGTAAACAAGGAGGAGGTGGAGGCATCCATGGTGGTTCCCGAATTCGTCCGTGGTTCTACACACACGCACACACATGCATACACGCACAGTTGAATAAAAAAAATTTCCATCTAATCCTCAGTGTAGGGCATTTTAAAAGTAAATACCTTACAGTATCTTGTACAAGGGCTACTGTGGACCGGTGCGGTGGACACCTTTGTTGCTCACAAACCTCATCAAGATTCAGTGAAGGACGGACGGCCCAGGTGGCAGGAACAGTGCTAACCAGTGGCCGTCATCTGCTGCCCTTTCGTGTTGCTGGATAAAGCTGCCTCCATGTGGGGCCATACCAGCCCCTCCCGGGGTGGTCCTCATTCAGAGGCACCCAGGTCACCTCCAAGGTGAGACCCCCTCTGAAGGGATGCTCTCCACTAAGGTGTTCCTGGGGACTGATGGACAGCTCAGCTTCCCTGCCTGTCTCTTCCCGACCTCCTTTCTCTCCACAGCTGTAGCTCACAAGAATTGCCTTAGTAACATCCTGCAGCTAGAGGGACCAGAGAACCCAGCACCACAGCTGGGGAGAAAGAACGACCGAGAAAAAGTCACCGTCCTCATCTCTCTCGTGTGGCTGCGTGTGAACATGCCAGCAGAGGGGACAGTGGATAAAACCATCAGTTCCGGGGCTGGAGAGGTGGCTCAGGGGTTAAGCCTCCGCCTTGCAGGCGGAAGGTCCTGAGTTCGGATCCCAGATCCCATGTATAGACGCCAGGCGGAAGCGGGGGCGGCCTGCGCTTCTGGCCCTGGTAGGGCAGAGCCTGTGAATCCCGGGGCAGAAGGAGGTGGAGGCGTCCATGGTGGTTCCCGAATTTGTCCGTGGTTCTACACACACGCGCGCGCACACACATACATACGTACACACACACAATTGAATAAATAATTAAAAAAATTAAAAACAAAACAAAACCATCAGCTCCAAGAACCCTGGTGTCCAGATGCTAGACAGGGAGGGGCTTCGACCAGAGTGATGGATGGCCTGTCTGCATGGGCGCGCTCATTTCTCTTTCTTTGCATACGCATATGTTTACAGGACCTGTGCATCTCTACATACATGCAGGCACATGTGCGTTCATGCATGTGTAGAGACTCCATGCTGATCCGACATTGGAAATCACCCTCATTGTTCTTTCACCTTATTGTTTGGTGCCTGGATGCTTACTAAACTCCGTGGGCACCCGCAGGGTTGGTCTGACAGCCAGCTTGCTCTTGGGAATCCTAGCTCTGCCTTCCAGGGCTGAAATTATAGGTGGGCTGCCATGACCCCCTTCCCCCCTCATTTTCCATGGGATCTGGGGATCCTATGCTGAGCCATCTCCCCGGTCCTTTAATTTTCAGGCCAAACGTCACCCTCCACATTAAAGCAATGGTCTGAATTAGCATTTTGAAGGGCTGGCAGTTTATCTGTGTGATTTTTAGTATCATTATTTTGCTTTTATAGTCTTAGGAGAGCTAGAAGCAAGAGGAGTTAATGTACTTATTTTTGCACATATTTAAATAAAAATACAATGATGAAAACTATTTTAGCTCTACCTAGGGTGTTTGTGAAGCCTCCATTTGCCCTTTAACATAGTTCCAGACAGTTTCTCAGATATGGGAATTATCTTTTTTTTTTTTTGGCAACGGAATGGGGTGAGGAGGTTGGGCTTTAGTTCTGTTGCTCAGCTATGTAATCTTGGGGGTGCCGTTGATCTCTCTGAGCTGACACCTCCTCAGTGGGCACGGTGATCTCTACCTCCCAGGCTCGCTGCAAGACAGACAGGAGCTGCGAAGGAGACAGAGCTCCGGACATGGAGTTAGCACTCGCCCAACAGCAGCAGGCAGGGCGGGCTCAGCAGGAAGCCACACGCCTCTTCAGGCTCTTTCCAGGCCAGGCCTGCACATCCCGCTGTTGGTATCCATCCCTGATGAGCCACAAAGGCGTGCAAAGCAAGAGCCCCGAAGCACAGGAGAGCAGGAGGTTAAAAGTAGAAAAGTATGAAGTGTGAAGAACCATCTTTAAACGGAGGGAATTCAGCAATGAGTATTTCTATGGTGGGCTAATTTAGATCTACACATCTGAATCCCCTATGCCACAAATTTTATTTTGTATTTTGTATTTTTATTTTGCGGATATGGTTAAATTCACGATCACAAGATGGGAAGACTTCTTTAGTTATCTAGGGGGCTCTAAATACACATAGTTAACGCTAAATTTTCAAATTGTTGCCGTTGAACATTTGACTAGAAGCAACTTGGGGGGGAGGGTTGTTTGGATTGACAGGTAGAGGGGGACACACAGTCCACTGTGGCAGGGAAGGACAGAGACGGGGCTTTTATAGTATCGTGAGTGGACAATTTTGGCCCTTCACCTCCTATCTTGGGGGAACAGGAAGTGGAGGGTGGGACAGGAAGTACGGCTGAGCTACAGAACCTCAAGTCCTTTTCCCTTGACTTCCTTCCTTCCCTGGGGTTCCATCCTAAAGCTTCCCCAGTCTTCTAAAACGCTTCCTAAAGGTTCCAAAGCTTTCCAGAATAGCTCTACCACTGCCGAGGACCTAGTATTGGAGCCCGTGTGCCTCCCAGGGGCATTTAACATTTAAACCATAGCAGCGTTCTTACAAGAAGTGGAGACAGGCAAATTTGACCAAAAAAGAGAAGGCAGTGTGTGGACGAATGTAGGCTGGGATGGTCTGGCCACACGTCAAAGAATCCCAGCAGCCAGCTGGTGGCTAGAAACTAGAAGACTCTTCCTGTCCTGCCCATGGGACTCCAAGATGTTAGTCCTATAGACTCAATTTGGACTTCTGATCTCTAGAGCTATAAGAAAATAAATAAATATTCTCTTCGGCCACCACATCTGGGCAGTGTGTAGGTCAGCAGTAGGAACTAATCAAAGACAGGTGAATCCTTGGCTTGCTTGTAATTAATGACGATAGAGCATGAAAGGCCACTGGGTAGAAGGGAAGTGTGGAAGGGGACAGAGCCCCTGGAGGCTGTGGGGTCCCGCCTTTCCACGCCCCAGCTGTGTGACCGAATGCTCGTTGGTAGGTTTCCCTGAGCCCCAAGTCCTTCGTCTCCACCATAGATTTAAAGTCTCGAGGATCAAATGTTAAATTACATTATGAGCCTGAAACCTATGTGAGTTTCTATCAGAATGATGATGGTCGAAAAGCCCAGATGAAGGTTGTAATCAGATGTTTCTCTGAAGAAGATGAGGGGGTTAATGTGGTGAGAGAGTCTGTTTGCAAACCTGGAGACCTGGGTTTGGTCTCCAGAAGCCCCCACAGTGGAATGAGAGAAGTGACTTCTGAAAGTTGTCCTCTGACTTTACCCATGCTTCATGGCACGCATGTCCTCACTATTCTCCCCCACCTCAAAAAAAAAAATGAGTAAACTATAATAAAAAAGAAGATGGACATGTGGGACGCAAAATGCACCTCAGGTGAATGCTTGATTTAGGTGTGGCAGGTCGGGTGATGGACGCTAAAAGTCACGTGACCTGGTGCCAGAAGTTAACTGAGTAGATGCAGAAGGTCATGCGATGTGGTGCTGAATCAGGGCCATTAGATCATTTTGCGTAGTTCCTGTCTGCCCGTCTGTCTGTCTGTCTCTGCGTGTGTGTGCATGTGTGTGCATGTGACATGTGTACACAGGCAAGGCCAGGGATGGACATGAGGTGTTGTCCTGCTTTATCGTTCTCTGAATTACTCTCCTGAGAGAGGGGCTTTCCCTGAACCGGAAGCCAGGCTGGTGGTCAGCTGACCCCAGTGTTTTTCCTGTCTCCCCCACAAAACAGAGGCTACAAATCCCATGTGAACACTCTCCCCCTCTTTTTTTTTTGAGAAAGGGTCTCGTGTAGCTCAGGCTGGTCTCAAGTTCTCTGTGCGGCTGAGGGTGACTCTGAACTCCTGATCCTCCTCATCTTGACCCAGGATCATGGGCACGTGCCGCCATGCGGGGTTTATGCAGTGCTGGGGATCAAACCCGAGGCTCTGTGAGCGCTCGACAAGCCTCCCCGCTGAGCTATGTTCTCAGCCCCTTTCCCCCCAGAACTTTTCAGCCAACTTATGTTCAGTTCTCACCTCAGAAAGATGGAGTTGGAATTTCTAGACACAGAAACCTACAGATTAAAAGCAGAAAAATGCCCTCAATGTGATTGTAGTCAATGGGGGATACTAGATGGAAATCTTTGTTGAGTATCTTGCGATATGAAAATATTTCAGGAAGAAGATGATAAGGGATGAGCTAAGAAGACTCTGAGCTTCTGCACAACCCTGTCCCCCTCTTCCCCCCCACCCCCGCACCCTGTAATCCCCCCACCCTCCCTGCCTCTCACAGCGTGACGAGATCTGGCTTGTGATGTGACAGAGGTAGCAGATAGGGACCCATGAAGAGCTTAGGAAATGTCACAACGAGAAAAGGCAGAGTTTGAATTTTCCTTTGCGCTTACACAAAGCTTTGTCAGGTGTGCAGCTTCCAAAGAGACTCAGGCCATTGGGTCGCCTGTCCCTGAATTCACCTATTCCTGACAGACTTCACAGGACAATCAGATGTGATACCAACACCGTCTCAGGAGCCATGACATTACCCATCATTCATGGCTTCGTGAGGGCAAGCAAATACGCTGCATGAATGAACAAGTGGGTGGTTAAATAAATGGCATGGGCGAATTAGTGCATACTAATTTTTAGAACAACATGTTCTTGGAATAAGGCACTCTGCCAGGGGGAAAAGGATTCTTCTGGAATTTTTAAAAATTTAGCAGTTAGATCGGCCAGGTCTTCCGTCCCAGCTCAAGGTCAAGGCCGTTTCTTTGTCCTGACTCTGGTATAATGAGCCATGAAAAGCTTGCAGATCTTTTTCTGCTTTAATCCTTGTATCCATTTAATGGGCTGTATTTCCCCTGGAAACACTAGTGTGGGTATCACCAAGATAATGGGTAATAGCATCAGCATCAGCACCAGCATGATCCAGATATTATTCAATTAAGGTAATAACTCCTAATGCAGGAGAAATTGTTTTCCTCTTAAGAACCCGATTTGGCCCTCAGCTCACCATCATATTTAAATGACAGGAATTACCTTTAAGCTATAGATCTGTTAATGCGATGTTGAAATGATCTCTAATTATATTTTATGACGTCGTGTTATAGATGTCCCTGAGGTCAGAGTTTATAGCTTGTCCTGCTTCCATTTCCTCCCACCAGGCAAGGTGAATGGCTTGCCAAATATAGAATGCACAATAATTAGAAATCAGAGGAAGAAAACCACCTTGAAGGATTACTTAAAATAGCTTAACAATGTCACCTTAGTGAGCATGGAAAATTGAAAAAGGGCCATGACTGCTACTTAACTTTAGCGGTGGCCTCCTGGTGATGGGAAGCACTGCCTCGCGCAACACAGCACAGTTCGAGAGTCTGGCTGGGTCATGTTCAGAGCGAGGGTCTTTTCTGAGTCAGAGCGTTGGTTTGATGGTTTACACAGAGGGCATCAGCCAAAGGAACTGGCTTGAGTTTCCCAACTACTCAGATGTAGAAAACACATCTGCCAATGAGCTATGGGAAACCACATGCGTTCAGTGTGAAGAGTAACTGGAGGGTCCTAGTTGAGATGCATGAGGTTTTGAGAGAACTACGCAAAATGATCTAATGGCCCTGTTTCAGCACCACATCACGGGGCCTTCTGCATCAGTTCAGTTGACTTCTGGCCTCGAAGTCTCTAAGACTCACTTGGGAAGCCAGGCTGATCCAGAATGTGATTCTCCTGCCTCAGCCCCTGAGTGCTGTGATTACGGACATGTGTCACCACATCTGTTAAGCCATGGCCTTAGGAGGTTGCTGCCCAGGAAGCAGACACTTGAAGGGGAGGGTGGGCTAAGCGGTCTTATCTGGACAGCTACGAAGCTGAGCTGAATAGATGCACCTCCACCATTCCTTACAGATCAAAAAAGTGTCCTGTCATGTTCTCATCTCTCTGGGACTGGCGCAGAAGACCTATTCTCTGGCTGCTCAGTCATCTGGAGGCCACGAAGACCACTTGGTTCCATCTCTATCTTCCTTCAGCTAAAAGACGACATGACTCGACGCCGCCCCGTTGCGAGGATGGGAGTTCGGCCATCCTCCATTTACAAGTGAGAGTCAAGGATCCCTTTTACGCATGGTTTAATCCACACCTGCTGCGTCACCTCCAGTCTCTCTGCTCTTAGGGGCTGCCTGCTGCCTCCCACCTCAGCCCAACTCCTACCATCACACTTTATGGTTTAGAGAGTAGTAGCGAGGGTCATTGTTCCTTTACTGTCTGAATTTAACTTGAAGCTTCCTAGCAGAGGATGAATTCCCTGTTGCTTTGCAATAAGATGGTGTGTTGCTGCAGTGGGGGGAGGGGGTGAGCTAATGAAGAGAAGATAGGAAGGGTCCATAGATCAGTGTATGGAAGAAGAAGTCTGTATCCGTCCTGGCTCTTCTAAGTGGGTTAGATGAATGGGTCCCGCAGAGGTGGCTGCAAGTGGCGGGGACAGACAGGGCAGTGTGCAAGGTACTTTCTATGTCACCGTCAGCACTGAACAGCTTCAGTGGTAGCCTCGGGGAGGAACTAAATTCTTCCTTAGCTCTCTCTATCCCTCCCGGGCTTCGTTCATCTTCCACAGCCCAGAGCAGAATATGGCTTACCAAGGCTCAGAATTCACAAAACAGGAAAATTATTCTATCCAGATTGCCCCGAGAAATAGCTCATTTCAAGCTCACCAGCGACCAAGAAAAACAAATGACGACAGAGAAAAGAATCACGTCCTCGCAGCTTCTCCAGGCCGTTCCTCGTGGCTCTGCTCGGTCGCCGGTCTGTCACCAGCCTGCTTTGTGACACGGAACTTGGCAGATGGATGGAGGGGGCAGAGCTCAGGGAACACGTCAAAGGTCTCCAGGGCACTCTGGTTGCCCACTCATTGCAGGACTAGGGATGTATTGGCTGCTAGGATGAGCCTGATACCTTGCTGCCCTGGGAACAAATACCCCTCTAATGTGTGTGACACTTCATATTCTCTGTCTCTCTCTGTCTCTATCTCTCTCTCTCTCAGGTGTTGGGGACATGGGGATGATTGAAACATAGCTACTGCCTGTGGGGAACTGTCAGGAGACGGCTGGGAACAGGAAAGGACAAGCTAGAAGGAACTGGGCTGGTCTGAGGAGGGGCTGCTCATTCTTTGTAGGGGGCGCCAACTCCTCACCTGGAATTTCCCAAACTGTTTGACACAGGCGAGTTGCAGACCCCCCTCTCCCAGCAAGGTTCCAGAAAGGAGAAACAAATAAGCTTTTTGACTTTCCTCCAGCTCCCTGCTTCTCTCTCCTTGTGAGGGGCGGCACTGGGAGGCCCTTATGTCACAGGTGAAGACCCTTGGGGGGCTGTCTTGGAGTGGAAGAGGGCACGTGTGTGCTGACTTCAGCACGCATCAGTAGCTGGAGTGGGATGTGGATGGGGTAATCATCTTGTCTAGCTTTCTGCGCTCTCGGACCGGAGTGTGTCAACTGCAGGGTCTGTCAGCATCTCCAGGAGGGCTTGTTAAAGCACATTGCTGTAGCTGCCCTTGTAGTTCCCCCAGTGACACCTGCTGAAGAATTCGCACTCACCCCTACAGAGTCCCGCTGCATAGTGAAGGGACCATAAGAAGCGGCTGTCAACAGGACTAGGCAACGCGCTCACTGCACTGGAAAGCAGCCAGCGTGGTCCTCTTACAGCAGCGCTGCACGGCAGCCATTGCTATTAGCTCTGCTTTATACGTAGGGAAATAGAGATCCGGAGACCCCGATGCTATGCTCAAGGTCCCAGAGCTAGTGGGCAGAAGGTCCACGCATTCCACTCGATCCGGCCTCTCCAGCCAAAGTGATTTTTGTGTTAATACAGACGCTAAAGCGATTCAACAATCAATAAGCGAAGTCTAGAGCCATAATGCTCCTATTCCATTTCAGATATTTCTCCAAATACATTATTAAAATGATCCCCCTAAGAGCCAGTGGAAGACTATTTATTTCTTGAAAATAGTTGTAAAAACACATGAGCGAGTGAGAACCTGGCTGTGTGTGGAGCCGCTGAAGCCAACAACCCTTTCTTAAGGCAACAGGACGCATTTTTGTTAAACAAAAGTCAGCACTGAACTCCAGTCTATAAAGCAGACAGCACCGGGGCTGCTCTGAGCCGGGTCACACTGGTCCACAGAGACGTGGAGATGCTTTGCAGATGCAATACCTAGACAGACAAGTGACCCTCTGGTCTGCTATGGAGGGCTGCAGACGGGCTCCAGCGAGTTTCAGAACCAGGAGGAAGGCAGATGGAATCCTGGTGGGCACCATGGCCTATGCCAATTTCTCTTTAGCAGGGGCATCCTTGGGATGATACCGTGGTGAGGCCTGCCTTATAGCAGTTGCTGCCCTGAGATGCCGACGACTACAGTTCTTTATAGCTAGAGGTAGTCAGTGGCTGTGGTTCAAATGCCACGAGTCTCCACGAACACTTGGGCCCAAAGCCCAAGGGGAGGTCGTGGAACCTTTTGGACAAGAGGCTTTACTGCTAGACATAGGGCTGTAAGGGTGGTCGGGACTCGGGGGCTATAGGTGAGCCCCGCTTCTGAGATGTAAAGCCCCACTTTGCGAGCTGCAAAGTTCCCATTACCAGGAATCCTACCCTATCCTCTCAGACCTGCCTCTAAAATGAACCCTCCCTCCCTCCGGTTGCTCGTATCAGATGAGAAAAGCAACAAGTAGCTAATCAGCTGCTTTGCCCGTCCTTAAACCGACTAATTCTTGCGGTCTCTGTAAAGTTCAGAGTAAGGTAGCATCCACCAGATAATTCTGAGGAGAAAGATTCCACTCCACGAGCGCAGTAGCTGGCCTCGGATGCTACTCTACTGCAGGAAGAGGTTGGAATAAGCAGCCACGCCTTCTCGACGGCATTCGCACCTGTACCTGGTTCCATTTGGGCAAATGGCTTAGTGCTTACAGGACCCCCCAGTTCTCGATGGGAAGGCTTTTGCATGATAGGGCTGATTCACTAACCACTCAGTGTCACGGTGTGAAACGTGTCCCCCGCAGTCTCATGTGTTTGGGAAGCTCATGTCACCTTGAGAGGTGGAACCTTGCTGGAAGAAGGCAGTCCCAGGGGGTGGGCCTTGAGGTGCATTAACCCCACCCTACCTCCAGGAGAAGTCTGCCTTTGCAGCAAGCAGTCTGCAGCTCTCAGCCTCCAAGATGTCTGCGGTGACCCAGGTCTCCTCTAGCTTCTGCCATGCGTCCTCTTCACACCCCGCCCTGAAAGACTGTTTCTCCCCTCTGAATAAATCTCCCTTTCTCCCTTGAGTTGCTTGACTTTGGATGTTCTTTCACATAAGATAAGAGGCATTATCATAACCCCAGATGCCAACTTCTTTATTTAGAGCTAAATCTCATTCACGTCACTGACTTATTTTGGGATTATCTACAGGGACCGAGAAGCAGTTGTGCCCAAGCGGATCCCCCTCATATTGCATCTGTTATTAGTCCTTGTGACCAGCAGTTGACCAGCGTGAGCCAGACACAAGGAGAGGGGGTCATCCCTTAACTAAGAAGATGCGTGTCACCTATTCTTTCTTCCATTCTCACTGTTGCAAGTAAAAAACCAGCCACCAAAGCATCTGTCTTGAGACCAAGATGGGGAAGCGAGTCTGACAGAAATAGACCCCCAGCCCCACAGGATTCATCTCTGGACTGTTATGTACAGAGAAACAAACTTTGATCGTGTTTATGTGATTTCAATCATCACATTCCTTACTTCTTTATTATTAACAGCTAACACCATCCTCTGTGTGGGATCAAAGATGACTAAATTCTTTTACGTGCCTCCTCTTGGGAGGTGGTGTGTCTTCTTTCCTCATTAATAAGGGGGGCTTTGGGGCTGCTTTGGCCAGTTTCTGAGTCCAGGCTTTAAGACACTAGCTGATTGCATTTTCTATTTCTTGTAACCCTGTGTTCAAGAGCCCTAGCCCATCACGTAGGAAGCGCGACTTCCTGAGGCCGCGGTGCTGAAGGGCGTACGATGAAGACACTCCAGTTGACTGTCCACGACGTCTAGGTGCCTTGGGGTTACAGATGGGAATGGCGTCACCTTGGACCCTTTAGAGCGGCCCCCATCTGAGCACCACCAGCAACTTGATCGACAGCTCTCTGAGGAAGAGAAATCGCCTAGATCACGCGAGGAGATGATGTAAGGAACCAGGTTCTGACAGTGGCATTGACAGGTAGCATTGGTGACATCAAAAACAGTGGAATGGAAATCTGTGTGCCTCTTAGTCCTGGCACCAGTGGCACCAATGAACCCGTGTGCCAACCTTAGACTCACACATCAGCCTTCTCATGCAGGGAGACGGTGGAGCTCTAGCCTGAGAGGATGGTTCAGTGGGTGAAGCTACTGCTGCACAAGCTCAAGGACTGGAGGCCGGGTCCCCAGAGCACGTGAATGCCCTGTGGGCACGGTGGTCTGCTCGCCATCCCAGGAGAAACAGGGGCGAGCTGGAGAGCCCCAAGAGCTGAACTGGGGCGCTCCAGTGAGAGGCTTCCCCTAATGAGTAACAATGGAGAGTGATCATGAAAGACCCCCGGGGTCAGCCTCAGGCCCCCATAGGCACACATGTGCTCAGAACATATGTGTACCCACGTGTGCATGTGTGTGCACACACATCACATATATACACACATACACATACACACGCATATACACATATATACACAGACATACACATATACACACATACACATATACACACATACACACGTATACATACACACATGCACGCACATACACACACACACACACACAGACACACACCCCACAGTATGTAGAAAAGATGGGATGCACAGAGCCAAGCTTTGGAGGCATCAAGCCAAAGGGAGCCAGAAGCATCTCTGGGAAGAAGAATTTGGGGCTAGACAAGTGCACTGGGGACAGGGAAGCAAACAGAGGAACTAGGAGTAGCATGTTTGTGTGTCTGTGTGTACACGAGGGCTTGGCAGATTAGTCTAGAAGAGCTGTTTGTATTTGCTGACATCTGGGACAGAACACAGCTGTACTGGCCACACTGAGTGGAAGGAACATGTGCTTGTTTATATCCAAGATGCAGCCTACATGCAACTTGCTCATGAAATCTTTATCAGTGGATACAGGGTGTGGCCTGTTAGCTAATTATAGAATTTATTTCAATATCGAGGATATTACAACTAGGCAATAATTTGACTATTTCCACATCTGGATTAAATGCCCTTTGAAGACAAGGATGTTTCTTTTCTTTCTTTTTCTTTTTCTTTTTTTTGAGTGTGTGTGTGTGTGTGTGTGTGAGTGTGTGCATGTCACACACATATAGAGCTCAGAAGAAACTTTCAGGAGTCAGTTCTTTCTTTCCACCTTATTTTGGAGGCAGAGTTTCTCTTGTTATTTCTGCCACTGTGAATGTGACTTTCCAGCCACTTCTGTAGCAAGATGAGCGCTCATCTTTGGATGTGGGATGACAAATATGGATTCCAGGGATCAAACTCGGCTTGTCGGGACTATGTGGCAAACACTTTTACCCAGCAAGCCAAGGACTGCTCTTATTCCCCTCTCACGATGAGTTGCCAGAATGCTTTGCACACAGAAGCACTCGGCGAGTATATTTTAATCCGTCACTCTGGCCAATCCATTGGCTTGTTTTTCTGGTAACAGTAATAAATGGATCAAGGATGTTTTAAAGGACTAAAGAGGATGGTGAAGTTTTCACTAAATGATGCGACCAACACAGAAACACATCATTTAGAAACCAAAAGTAAACCTCAGACAGAAGAGTTAGAAGCATTTAAGAAGAAAGGGGATTAAACTGCTATTTGATTAGATCTAAGACCCACTCGTTGTCAGGGAACACATGTCTGGTATTGTAAATCCACCAAAGCGTGTGGAAGGGGAGACCACAGGCCCTAGGTGGGATCAAACTTCTTAGCATTAACCATAAAAAGTCGGTAGCGAGCTACCATCTGCAGTTGTCATCGCACCCATAGATGAGAGCTGTATTCTCTTGTTGGGAAGCTGTGTGATGCCAGAACCACAACTGAGTGAAGCATCGAGAATGGGGGTTGGGGAGTACTCCGCCATAGACACGGCGTTAACCGCCCCCTCATCTCAAGGCTCAGGGGGACTTACAGAAAAGGGGGCGATAAGCGTGTAGAGTCTGCGGTTGGGGAGGGGTGCTTGAGACAGTATCCCCTGGTGGTGACAAGGCTGCCGTACCTAAGAACTCACCGCGCCAATCTCTAGAGCACCGCCACTAGACCTGCACAATAGCTGGCCCATCATTTCACCACGGGCGAGGGAGGATCAAGGAAGACTAGACCACCCTGAGGGACTATGGCAGGCTGACGGCAGACAGGAGAAGGGCGCTTCCTCACTCAGGATTTACCCACTGACAAGTCATCCAAGCCCAGCAAGTGTCAGGCACCTGCCTGTACACACACCCCAGATGAAACACGGTGGAAGCACACATGCAAACAGCATCGAAGAGGAAAGGAGACACTATGAAGCAGAACAGGAGCGGGAGTGGGATTGGGTGAAAATACACAGACGCAGTGTATTTATGCATGAACGTGTCAAAGAATTTTTTAAAAACAAAGGTTGAAAAAAAACCCCACGCGATGTGCTGGGAAGCTGAGCCCCCTGATTGCGTCCCGCTTCAAGCCAATGGATGTTCTTTGAAAAGATCTCTGTTTTTTTCCTACACACAGTTCTTTTTTCTGGTTGTTTTCTCCAGTGTTTTCCCTGTTTGGACACAGCTTCATTTATTAATGAAACATAATTGGGCCCCATTTCAGAAGAGTGAACAAGGCCTGTTTTGTTGCCCTTTTCAAAAGCCGGGTTCCGTCTGGGTCACTTGTTTGTCCGCATCTCTTTTCTGGAGGCTAAGATGCTGCAGCGGGACAATCAAGGGGGGATTTGGGGGGCAGCGTTGGTCAGTTCCCCCCTCCCAGGAGCCCCTGAAAGGGACTCTCCAAAGCCCCAGAGCCCGTGTTTGGTGAGTACGAATATGAGGTATAAGGCTCCGTGTGCCACTTGGCAAGGAGAGTCTAGCTGGCTGCCTGTCAATTCTGTCACTTCTCACAGCCCAGAGTGGTCTCCTGACGACCCGCCCACAAATCAAGGCCAGACGCTGGCCTTGAAAGATGGGGACTCTTTCTTCACGAGCTTTTATCATCTTCCGTTGCTTGCTGGTAGGTCCTGAAGAGACTCCAAAGACCGTGAAAATACGACAGCCTGTGCTGAAGACTAACAGGAAGACAAACGAGCAGACTGGAAAAGAAAACTCTGTTCTCTCTCCTACTGGCTGAAAGGAGACAGCGTTAACACCTTTGCATCCGTTTTCTGATCCTCCTGGCGCCCTATGATGTAAATGACCTTCCTGCACGCACAGGGAGGGGATGACATGTGTCAGCTTACGTCAAAGTCGTTAGATTCATTAGTGGTGAGCCTCGATGAGAACCGAACTCTGATTTTAAACATGACATATGCCAAGTGCTGAGACATTTACATGGACTATGATGCCTCATTACATACTGGTAGACTGAAACCTCAGTAACATGGATGGTAACTTCACAGTAAAACGGTAAATATCCTGAATGAAACTAATGGAAATAGGAAAGGCTATTAAACTAGCAACCAGTAAGAAAATAATTTTTTTTCTATCATGCCCAAAAAGAAAGGTACACAGATGCAACGAGGCCCTTCTAGCTCCACAAGAACAGACGCCTGTCAAGCAATGCTAGACAGGACGGGCTTTCGCGCGATTCCTTCCAGGTGACCAGTTTGTTTCCTCCTGGGGAGAGCCTGAGGAGATTGCCCCAGGAACGTAAAAAAGTCAGGAAAAGATTCATGTTAGGATGAAGAGAGGGCTGAGCAGGTAAAGAGCTCCACAAGTCACAGGACTTATTGGGAGTCCCAGATCCCACATGAAATGCATGTGGGTATCGCAGCCCGTCTGTAATTCCAGCTCAGAAGGAGGACTCTGGGAATCCCCAGAGCAGGCTACCTCAACCAGCGAGCGCTGCATTAAGTCAGCGAAGTCCCTGCTTCAAAAATAAGGAGGTGGAAGAGGGACAGACCATGATTCCTGATGTCAACATTGGGCCTCCATGGGTACGGGCACAAACATGAATGCAACATACATGTGAACACACCTCCCACATACATATAGAAAAGGAAAAAGAAAAAAAGTGTAACCTTATCCCTAGCATTAACAATCGGTGACATGATGTATTTTAATACATTGTGAAAGAATTTTCCAAGTAAAATTGCTACTTTAGCTCAATCAAGATGCCTGTTTTAAGTCATGTATTAATGGCAGAACAATACTGATATTTTTAACTTTTTAAACAGCTCAGGGGTTAAGACCTCTGCCTCCCAAGCCAAAGGACCTGAGTTTGAATCCCCAGATTCCACGTAAAAATGTCAGGTGAACATGGCAAGGGGCCTCTACTTCTGATCCGAGATGCGGAGGGGGATGGGAAATCCCACAGCAAAGCAATAAGGAGGTAGAGCAATCTGGAGTGATTCCTGACGTCATCCTTGGGTCTCCACGGGCACACACACACTCAAAGTGCCTTCTCTCTCTCTCGCTCACACACAAAACAAACAACATAAAGCAAAAAAGGCAAGCAAGACTATCCACACCATTCTAAATTAATATTATAAAAATATAAAGAACAACTATTGGAAGTCGGTTCTCTCCTCCCACCACGAGGGTCACCAGGCTTATGAGCAGGTAGGTGCCTCACCTGCTGAGCTGTCTCCCCAGCCCCTAGCGACCATCATTTCTGAAAGGTCCAAATGAAACCCCATCCAACAGTAACATAGGTAGAATTAAATTGCTGTCTACTAATTCAGAAATTTGACATTAACAAAGGTAACTGTGAAAGACCTTCTCACTCAAGGAGAAAATATTTGTGACGGGGTGTGACTGTGACTTGTAAAAACAGGGATGCATGTATGATCCAGACCTGGGAAAGAGCCCTTAAAAAAGAAGGGTTAGAAGGCTGAGGCTGGGGGGAGTTTTGAGTTACAAGCCCCAGCGACATCAGAGGTCAGTAGAAGGGAGGGGGGCGCATTGGGGCTGTGGACACGCTGTAGAGTTGGGCTTAGCCAAAGGCAGCCAAGTGAGAAACTCAAACGGACAGTGAGACCTCCACGGAGGGTCTGAGTACTAGGGGTCCCCTGGGGACCCCTGAAGTGAGTGGTTGGGAAAGCCCTGGTGAACACGGGGCCTCGGGAGGATTCTCATGTGGAGCGGCGGCTCATTCTAGCCAGTAGGGTAGTTGGGCTGTCATCATGTGACCCCTGAGCGACAGCTGATTGTTTACAAATGTAGCGTTTGCAAAAATGAAATGGAGAGGCAAAGGGAAGTGTGTGGACAGTGTCGCGCTGCGTCACACCGAGGTTCCTCCTTGGTGGTGGAGGCCTGGGTCTTCGGATTCCTCCTGGCTGGAGCTGTTGGGAAAAACACCAAGCTGCTGCCCGGGGGTGAATTAACCAGGATACACAGGGATCCATCAAAGGATTACTGAGTTCCCACTGCCTGACGCCCCCGAAGAAGGATGGAGGAGGAGAGAACTACGACAGAGACTCTGTGTCTTGGAGCCCACAGGCTGGTCGGGGGATTCTTGCCGCAACGCCCCACATACATCAGCACATTCACAAATGCTCTGGAATGGACTGATCACTGACAAAGCGGAAGGTTCACACTCAGCGGGCAAGACGTGAATTGAGTCAACACAAGAGTACAGATCTGCCTGGCAAGGAAGGGGAAAGGGAGGCACCCCAGGCAAAAGGTGCGGAAGGCCGGCTTGAACCCAAAGCAGAACGGGTGTGCTGTGCGAGTGAGCTGGCGAACAGCGGGGGGCAGGGGGGGCAGGCGGATGAAGACCATCCTCAAGCCGGGCCCAGGCCCCGGGACCTGTCTCCTGGATGTCTGCATGTTGAAACTTAATCCTCAATGCAACAGGCGGGCCTGAGAGTACTGTCATGAACAGGACTATCTGCTGCTTGTAAAAATGCATCTGACACTTGCTCTCTCTCTCTCTCTCTTTCTCTCCCCCCCCAACACAATCCCTTATTTTCACAATGGGATGGTGTACCCTGCAAGTCCTGGATAAATACCAGCACCTTGACATGGTATTTCCTAACCCCTAGATTTTTTTTTCTTTACAAATCAACCAGCCTCTGGTGTTCTGTTGTGACATGAAACAAAGACTCTTCCTTCCTAAATTCTGCTTCTAAGACTAAAAATGTCCCGTTGAACATCTTTATTTGGCAGCCCAGCTTGTAGAGTACAGGGAAGGAGACGCTCTGATCGATGGAGGGAATTTGCTGGAAGGCTTATGCCCTCACCTCTGGTCCCCAAGCAGCAATGTGAAATGCACAGCCACGGAAGGGTCTTAAGACAGGAGATACCTTGGTCAGACCTGCAGGGTGGAGTCTAACAGAAACCAAGAAGGTCCTTGTTATTCCAAAGCTTGTGTAGGGTGGTCGTGAACCACCGAGGGCTTCTGATTTCATCCTCTTTGTCCAGCCGCTGGACAGGGTGATTGCCCTAACTTCCGAGAGGAAAAGTCCTCCACTCGAATGTCTCCCTCGATGCCTGGGAACCAGTTTTGACATCGCGTATTCAATTCGCTCTTTCAAGCGAGTGCATAAAAGGCTCATGGCGGAGGCGGTGGATCTTGTGTGTGTTGATTCACGGAGCTTGGGCAGCCGGGATCTGTAGGTCAGGTTCTCCCCCCAGCCCCCTCCGAGGCATGAATCTCGCCTTAGAGCAGGTCTTCGGGACTCAAATTACCTGGCTACGCGTTGGCTGGCAGCAGGCGGCCATGTAGGAGATCGCGAATTTGTTGAGGCTCCATCTGTCACCTTCCCCCCGGGGGGCCGGGTGTGCGTGGGCATTCGGTGCCCTGCCTTTCAGAACGGACGTCTCCACACACATAATCATCTCTTAAGGACGTTTACATCCTCATTTCTCTTTCAGGGGATGAAATAAAGACAAGCCTCCATAAAGCAGGTGCCACTTCTTCCTGCCAATCCCGCCTGGAGGTTAAAGGCAGCCCACCTAACGACCAGCCCCCATCAGCGGCAGCAGCCAGGTCTGCGTGTGGGGCTAACAGAGCCAAAGAAAATATCCCACTACCGAGCCGCTTAGGTGAATTACAAGTCACAATCTCAATGGAGAGCCTTCTGAGGCTTCATAAACTAGAAGCGCGGTCTTGGTTCTATTACCGCTGTGTCAAACAGAGTTTTTTGATTGTTTCTTTGCAGAGGTGACGTAAAGTCTGGCTTTGGCTTTGAAATACATTTTAAGGGAGAATGTAAACTGAGATCAGATGAGTTTCTCCAATGAGAGGACTGTGAACCATGGGGGGGGGTGAGGAGACTTTGGGGGGGGGCAGTGTGTTTTCCGGAGCCTGGCATTTGTCTTCACGGAGAAGGGCAGATCGAAGGTGATTAACACAGCAGAGGCTAACAGCACGCAGCTTCCCACTGAATCTATACAGAGTTGTGCCAACACCTCCGCTTCACTCTGCCCGGCTCGATTGGCGATGTGAGATCACGGCAAGATAGCCTTGGAAGTCGCCTTCCAGAGAGATCCCCCCCTGAGATTTGAATGGATAAAATAATCGATGCTATTAGCTGCCCGCGGAAATCGTGGGAAAAGGAGGCTGCTTCCCAGAGGTCTAAACGCCAAGAAAAGAGTCTGACATGATACGAATGAAAGACACTCAAGGCTAATTGGTGAACTTGACTGCAGGCATGTGTCTGTGGGTGGAAGAGGGGCGGGCAGGTCCGCAGAAGGGAAAGAACTGGAGACTCTTGGGAAACAGAGGCGTAGATGCAGCGGGCTAGATTCCAGCCACGCTCGGGGTGAGTGAGTCCCCCACCAGTGTAGGTGGCTATCCTCCTCTTCCTCCATGGTCTCGTGCATGCACTCCCTGAGATGGGGTGCAGGTGGGGGACACTCAGAAAGGTCCTTGTGTTTCTAGAAGAAATAGTTTCAACTGGAGGTGAGCTCAAGTCTCCCTCAGTACAAGACATGCCGAGCCCAGGGTCAGGTACCGCGGTCACGACTGGAAGTGCCAATTTAGAAGTGCTAGACACCAGTAGGGGGACAGATAGGCCTTGATTAAAATTCAATAGAGAGCTGGACACAGTGGTAGAGATCTGTCATTCCAAGCCATGAGGAAGGCTGAGGAAGGCTGAGGAAGGCTGAGGAAGGCTGAGGAAGGCTGAGGAAGGCTGAGGAAGGCTGAGGAAGGCTGAGGAAGGCTGAGGAAGGAAGGTCATTGAGCCCAGGAGTAATACAGGAGACTCTTGTCAACAAGCAAAGCAAAGCAAACTACCAAAAACATAAACTATGAATGGGGAGGACATAGACCCTTAGGGGTACAAACCTTTAAGGTTCACCTATAGTTATAAAGGTACTGTATCAAACTCTGGAGATTGGAGGTGCACCCACGACTCAACCTAGAGGCTTCCTTTTGTGCCAGGAAGTGTGCACTACGGCAAATCACAATTGGCCAAAGTGCAGAAAATAAGTTGACTGTGAACTCCTTGGCCCTAACAGGACATCTAAGCCATCCCCCATCCCCTCATGAATTTCAGGACACATCTCAGAAGAGGGAGCAGAAAGACTGCAAGAGTCTGAAGGGGGAGAGTACACCCATGACAACAGCAGAAAGGTCACTTGACAGAAGGGAAGATTATTTGGCTTATGGTCCAGAAGAGATGTGGTTCATTATGGTGGGGGTTGCATAGCTCTCCAGAGGAGGCAGAGAGGGGCTCCCAAACCTCGAGGTCTCCCCCCTCCAGCAAAGCTCCGCCCCTCAAAGGTGACACAACCTTCCCAGACATCAGCTAAAGAGTCAAGCACATGAGCCTCTGTGTGTGTGTATGTGTGTGTGTGTGTGTGTGTGTGTGTGTGTGTGTGTGTGTGTGTGTGTGCCTTAGCCTCAGGGGCAGGGACTCACATTCAAACCATGAAAATTCCCAACTTCGAAGCTGATTCTCCACAGGTGTCTTCCCCTGGCGTGCTCCCTTCTACGTATCCTGCATTATGACCGTAGGACTTCCTTTGACCCGTGCTATACAGCAATCCACGACACTCGCGTTTTCCAATGTGAGATTATTCGTTATTATCTAACGCCATCGCTTGTTCTTTGCTATAAGGTATTCTTCACTCATTTTTGCCTCATCACACACGTGTGAACAGATGCATGCACAGGCATGTCCACACCCCCTTCACATACACATGAAAACGGGAAAGAAAAATAAGAGAATGCACATATTAGCAAAATAATTAAAAGGATCTCTCCAGTGCTTTACCCTAAATAATTTTTAGAGGACAGCTTTAAGTTTCAGTTGATAACAACTAATTTATTCTGTAGCTAATTGAATTACTTTGTAATTAGCCTACTGGAGCAAGAAAGAAGACAAAATAAATATCCTTGCAATTGGTCCCTTGTAATGACAGAGATGAGCGAGAAAACACCATAGTTATTGTGTTACTCAGCGTAGGTTCTTTTTCATGTGCATGTGTATGAAATAGACCTGGAGTCGCTTCCAGTTTTCGTTTCTTTTTTTTATTCTGTACTGGGAGTTGACTGGTGACATTTCACTGCTGAAATTGCTCTCTCCAGTGGCCAGTTTGCCCCTCGTGTCAGAGTCAATAAGGACCTGGGGTGCTGAGAGTGGTCAGATTGTCGGAGCACATGCTCAGAGCTCCATGGTTCATTGGGAGCTTACATGAAGAAGAATCTAGAACTTCTACCGAATACTTTAGATACTGACTCTCGCATACTACTGGGAAGGCCTTAGACACATACTCTGTCCTGTCCCCCCCCTCCCCCGGTGAGGTGTGAGTTGAAAGATGATAACTTGGGGAAGGTGAAGTTTTATTCTTGACTTGAAGGGTCAGAAATGCTGAGCTGGGCGCAAATGAGAGACCCCAGAGGTGGGCGTGAGTGCCGGCTCGTTTTCTTAGGCAGATCTAATGGAAGCTTCTAAAGAAAACCCTCCTTCGGCAAGCCACACAGGCAGCTCAGCTTCGTGCGGGACTAGCAAGCGGCCTTTTTGGGAAACTTCCTCAGGATGCCTGGTCTATTTCCACCATTCTCAGCATCTTCCAGGGATTTTTTTCAGTCCTGTTCTTGTCTTCAGAACTGGCATGTGGTTGCGAACTCAACTATCCAAGGCTCACGTGACTCCACCTTCAGTGGGCATCTCAATGACCTTCATTTTCTTTTTTCCCCCTTTTTTATGTATGCTGTGTGTGTGTGCGCGCGCGTGCTGTGAGCATGTGTACATGTGTATGTGGGTGTATGTAACACACTGCATTTGAGGGTATGTGCCTGCCTATGGGGACCCAAGGGTGATAATCAATAATCATCTTCAATTGCCCTTCCACCTTATTGTCGTGAGCCCGGATCTGTAATTAAAGCCGGCACCCCAAGAGATCGAGTCTGGCCAGCCAACTTGTTCTGGGGGTTCCCAGGCTCTGCCTTCTAGGGCTAGAATTACAGATGGGCCACCGCATCAGCTCGGCATTTTACATGGGGCCTGGGGATGCTCACTTGGGCCTCTTTGCTTGTGAGACAAAGGCTTTAAGCACCGAGCCGTCACCCCAGCGCACATCCTTCACTTCTCAAGTATGCTCTGAGTTCACGGGATCCACGCTTCTGATTGCTTTTGCTCTGTTGTTTCACCCCTCTCTTTACTAAACCAATAAGGGCAAACTCTAATAAACCCTCCGATAATTACATAAACACCGCTGTACAAACTGCAGGGCTGGCATTGGGTGCTTGAGAGAGAGTTCACAGGGGTCAGTGTTGAATACATGAAGGCAAAGAGGATTTGGAAGTTGAATAAATGAAAATACAAGATGGCTTGGATCCCATTGCCTCCCTTCCAGCTCTCACGGCTTTTGTAATCGGCATACTTTTGGCAAAAAAAAAAAAAAAAAAAAAAAAAGCGAGCGAGAGAGAGACTTCCAGCTGTTTCAAGTCACAGATGTGTTCTTTTCTGGGTTGTTCTAAAAACACGTACAGACTGTTTCCTTCAGTTTGAAGTTGGAATTCTCTTGATGGATTTTTTTTTTTTTTACTTTGATTTGGAAGTTTTTGGTTCAGGACTGTCTGTGAGACTAAACTGGATGCTAATAACTCAGTCTGTAAGAAAATTTCCGGAGTCAGAAAGCCAGGCAGCCTCTGCCGTGCTTCCTGTCCACGCGGTGTTTCTCAGAGGGCCCTGTCCCCCAAGAACACGATGTGGCTGGCCACTTTCAGTGTGTGGGAAAGGAGGCGGGGTCTCCCTCCACATGTCAGAAGCCCTTCTAGGGCTGGGGACAGCAGTGCCTGTGTGTAATGTCAATGCTTCCATAGCGAGATGGAACAGAGACAGGAGAATTCACAGAAACTCACAGGCTAGACACCTGTGAGCCACAAAAGAGAGGCCATGTTTCAAACGAGGCAGAAGGCATGGACCAACATTAAAGACTGTCTTCTAAACACATATGCATTCCCACACTCATGTGTGAGGATGAATGAAGATGCATATGTGTACGTACACACATACACACACACATTCACACACACACACACACACACACACACACACACACACACACACTCACTCACATCAAGGTAGAGCTCTGCTTAGAAAGGTGTCCATAATGGATCATGATAAGACAGCATAGTATCTAATAAGTAGAGCATCGTTCTATTACTATAAAGAAGTTTGACTGCCAGTGCTACGTGACTACCTGTTTCAAGCTCCTGTCACCATGACTTCCCTGCCATGATGGATTATACCAGAATAAGCCAGAATCAGCCTTTTCTTGTTATGTTGTTTTGGTCAGGATATATTACAGCAGCAGGAACAGAAAGTAAGACACGACATTTAGGGGTTAGAAATGGAATTAAAAAATGCAATGTTCCTTGAATATATGCTAAGCGGTGGACTTGTGTACTTTTTTAAAAAATCTTTTTTTTAGCGTTATCTACATAATCCCTAAGAAAGGGAGGAAGCAGAGAAGGAAAGAAGGAGAATTAAGAAAGGGTGGAGGAGGAAAGAAGGGAAAAGGGAAGAAGAGAAGAAAGAAAAGAAGAAGAAAGGAAACAGTAGAAGAAAGGAAAGGGGAAGAAAGAAAGGAAAGGAAACGGAAGGAAGGAAAAAAGGAAAGAAAGAAGGAAAGGTAGAAGGAAGAAAGGCAGGCAGATAGGCAGATGGGTCAGGGTGGAGCAACAGAATCTCTTGTGTATTCCAGTTCACAGTGTGGACTCAGAGCACCCAGTAGGTGCTTAATTGGAACAGCAACGGGTCATTGTTGGACCTGTGAAGCATCCCTGAGAAAACTGATCACCACTATTTGTTACATAAAAACAGCCATCGCTGGCATCGCCGCAGAGGGAGGCGGCACGCAGGCTCCCGCCTGGACAGCTTGTTCTGTGCTCTGCCGGGGCGGTTTACAGAGGTCGCAGCACATGGTGACCTGGACCTCCATGGTCCAGATGTCGGAGCTGACAGGAAAAGGCCAATTGTGAAACTGGCCTCAGAGTTCAAAGTGCTGAGGCCAAATGCTGCCCGCGTGTGCCAAGGGCCAGCTGCTTGCAAAATGCACGCGCACGCACAAACTCGGGAGACCAATGTTCTTCCTCCTCGTGTTATCAGGAATGTTCCAGCTCATGGATTAAGACGGCACTGAGCGGCTTCCTGGATTCTTTCCCCAGCTCACTACCCGTGTTTCTAACCTCACAGATGCTGGCTTTGAAAGGAGATGGTGTCATGGAATTTCATCTGCCCCTCCCTTCCTCCCTCCCTCCCCCCTCCCTCCCTCCCTCCCTCCCTCTCTCCCTCCCTCCCTCCTTCTGTCTCTCTCTCAGAATGCCACAAAACATTCAAGACTTTGAGACCCTGAGTCTAAGTAGGTTTCTAAATCAACTTGAACATTGAAATTGGTCCCCTCTCCTTAAACTTTATTTGAACAGACAGATTTGGACACTAGACAAAAGGCTTTGTCTAACTCAGGAAGACCTGGTGGATCTGGTGGAAATAGCAAGGAGGGAAGCTGGAAGTGGGAGCCGGCAGGGGTGGGCGGTGGGGCCAGCGTGGAGGAAGACGGGTTTGGCAGAGATCTCTGGAGACACACAGCTGCACACACCGAGGACGCCCCGGCTTGGAGAGAACATTCGAATCTGCAGACGGCTGAGGCAGCCGGGTGGGTGGGAGGACAAGGTAGCCTCGCCAGTGTGGCCATGAGGGTCCTTCCAGAAGCGAGGACCTGGGGACCAGGGGCAGCAACTAAAGAGCGGATGGAAAAGCAAAGGTCAGGCTGCTTTCCCGAACCCTTTCAAACACTGCTCCGAGCCTTGCTGAAGACCCACATAAAGAACTTTTCCTTTGAGCAGATTGCGGGATGCCTCTCCGGTCATCGCTCCGGGTGTGCAGGCTGCTTCTAATTTTCTACCTACATGGTGAGCTGCTCGGCGCATGAGGCTCTTCTTGTATTGAGGACGATTTCCTAAGAATAGATTCTAAGAAGCAGAACCGGTGGGTCAAAGGAGAGGCACATTTTTATGCGTCTTAATACACGCTGGAAAGCGTTTGGAAAGCCAAATTGCTTTCCAAAAGGTTGGTTGAACCCAATCACTTTCATTTCAAACAAGATTTTCCGGGTGATTATGCAGGCTTTTAATGAGCTGTTTGGCTCTGAACTGCAAGTACAAAACCTGACATTTATTCTGTGCTAATCATAGCTTTTCTAGCCCTGGTCTTATTTAACCCTCACGACAAGCCCTGGCAGACATTGTTCTGTTGGGTTTTCTAGCCGGGGAAAGAGGCTCAGAGAGATGAAGCGCATTCCCCAGGTCGCATGTCTCGCGGCGTGTCAGCGCCACCTCTGAATCCAGGCCCGACTTTCTGTCATGTCATTCGTTTCAAGAACCCAAACCACGCAGCAGTGACACTCTGGGCCCTAGGGAGATGACGTCATTGGTGAGGGCGCTTGCTTCAAGACTGGGGAGAAAGTGCCGCCGGCAGGCACTGCAGTGCAAGTGTGAAGACCAGACTTTGGGGACCCAGAACCCATGTGACCACCATCTGGGCGGGGTGACCGGTGTTTGATTGGCAGAGACAGGCCCCCAAGAGCAAGCTAGTAGCCAGACCAGATGAGTTGTTGAGTTTTGGATTCAAGAGACCCACTGATTTCAATATACAAGGAGGAGAGTGCTGAAGAAACACACTCTGCATGCAGACAGACAGACAGACAGACACACACACACACACACACACACGAAGTTTGTCTTCAGAAGAAAGGCATCTTAGCTGAATATTGTGTCTCCCATCTGCAGTCCCAGAATTCTGAGGCAGAAGGATTACCTCAGGTTTCAGACCTTCCTGGATTATAGGGTGAGACCTTGTCTTAAAAAAATCCTCAAAAGTTAAAAAAAAATATATTTTTCAGGATTAAACTAAGCTAATTCCTTGCTTTAATCTATGTCCACCACCATTTGCCTATTTCAGACCCTTATCTGTTATTTTGAATTACAATATATACTGCAAATTACCATGTGCCTGCAATGTCTCCGCATCCGGAAAGGAGCAGGAGGATGTCCGGAACCAAGCCTACCGTCCTCTTCTAGAATTTTACCAGATCGTCTTGTGCTCACGGGTGCTTGGAAACTCTCTCTGGCTCGATGTGAAATCACATAGACGTGTCAGCATTGAACGTCTTTCAGGACTCCACGCTGAAACTTTGTCTCCGAGGCAAATGCTGTTTCCCAGGGACATGCAGCACGCTGACGGGATGAGGAAGCTCTAGCGCCACCCAAGGGACAGAAGGACCAGTGGGCTCAGATCCCAGGAGCCCGCCGTCTGGCCAGGGGCTGGGAACTGTGCTGTGGGGTCAGGCAGCCTGGGTTCCACTCAGCTCTGACACTTTAGCGGCAGTATGGCCTTGGCCTTGAACCTCCTCATCCGCAAGGCCAGATAAGTGCTGCCACTTCACAAGGCTGTTTGAGGAGCAAAAAGGCAGAACATCCAATCATCTCACCCCAAAGTCTAGCTTAAGGCAGCTGCGTCTATACAGTCTTCAGTGGGGGTTAAGAAATTAACCTCTGGGCCATGGAGACGGCTCTGGAGGTTAACGCTTTGTCTTGAAAGCAGAAAGACCTGCGTTTGGATCCCTAGATCCCACGTTCAAATGTCGGGGAGTAATGGTGGTGGCCTGTAATTCTGGCCCTGGAAGGCGGAGCCTGGGAATCCCCAGAAAAGCAATAAGGAGATGGAACAATTCAGGATGAATTCAGATGTAACTTAAGTGCCCTCCTGTACACACACACACACACACACACACACACACACACACACACACACACACACAAAGAGAAATGAACAGTATGGGTCCAAAAATCAGGCTCACGTTTTTGGAGCTCATCAGGAGCTGAGAATGGAAAGAACTGTCAGGTCGGGAGTGAGGCTAGGCAGGATGGGTGGGTCCGAGCAGGCGGGCATACGTGCTCTGGATGACAGCAGAGCAGCTCTGGGGAGGTTGGCTGCAGCCTGTGGCAGAGGGATTGGGCTTGTCTAATGGGAAACAGTGACGGAAACCATCGCATCTACCGTGTGCCCTCTCTACCCTATCCCCGGTTACTAAAGGTCCCCTGAGCACGTCAGTCCCAATCATTTTCCCCCCTCCAGTAGAATATCTGCTCTGGCACGCCCCCTCCCCTCCAACACAAATGCTCTCGGCCCTACAAGACCCTCGGCGCGACTCTTCTGTGAGCCTGAACCCCCCATCAGTTAGCAGGCAGCCCTCCCCTGTTTGTACTCTGCTGGCAATTACTCTCTTCGCAATTCACTTGGCAATTAATCACGCGCTGTCTCATGATGCATTCACTGTTGTTGGCTCCAACAGATAAAAATATCTTCTGTGCCTGTTTAACTTGTCACATGTGTCTGGCTTGATTTTTCTGAAGGAAACGTCCGAAGGACAAGCCAGGAATCACTAATGGGCAAGAACTTCTTTCAGAAATCATCACGAATCACAACCAGGCCTCTGTAATTTCAAATTATATGTACAGAACACATACATGAGTGCATCCATGGAGATGGATGGGGACTCGTGTGTGCACAGGTATTCACGCACACACATGCGTACATATGCACGCACACACATGCGTACATATGCACACACACAGCATGCACATGCATGTATACATGCATGTGAACACACATGAGCACTCATGCATGCACATTATATACATGCAGACACACACACACACACACACACACACATGCACGTATGTATACACAATATTTGACCCTGACACGTGGGGAGATGTACCCTATTATTATTAAGATTCACTGCACAGCTCAAGAATGTTGTTGACTGTAGGAACGAATACGTCTGGCGCCGACCTTCCTCTTCCTCCTCTCATGCCAGATCTGTTGGGCCAACACGAATGCTGCTGGCCTCTGATCTTCCTGGATGTCCTCTCTAGTTCCTGCTGAGCGTCGCCCATGGCCCCGTGGGTTCCCAGCACTGGGGATGTGGGCACTCAGACGGGTGGCAAAGCTGCGCTAGATGTGCCCTGTGCAGAGCTTATGGGACCCACAGGCTGGCAGGACTAATAAACCTATTATTTTCATATCCTGTCATTGCCTGGCTGACTCTAAGGGATCCCCTGGGGGTTGGGGAGGGGGCAGAGAGAATGAGGAATGATGTTGGATGAAGGAAGAATAAGTTTCCCAGGGCTGGGAGAGGAACGCCCTAGGAACCAGAGCTGTTACGAGGAGCCGGGGAAGGCGGAAGCGTGGGTTAGAGTACATCAGGACAGTCTTGTCCTCACAAGGTGACACTCACTCTCTCCACCTGACTGATGACGGTTCTTCCCTTCTCTGCCTGGCTGGCTTGAAGGGGAGAAACCCTCCCCTGACAGACTCTCATGCCCCCCCCCAGCCATTTGATGCTTCGCAAGTAATAGCAATTAATGATGATGGTAGCGGTTTTGAGCCATTAACCTGTCAATTAATACATTAATCTCTTATCTCATTGTGGGAAGGATTGGAGGCAGGAGTTATTAGCACCATTTATCATGGTAACCAAAAGAAAATGATGATAGGTTTGCAAGGAGCCAAACGGTAAAGGGGACTTGGGATCGTAATTGTCTTGAGTGAGTGGACGGATGCCAAGCGGCTGTTTGGAGAAGGAACTTACGGTAATAGACGAGCGAAGAAAGAGGCCTTGGAGCTATAGCAGTGAGCAGCGATTCCACAGGTGGAAAGATGCCAAGGACTGGCAAGCAAGGTTATCATTTCGTTGTCTTTGAATCCTGAGCGTTCTCTTCTTTATCTGGTATAAGTCCGTCTAATCCAAGGTGTCCTGCATGGCCTGTGTATAGATGGGGCGCTGATGCACCTTGGTCACTATGAACCAGTCAAGGCACCAAGTAAAAGCCTTCCTCACCAAGCTCCTCTGTTCCCCTTTGGATCTAATCTACTTGAGTCCCAAGTAGGGAGTTGAAATGGTGTTCTCTTTAGGGGTGTGTGTGTGTGTGTGTGTGTGTGTGTGTGTGTGTGTGTGTGCGTGTGGCACTGGGCATGTGGTTACTTGTGGGAGGTAGGGTACTACTGCTTGGCATACTACCCGCATGGCAACATGAGAGGACGTTTAACATGTGGTTAAATGTCACTTACAACTGTTACTGTATCTGATCCACACGGGGCTCTGTATAATTAATTATTTTATAGTTACAGGTCCTGTTTAATCAGCGTGAACCAGGACACGGCTGAATAGACTGGAAGAGTCGATGCGGTGGAGTGAGATCTAGACTTTAATCCAAATTCCACAGCTTCTCAGCTGCTGTGACCTGGGGCTCTCTCTCTCTCTCTCTCTCTCTCTCTCTCTCTCTCTCTCTCTCTCTCTCTTTCTGAGCCCAAGTTTTCCCATCTGTAAATGGAAATAATAACCCACAAGCCTCAGAGCTGATCCACGCGTGAAACATCTTACCCGGAACCTGGCAGCTGGCAGGTGCCTAATAAATGCTCGTTTCTTTCCCTTCCCTTTGAACTCCAGTGATAGAGGCTGAGACAAAACAAACATGATGATATTTAGAATAGAAGAGGGAAAACTTGCCCAATAGATCTTAAGAATCTGTCAACAATGGTGGCATATTGGCCAGACACGTCTGTACCGATTCTTAACTGTTCAAGGGAAATTTTCATGCAGCAAAAGGTCTTCGCTTCTAATTGAACAGAAAGCTATGTCCCCTGAACATCGCCAAGCAGAAGTGGGGGAGAAATAGCGCTTCTTCAGTTTCTTCTGCAAGGAACACCGAGACGGTCTAATTAGCATGCCTGGTACCTCTAAAATTGAATTCAACCTAAGAGTATGCTATTAAAGTGCCCGCATTAGACAGGGAAGTAATTTGAAATGACTGAACTATCTGCACAAACACCTAATGCTACTCTAATGGGCCCGGAATAAAGGATGACATCAAATATAGTTAAAAGGAATTTAAGTTTAATTGCTGCCTAATAAAATTATTAGTACATTTTCCTAACCATAAAGCCATTTCACAGTCACGGGTAAGATTTTGCAATTTAATAAATGACCAAGCATAGTCTGCATCTGCAGGTCCTGAGGTAGCTTGCTATATTTCTCCCTCATGGGACCAGACACATGGGTAGTAACTGCCGGTCCCTCAATACCTGGGCTCCTTTGACGTCTTGAGGAGCCTGGGGAGATTAGGTTAAGTATCCTGTTCTTCGGGTCAGTGGGCACCAAGGTATGTTGACCCTCAAGGTCATGGTTAGTTGATACGGTGCTGTCGTGAAAAGATTTTAGAAAGTCTTTGATGGACAGACAGTCAAGCTGGAAAGCAGTGTGTCTTCCGGACACGCAGCGTGACAAGTGAAATGGAGGCTGGCGTCCTCAGCCAGTGGCCAGGTGCATGACCAGACAGCTCAGCTTCCACAGCACCGGAGAAATGAGGTTCCCATCATCGGAAGCACTCAGACACAGGCGGGGTGACTGTCCCCAAGAAATGAGGTGAAAGGGGCTCCTCTCTGGCTAAGAAATGGGACTGAGCAGTGGGCGTTCGACACTTTCCACTATGGCTTCCAGACTTAAGCATCTGTCTGGTGCAAAGATGTGTGGCCAAGACAAGGACCGAGGTGCCTGGTGCTAAACCCCTTAGCCCCAAGGAGCGCTTTTCAACACCCCCTACGGCATGAGAGTGTGGTAGCTGCTCATGGCTATTCAAATTGCGTGTGTGTGTGTGTGTGTGTGTGTACATGCATTTATGTGGTGAGTGTATGTGTGCACGTGTGTGGTGTGTGTGTATGTAATGCATATGTGATGTGTATGTGGTGTGTATGTAGGATATGTGTGTATAGAGTGTATGTGTAGGGTATATGTATGTAGGGTGTGTGTGTACGCATGTGTAGTGTGTATATGTGTGTGTATTTTGAGATAGTGTCTTACTTTAGGTGTTGGCCTTTTGCAAGACTATTCTTGTATGTGTGTGTGCATGCATGTGCTTGTGTACGTATGTATGTCTGTATTTTGAGATGGAGTCTTGCTATATATATCTATATCTATCTATCTATCTATCTATCTATCTATCTATCTATCTATCCATCTATCTATCTATCTATCACCCAGGCTGGTCTGATTCTCACTATGTTGCCCAGGCTGATGTCAAACTCACAGAAACATTCCTGTCTCAGCCTCTTCAGGGATAAGATCATAAACACATATTATCATGCCCAGCCCAAATATGATTTTCAAAGAGCAGTGGACCTTGGACAGTGATTGAGTAGCTATCAGAAATGATAGTTGGGGCTGGAGAGGTGGCTCAGGGGTTAAGCCTCTGCCTTGCAGGAGGAAGGTCCTGAGTTCGGATCCTAGACCCCACGTATAGACGCCGGGCCGGAAGCGGGGGCGGCCTGCGCTTCTGGTCCTGGTAGGGCGGAGACTGTGAATCCCGGGGCAGAGTAAACAAGGAGGAGGTGGAGGCGTCCATGGTGGTTCCTGAATTCGTCCGTGGTTCTACACACACACATGCATATACACACACATGCACGCGCGCGTGCACACACACGCACAATTGAACAAAAATGAAATAAAAAATATTAAAAAAAACCCGAAATGATAGTTGAACTATTCTGAAAATGAAGACAGAAACCAGGGCGTATTAAGTGAGTTGCATGTCTGTGATCCCTGTCCAGGAAGTGTGTGTTGAAGCTGAGCATAGGTGTTTCCAGAACTTTCCAGATGCTGGAGAGTCTCCATTTTGATAGTCTCTGTTTCCAGACCCACCCCCCGAGAGTTCCCATTTCATCCTGTTCCACATAGCTTTGTCCTTCTATTAAAAAGTGATTTTAAAAATGAACATCCAAATTGGCTTTCCCCGAATGCAATCTTTACGAGAGTTATCGCTAAAGAAACCTGCGATGAGAAGGAGAATCTTTTGTCGGAGTCAAGTGTCATTTCGACAAACACAAGAGGATTCAAGAGAGGGAAAGAGCTAAAATGCCCAGAGAACCTTTGTGAGCAGCAGGTTTCTTTTCCTTCTTACGCCTAAATTAGAAAAACCAAGTCTGTGGCCAGTGAACTTGTGTCAGCCGCTGGTCGGGGGTGGGCTCTGTGACCGCCGTGCCTTAGCCTTTCTCCACTTCCACCCTCATTCCCATCCTTGGTGTTCCAAACTGCTCTCGCGTTCTCCACCCGCCAGCCCCCTTGAGGTCTCATTCATTCATGGCTTAGCTTCCGCGCAGCTTGCCATGGAAGTTTTATAGGAGAGAAGGGTCCAGGTGATTGGCCGGAGAGAAGGGATGGAGCTGGCCTTCTGCCACAAGCAGGGAAATCCACTGTCAGAAAGGCCTTGCAGCAGCTTCTCGCCAAGCTCCAGGAAGACCCAGCCACTGCGGAAGTGGACATGATGCGTATTTCATCTCCTTGCAGTAGCATAGCCATCTGGTGCCCCCCTCCGCCCCGTTTGGTGGGCTAGCGATCTTTGTGTTCAATTATGGACGGAACTCAGCGGAGAGAATTCTCTTAGATTGGAACTCAGCCCTTGAACAGAAATCTTTTTCTTTCTCAAGTTTATGGAGGTCACGACCCTAGTAGTCTCCAGCTAACAGCTATCTGAGGCCTCGTTTAGCCCTGACCATTGGTGGGCTGTCTGGGCCACTCGGGCCACTGGACAGACAATTGAAGGGGCGTTTCCTGCACCCTGGCACATCCTGCGGGGCTGTGTGTCATACCCCAGTAGCAGTGCATGCCTTCAGGCGCTCATTCATTGACAACATTAATTAGGACCTTCTCTGTATCAGACACAGGGGGAGAAAGTATTAAAACCCAAGCAAATCAAGATGGGTGTCTTTATCTGTCTTTGAAGGGGTCGCTGGGGGTAGGAGTGAGAAGGCGAATGTATTCAGCTCATTCACTCATTCATTCGTTCGTTCATTCATTCATTCATTTAATAGCAAGCAGCTCTTGGACTTACAAGGATAAAGAGACCTGCCCTGTCCTGGGGCCGGCCTACCAGTGCAGGCAGCATAATCTCAGTGAAACGGAATAGCTGTCAACTGGGAGGTCAGTACTGGCTGTGGGGAGAACAAGAGGAGGAGCATCGTGTTGGACAGGTGCTCGGGGGAGGACTCCCACGTGGAGGAGCTGCAGAGGATCTGCAGGCCTCAGCCACAGGAAGTGAGGAGGGAATGGGTGGGCCTCACACGTAGAAGGAACCATAGGCACAGACGTAACACCGGGCCAGCGTGAGCACCAAGCAGCTGTGGGGGAGATCCTAGGCGCCCAGTGCTACTGAATCCAAGCGCGCGTGGCTGGAGGAGGAGGAGACGCTGGGCTCTGGGCACACGATGGTCTAAGTTAAACATGAATCTTGGAACCTTTGAGGACCCACTGGGGGGGGGGACAGGAAAGATGCTTGGAGAAGCCTCATCAGAAGATGCAATGTGGGGGGACAGGAAAGGGAGGCACATGACTCTGAAGAGGACCACCGCATTCATTTCGGTGGGATGAGGAAAGCACGTGTGAATGAATGAAGGCAGTTAGCAGCGAGGGTGAAGGAGGGAATGGATGCTGTTCAGAAGCAGAGAAAGCTAAACTGAACCACCTCTTTACCTGCGGAACAAAGGGACAGGACGGTCTAGTTTAAATCCTGCTTTTTGGCTTGCCCGTCAGTTAGCATCACAGAGGAGAGTGAAGGAATTGCTGGTGTGGGAGATGAAATGCACACTAGGTCTTTCATGCCCTTCCTATGACCAGATATCAACCCGGGTGCTTTATAGAAGATTTCTCTTGTTATCCACCTGGCGGTGACCATAGAGGAGAATTCTAGCTCTCCTCCCCTTTATAGACGTGCAAACAGGGGGAACGAGCAGGTAGCTAGCGACAAGTGAGACCCCAAGGGAACTGGGAGTCATCTTAGCCAATGACCCAGGGGCCAAGCGAGGGAAGAGAGCTAAAGAGAAGATGCTCCGGGAGTTCAGTCTAAGCTCCGATATTCCCAGCCCCATCCATACACACATGCATACACCTCTCTACACATACGCATGTGCCCATAGACATACTTATTTATACACGGACACATGTAAACACATGCATACATGCTACATATGATATATATTTCTTTGGAATAGACGCTCATGCTAAGCTTGAACTTCTGATTCCCCCCACCTCCTGTGTGCTAAGATTACAGACACGTGTCCTCATGTGCTGGACTAGGGTCTGGGAATCAAGCCCAAGGGCACAGTACAAGCAGCCCACCAACAGAACCTCCCCGGTCCCTAGTCTCATAGACCACTCTTCTGCTCCGTGTCTGTCTGTCTCCAGATGGACCGTGAGGAAGCGACGGTCCATCTGGGCTCTGCTGGGAACTGTCATTTATGTGAATGAAAAGGGAGAGGAAAATCCGGCCTCCAAGTGCATGAATGAGTGTAGACTGTTTTGGAAAACCCCAAGAATGTCCTTGGCTCCGTCTCCCTGGGATAATAAATAAATGCACATGCATGTCAGAGTGAATAATTCTTGACCCTTTTATGTAGAACATCTGCAGTGAGGGAGAGATGTTGGCTCCTATCTTCAATGTGCACAATGGATTTTAATTGCCTGAGTAAGATAAACGGAAATAAGCGACACGATGTTTTCTTCATGATTTCCAATCCGCTTGCGAAGCCCCGTGGCTGGCCAGTACTTCTCAATGCAGGGCTAATTGATCGCCACACCAGGAACAGAAGAAAGTGGGTCTGGGGTAAGAAAGACTGTCACATCCTGGGCTTTCCTTTCTGGAGTCCTTTATTTGTGGACAGTAAATGGGCCAGGAAGTGCTGAGCTCTTAAAGGGGAAGTAGCTTTCTTTACCCTCAGTGACTCAAACCATTGGCATTAATCTTCACTGGGCCCGTCTAGCAGGCTGCCACGGTTTCTCTAGGAAATGCATCCTGAGGTGTCTGCAGCGGCAGCTGCAATTAAAATCTATTGAGCGATGGCAAAGCAAACGCTCTCCACCACAGGAGAGGTGCAGAATAAGCAGGGAGGTGTAATTAGCAGATCACTTGAAATGGGGCTGGGGGCTTCACGCAGACTTGAGTCGAGAGCTTTCCACAGGAGCTGTGTAGCTGTGGTGTATGCCAGCGTTCGCTGTTTATTGGTGACGTCTTGTATGCGATGGTTTCGTCTCAGGAAGATCTATTCTCATTTCCTTGCAGGGCATGTAACGGTGTAATCCAAGGAAACAAGAACCAGGCTGATTTCATTTGTTTTCCCATCCATGGAATAGGGGTGGGGATTGTTTGTAAGCTGAAATCAAATTTGTGTAGGATTCTGTATAGTTTCTGATGCCTAACCCCTCCTTTAATCGAAGAATTGTTTGCAGAATACACTCTTTGAGAGCAAATGACTTCCCTGATCACTGAAGACCAAATCATGTAATGTGTGTGGTGTGGTGTGTGTGTGTGTGTGTGTGTGTGTGTGTGTGTGTGTGTGTGCACATGTGTGTGTAGACGAGATAGTAAGGAAAAAGAAATTCAGAGACGTTGAAATATAAAGTTGGTCTTTTAAAATTACTATTTTAATTTTTGCATGCATGTGTGTGTGTACTTTGCACATGTGTGTATGTGTATCTGTCTCTGTCTGTGTGAGTTAGAGGGCACTGTGTGTTTGCCTATGGACTGTGGAGGTCCAAAAGTGACTTCAGGAATTATTCTGGATTATTCTACTTTTGCTTCGCCCTGGGGTTTCCTAGTTTCCATCTTCCAGTGCAGGCTGCCACCATTTCTACCAAACATTTTCATATGCGATCTGGGATCTGAACTGAGGCCCTTCTACTTAGGAAGCAGAGGCTTTAGCCCTGAGCCATCTCTGTCACTCCTACAGTTGGCCTCTTATATCTGTGGTTACACATTTCCATATTCCAACAACTGTAGATGGAAAATATTCAGACAGAAGCAAAAAAGAAATTACACCTGATCTGTGCATGGGCAGACTTTTCTCTTGACGTCATTCCCTGAGCAGTACAGCCTACAACTATTCTCATGGTGTTTACACTGCGTCGGCATTTACTTAGAAGTCTGAAGGCGGACTGGGGAAATGGCTCAGAGCATGAAAGCCTTGTCCCTCAAGCATGGGGATCAAGACGGAATCCCCAGAACTCGTGCAAAAAAAAGCTGGCTGCGCTGTGAAGGTTTGTAATCCCAGCACTTTACAGAAAGATGGGAGGTGGAGACAGGAAAGTCCACAAACTCATGGGCCAGCTAATCTGCTGCACAGATTAGAAAAGCAACAAGACCATGTTTCAAGCAGGGTGGAACGCAAGGACTCCACACGAGGGTGTCCTTTGACCCCCATAGGCATGCTGTGGCATGCATGCACTCACGTTCACACACATGAAAGTGCACATGCATGCACAGATACCTCATACACTCACACAGAGAACAAACAAAACTAAATTCTAAAAGTATGTTCACAGGTTACATGCGTGCACACGACTTGAGCATTTTCATATTCTGGTATCGGGCATTCTGGAGGTTGAAGGTCATCTATTCTTCATGGGACAAGTACTTCAGAGAAATAAAAAATCTCTCAAATATTTTAGAGATTCTTCGCTTTGTCAGACAGGATTAGGTCTGGCTGCAGATGACTTAGAAATTTCAAGAATCAGAGCTTACAAGGAAAATACATTTATTTTTCTCTCACATTTACATCAAGTTAAAAAGTTTGGGGACAGACAGGGGTGGGCCCCTCTGTCTGGTTAAGGACTCTTTCGGGAAATCTCATACTTCATTTTCCTTACATCTATTGCCTAGTATTTAGTTTCCTATGTGGCTAACACAACTGAAGCTGCAGAGGTTTTGGTTTCGAGTGGCTGTGTACCCAGTCGACAGCACCCAGAGGTGAAAGGGCCGCTGGAGTGTGCACAGGTGCAGTGTATTGCAGAGTGGGAGCTCAGACCCACTCAAGGGCTCTGGGTGGGCTCCTGGGGACGGCTTCTCAGGGGAAGGTGGTCGCGATGAGCAAAGAAGTTTCCAGGGTTGGTGGCGAATCATCCCGCCTGAGGTGCCAGGCAACATCCTGAACCATGCGACAGTTCTGTCAGAAGTCACGACACCCCCAAGTGGGGCAATGTCCGGAGGAGCCAGTGTGCGTATGGGGCGAGGCGAATTCCAGTGAAACAGCTGCCCACCCCTCAGCTTCAGAACACAGCTTCCACTGTGAAAAGGGGGGCGTGGGTGCTGGGAGATGAGACTCGATGGATGTGGGGTGAACGGGAAGGAGGGCGATGGAGGAGTTCCTGTCTTGGGAATATGTATGGGGGTGGCAGCCCAAGGAGGGCGTGGTTCCCGTGCAGCATGGGCTGGGCGAAGCGCAGGAAGCAGACTTGAAGCATGTCAGTTTCTGAAACTCCTTTCCTTCTTCCCTCCCTTCTTCCCTCCCTTCTTCCCTCCCTCTCTCCCTCCCTGTCCTCCCTCCCTTTCCTTTCTTCTTTTCTTTCTCTTTCTTTCTCTCTTTCCCTCTTTCTCTCTGTCTCTTTCCCTCTTTCTTTCCTCTTTCCCTCTTTCTTTCCCTCTTTCCCTTTCCCTCTTTCCCTCTTTCCCTCTTTCCCTCTTTCTTTCTTTCTTTCTTTCTTTCTTTCTTTCTTTCTTTCTTTCTTTCCTTCTTTCTTTCTCGCTTTTCGTCTTTCTTTCTCTTCTCTTTTTTCTTTCTCTTCTCTTTTTTTTCTCTATTATTCATACTTTCTATTTTCACTTCTCTTTCTCTTTTTTCTGTCTCTGTCTCTTTTTTCTTTCTTTCTTTCTTTCTTTCTTTCTTTCTTTCTTTCTTTCTTTCTTTCTTTCTTTCTTTCTTTTTCTCTCTTTCTCTCTTTCTCTCTTTCTTTCTTTCTGTCTTTCCTTCTTTCTGTCTTTCTTTCTGCTCCTCCTTCTTGCATATCTTTTCTCTTGCTCCATGCCTGTATCATGATGTCAATAACACTGTAAGTCACTCACAGCCCAGAGGCTATGACCAGAGTCCAGGAAGAAGGACGTAGGACGCCTGAGTCTGGTGCTGGGCTTGGGCGCTGGGGGCAGGTGGAAGACCAGAACAGCCTCAGCTCCTGAAGGAGAGCCAAGCGGGCTGAGCTGAGGGGTGTGACCAGTGCGAGCTGGCGGTGGGCTATGAGAGGACGCACCAGGAGCTCCAAGTCCCATGACAAGGGATAGTTTGGGGCCAGAGGAGCGTGTGGGTTGTGCATGCCTATGACTGGGACTTGAATTCTTCATCTGCCATTGCTGTCTGTGAGCGTCTGAGCTTCACCTCCCTCAGTCGCTTAGAGAGAGCTGCCCACGGGGCTAGGAAGAGAGAGATAATTCATGCGAAGCCCCTGGTAACACTCAAAGAACGGTTAGAGCATGGTCCATCACCCCGATGTCACCTGAGAATAATTAAGAGGCACAGCGAGGAAGGCAATGAGGGATAGGAGGAGCCCAGGTCCAAACCAAAGAGCTACATGGGGTGGGAGAAATGGCTCAGGGGTTCAACCTTTGCCACACAAGCAGAAGATCTTGAGTTTGGATCCCAGATCCCACACAGCAGTGCCAGGCTGAAATGTTGGCGGCCTGCACTTCTCTCCCTGGAAGACGGAGCCTGGGACGTCTAGAGCAATGAAAACGAGCAGGTAGAGCAATCCAGGATCATTTCTGTAGTCACCCCGTCCTCCACGGCCACACACAGTGCCCTCTTCTACATGCACCCACACCTACACACGTTAAACGTGTTTTTTAAAAAATAGCTACACTTAAAAACACATCATTGAAATCCCTTAACGAGCCCCCACTTCGCCTCCTTTTGGGACTACTTGATACTTGGGTCTCCCTCTGCAGCAGACACTGACACAGCTTTTGGATTGACGGCCCGCAGACACTTCCGCCAGAAGACTGTGTGTCTGCTAGGAGCACACTGTGCTCCTAGCCCAAACCTCCGCGTGCCCGTTATTAGACCCTGTGCTCGACTTAGTTAAGTTTTCAAAAGCCGAGGGGCTGCTTTCTGCCCTGGACCCTGACCCAGGCGGACTCCCTACTTCTCAGCAGGTGACCATCGATGCCAATCAGGATGGAGCCAAGGGCAGTGCAGGAAAAGCAAAACTGAAAAAAACAACAAACCATAATTCAGAACATCAAAGACCCTACGTTAATCACCTGGAACCAGACCAGCCAAATCTCTCTTCATCCTAAAGTTCAGGGAACCTTGCAGAAGAGGTGGCAGAAAGATTGTAAGAGCCTAACGATGGGGAGAACCAAAGATATGCAAGATACTCCACACAAATTAGGGCTGCAGTAGCCATAATCAGACTTTGCATGACCTGCACAGGAGGAAAGGGGGGGTATAAAGGAGGACTGGGAGGGGAGGAAGGAGGGAGAGGACAGGGTTATCTATTGAGCTTGTATGATTGAGATAAAAAATTAAAATGTGGGAGAGAAAAAAAGCCCAGGAACTATGAGAAAAGAAAGGTGAGATTCATGACAGCTTCCGGGTCAATGAGGGTGGGCTGCCGGAAATGCACTGCACAAAGAGAGGAGGGCGACATGAGTATAGAAGATGTGGAAGGGCAGAAAATTATGCTCTGAACATGTCTTCAAGCCACACTCACCTTCAGAAGCCTAACCTGGAGGATAAGGGATATGTATTTTTTTTTACTTTATTTTCTTTTTTCTTTTTATTTTTTTCCCCTAGTTTTACAAACATATTGAGTAATTATCCCCGCCCCTTCCTTTCCTCTAAGGGATGTGAATGATTTGCATGACTTGTATTTGTGATTAAAGTACACTTATATAAGTTGACATAGAAGAGTTGACATATCCATGTATCAATTTTCGTATTTCCTTATAGTAACTCATGGCTTTTAGACTATAGAAATCAGTTAATGCTCTCAGTTGAACTAGCTATACACACGTTCAATATATGCTTCAATATTTACCAGTATACTCCACATAGATTTTCAGCAAAATCTTTATTATTTTAATGGCATTCCTTTCCAAAGGCATCAAGAAAATCTTTAGTAATTCCCAATTCACATCTAACATTTTAAATGAGTGAAAAAATTGGCATCAATTCCTTGACATATTAGCATTAATCAATAATAGTTCTGCTACTGATTAAGTAATTATTTTAAATCCATATAACTTTTTTTGAAGTCTGAAGAATCTGAATATTTTGAAAAAATCTCGGATTCTTAGTATTTAACAGGTCATGGTTAGCAGGTTTGTCATTCATACACAATGCACATCAAAGTCAGAAAACAAAGCTTTAAAACAGCTCAAGTGAGCTTAGACTCAAGAGAGGTGGTCCCCTTGTAGAAGGGTCAAGTGTGAAACTGGACATAGAAAAGGGGTAGATTGAGTGCAGAAGAGACTTTCTAGAAGTATTCAATGCAGGGCAAAACCTGCAACCCAAATATCAGAGTAGTATAAACCCCTGCCGCAAACTTTCGCCAGTATTTACATTGAAGGAAGTAACATCTGCTGTAATGCTGTGTTTTCCATTCTAAGTTAACATTAGAAACAAAGGACAAGAGCAATACCTTCAGGAGAGAGGCTCGAACAAGTGTAGGCAGAGCCATGTGAAATTCTCTACACCTAGCACATAGAACGTGAGGCTGGATTGGAGGGATAAGTCAGAATGATGTAAGAGACACAACTGTTGCAGAAACAAAGACCCCAGATGCTTAAGGAAGAACTTCTAGGGCTGGAGAGATGGCTCAGGGGTTAAGACTCTGCCTTGCAAGCAGAAGGTCCTGAGTTTGGATCCCAAGTTCCATGTAAAAATGTCAGGTGGAAATGGAGAAGCAAAAAGGAGGTAGAAGCAATCCGGGATGACTCTGGAAGTTACTCTTGGTCTTCCACAGGGACATGCAGTGCCTTCTGACACACACATAACCACAAAATAAATAAATTAATAAAGCTTTTTTTTAAAGGAAGGGATTCTACTTTTTCAACAATGATCAACTAGTTTACATCAGATCAACAAGTTGTCAAGGAAAAAAATGGATGAAATAAAACAAAGTAACTTGGTTCAAACAATTGAGGGAGGGGGCTCTCAGTGTATTCAAGACTTAGACCTGGGGAGAAGGAAAATGAGAAGCAGTGAGTCAGATAGTTTAATTAGGCTTTTTCACGAGCTGGGTTAAGCCAAGGAACAGAGAAGCCAAGCATATTGTTTGACAGTCTCAAGGACTGGGGAGAATAAAAAAACAGCTGCAGCCAAGATTCCAACACGGAGGGAAGGATGGAGACACAAGCGCATTTGATGCTGGTCGCCCTGGGGGGGGGAGCAGTGTTCATTTTGTGAGATTCACAAGAAGCAAAGCTTGCGACTCTGGGTAGAAATGAGGAGATAGGAGGTGAACCAGTGTTTTCAGTAGCCTTGTACGCTGGGAAGATTTAAACTAGAAGTGAGAGTCGGGAGGAGGAGCAGGGTTAAGCTCCGCACCAGTGAGAAGCCTGTTAGAGCTACAGACCTGTAATAAGAGTGAACCGAAGAGAGAGGTTCCTCGCTAAGCAGCCTGCAGCTTCCAGAGACTCAGCCCAAGACCCTAACAAGGTGATCTGCTGTGTAATGGTCAGGAAAGCGAATATCCCACGAATTCCCACGCAGACCATGTACAGCTTTCACATACGTGGAAGGGACAATATTCTCAGGAAACTGAATCACGAGAACAAAGCAGAAGAGAGGCACAGACCCTGGATGATCCAGAGTTGTGGATTTGAACCAATCCTGTGATTTATGCAAGGAAACAGAAATCCAGCGGAGAATTTTAGCAAGAAACTGGAACTTAGATGAATGCATCAATGAAAGTTCTAGAACAAAGAGCTGTGATAAACAGAATTAGAACTGAGAAGTTCGGACTAACTGAAGGGATTTGAAAATGTCCAGGCTGATGGGTGGAGGGAAAACATGATTGAGAATACAGACAAAAACACATAAAACATGTGCAATTAGGGTTTTAAAAAGAGAGAGGGAGAGAGAGAGAGAGAGAGAGAGAGAGAGAGAGAGAGAGAGAGAAGAAACAATGACCAGAATTTTTCCAAACTGACAATATATTCAGCCAATGATGCAGAAGAGTTTCTGCAAGTGTCAAAAAGATCAAAGTAAAAAAATACAACAAAGCACATATTAAAGCCATAGAAACCAAAGATGACATAGTGTTGGATATAGAAGCAATTGTGGAGGAGGAAGACAGGTTAATTTCAAATGGGCAAATAGCAAGATTGACAGGATTTCTTTCTTTTTTTTAAAAAAAATTTATCTATCTCTTTCTTTCTCTCCATCTATCTATCATCTATCTACTCTGTGTGTGTGTGTGTGTGTGTGTGTGTGTGTGTATCAGAGGGCACTGTATGTCCCTGTGGTGGACCAAGGTGACTTCAGGAATCATCCTGGATTGCTTCTACCGCCTTTTCACTTCTTTCTGGGATTTCCCAGGCTCTGTCCACCAGGGCTGGAAGTCCAGGCTGCTGCCATTTCCCCTTGGTGTTTTCACATGGGACCTGGGAACCAAACTCAGGACTTTCTACTTGCGAGATGAGTCTTAACCCCTGGGCCATCTCTCTAGCCCTGGAGAATATTTTTTTAAATGGGACCTGGGATCCAAACTCAGGACTTTCTCCTTGTAAGGCAGAGTCTTAACCCCTGAGCCATCTCTCCAGCCCCAACAAGGGATGTCTTACCAGAAGTGATGGAAGCCAAGGACAGCAATGAATGAAAATAATCAACCTCTGAAAAATACGCTTTGAGTGCTCAATTCAGCAGCACATATACTAAATTTGGAATGATACAGAAAAAATTAGCATGGTCTCTGCGCAAAGATGATATGCAAATTTGTGAAGCATTCTCCCCCCCCCAAAAAAAAAGCTTTGAAACCGAAGGCAAATCAAAACATTTTTTTCTAGATAAGAATAAAGAATTCTTTGCTTAAATTTTTGCTAGGGCTGGTGAGATGGCTCAGTGGGTAAAACGCTTGCTATGCAAGGGTAAGGGCTGAAGTTTGGATTCTTAGCAGGAATGTAAGTGTTGGTAGGTACCAGGTATGTGTAATCCCAGCACTCAGGAGGAAAGTGATGATGATGAAGATGATGATGGAATCAAGCCGGCTAGCTAGGTGACCTCTGGGTCCACAAGAGACCCCGCCTCAGTAAATAAAGTGGAGCATCATCAAGTAAGACACCTGACATCACACACACACACACACACACACACACACACACACACACACAAATGCGCACGCGTGCACATGTGTAAATGTGTGATCAAATATGCATGCATAGCATGAATGTTCACACATGACCAAAAAGTTGTAGAGGCATTCATCAGGTAGAAGGGAAAATAATCCTGGACGAAAAATGGACCCGTGAAAAGAAAAAGCAAAGCAACAGAAAAGGTAAGAGGAGGGATGAGGACAAATGAAAGTCAACTGTACAAATCGACCAGGATGGTACCCACGTTCTAGGATCCAGGCAGCACTGAATCCTTCAGCCAGAATGATGCTTAAGATGGCAGCAGTGTGAGGGGAGCAGAAGTGCCCTGAGGTCTTTGTGTCATGAGATGCTAATGTGCTAGACTCCATGAGATCTGCAAGGCAAGTTATAAACATCTGCCTGGAGCAGAAGAATGAGGAACTGAGGAGCTCCTAGAGGCTGGAATAAGACAAACTACAAGCTCTGAAACGAATCCTGTGTTAAGAGCTGTAACGTGGAGATTTTGGAGTTAATCTCTCGCTTCTTTGTCTGGTACATGTAATTGACTTATTAATATGTATGTATCCAAGATAGGGTCGATGAATAAGCACAGAAAATCCATTTGAGGAAGAAAATCTCTTTGGATATTGATACATAGGAAGATTGTATCCTAAGTCAGACAAACACACCCTTTATGTTTGCACTAGTGTTTGAAGCATTCTGCAGGGAGTTCATTATATTTCTATTTTTCTCTGTTTTTTCATGCGTATACTTATATGGGGTATATGTATGTGTGCTTTTTTTGCATGTGGGTGGGGTGCGCAGTTGTGTGATAGCGTGTGTGCATGTGAGTGTGTCTGCATGTAAAGGCCCATCAGGAATCATCCTTGATTGCTCTTCCAACTTACTGCTTGAAGCAAAGTTTCTGTCACAGTGAGATATAGGTGTCAACTTGATGGTTGAAGGATCGAATTAGCAATCTCCTGAGCAAACCTGCAGGAGATTGTCTAGTTGATGGGGAAGGCCCAGCCCATGGCGGGTGGGACTAGGCCCTTGACAGGTAAATAAAACACAGAGAGTTGATTGAAGAAGTGGGCATCCTTCTGTATACTTGGCCGGACATGCTGTTCTGGCAAGTCAGAATCATTCCTCTCTCAGCCATTATGTGGTTAGGTTATAGTGTGGCCAGTTCCCTTGGCCCTTGATGCTCCTGTGGACTCTCCTGCCAAGCTGGACAAATGACTGTAAATGGATTATCATAAGAGAGAATAAACCCATTGTTCCCTTAAGCTGTTTTTTTTCAAACTTTATTTAATTATTTGTGTGCACGCGCGTGCACACGTGAGTGTGTCAGAGGGCATTGTGTGTCCCTGAGGAGGACCAAGGGTGACTTCAGACCTGGGGAATCATCCTGGATTGTTCTCCTTCCTTTGTGCTTTGCTCTGAGATTTCTCAGGCACCGCCCACCAGGGCTAACCCACCATTTCCTGGCGGTGTTACATGGGACCTGGGATCTGAACTCCGGACCTTCTGTTTTTGAGGCAGAGTCTTAACCCCTGAGCCATCTCTCCAGTCCCTTAAATTAGTTTCTGAATGAAGAGCTTGCCCATAGGGTGTCTGGCTAACCAGCTTGCTTTAGACAATCCCAGGGTCCAGCTTCTAGGGCTGGAATTGCAGATGGACCCCCCTGTCCACCTGAAATTTTACTTGGGGTGTTGGGGATTTGGATTCAGGTGGTTTGCTTGTGAGCCAAGTGCTTTAACCACACAATCTTTGTCCCAACCTGTTCATTACATGTTAAAAAATAAATGAGCTCAAGAGAATATGTACATAGCCATCAGCAATTTTCAATGAACTGTATGCCTCTATAACATGAAACAGTTTCTACACCATCTTATAAGCAAATAGTCTTCCCTTTTCTATTCCCCATTGAAAACACTCCCAACAAGCCTTAAATGTGTTTGTATGCATTTAGCATCTATTTTGAAAAAGATTCTAGTTCTCCCAATGCCTACCCAAAGGGCCAACTCTTGGGAGCGGCAGTTCCCAACGATCCAGCTGTCTGTAACATACACGGATCAATGGCTTTTGGAATAGCATTGCTTGTTAGTTAATAGACTTTTGATTTTCCTTACCCATTGATTAATGAAGCAGTAATTCTGCTTTTAAGTTAGAAGACAAATTAAGAAGTTCCGTAACTGGAGCCTGTTGGGAAATCCGATGTGGTTCGGAGAATTGGTGGTAGCTATGGAGACAAAGTAGGTAGAATGGCTGACTTGGCGAAAGCAGTCGGGGAATGGAGGGGAAAGGCACCCGCCCTGTTTAACATGTATTTCCTCACGAATCACCAACATTTCAAGAAAAAGGCAGTCATACTCTAAACACCCATGCGGTCTGGCTTGCCCTTTGTCTTTGTGGGCATGGCCCGGGGAAATTTGTTGTCTTTGTGATTTTGTGAAGTTGTTCATTTTGAGTCAGAATTGGGCACAACTGGCATGTTCACTTTTTGCAAAATCTCTGCGGTTAGAATCATCATTTACAGTGTTTTGCGTCCCTTAAATTCCTCCTCCCACGGCCCATTGTTAAGGGCCTGTTCGCCAGCTCGTAGTGCTTGGAGCTGTCGAATCCTGTGTGGAGTGGGTCGTCCTTTACCGGGGAAGTCTGATTACTGGGGTGGGTGTGCCTTTGAGTGGAGACATGAGAACCTGCCCTTCCTGTCTTCCTGCTATCAGGAATGGAGTAGCTTTGCTCCACCAACTGCCTATTACGATGACGTCGCTCTTGCCACAGGCTGGAGACAACGGACCAACTGACCGTGAACTGAAAACTGGAGAAATCATGAGTCCAAATAAACCTTCCCACCTTGTGAGCTGCTCATCTGAGTATTTCTGGCCACAGAAAGCCAACTCTCATGTTCTCTCTCCATGAGATGGGGCTCCTGATTTAAATCTCACTTTTCTTTTTTTTTTAATTTTTATTTATTCAATTGTGTGTGTGTGTGTGTGTGTGTGTGTGTGTGTGTAGAACCATGGGCGAATTTGGGAACCACCGTGGATGCCTCCACCTCCTCCTTGTTTACTCTGCCCCAGGATTCACAGGCTCTGCCAGAAACGCAGGCCGGCCCCGCTTCTGCCTGGCATCTATCTATACGTGGGGTCTAGGATCCAAACTCAGGATCTTCCGCCTGCAAGGCAGAGGCTTAACTCCCAAGCCACCTCTCCAGCCCCAAGTCTCACTTTTCGATTGCTACTTGAAACCTTGGCACGTTCACACAGTTACGCAAGAACGGGAACTGTGAATTATGGCTTCATAGTTTCCGAAATGAATTTCATATGCTTTGAAGTTTCAGATACGAAACCTTTTTTTTTTGTTTCTCTGAGATAAGGATTATGAGTTGTTTCATTAATGTAGGGATTATATTAGAGTCGGGGAAGGGTGGGATGTGTCTCCCACATGATATTTTATTCATCTGTATGTGAGGGTCTCAAACACACACAGTGCATGCTAATGACTACTGTAGTTTGTCTGCATGCTGCTGATAAATTCACAACCAGACAGCTTAAGGAACTGAGGGGTCAGGAATGTTCATATCGACACCAAGAGCCCAGGGGACCTGCCACACATATCCACAGGGATTGCTGAGGGAGGGGCAAACCTCACTGGCCTGACTACGAGTTGGCACAAGTATGAAACTATTGAACCAGCTCTCTCCTTATCCACCGGTCAAAGACATGATTCTATCCGCCATGGGCTGGGTCTTCCCAGATCAAATTATACACTCTCCTGCAGACGTGCCTGGGTTTATTTTATGTTTATTTTTCACGGATGGACCTGAAAGCCTGAAATCCAGTTGATACCTGTTACATGCATGAATGTCTTGCTCTCCGATTTCGCTTCTGCTCGGGAACTTTATTCTCGTCTCTTCCTCATTCCTAAAGGTAATTTCCTCTGCCTGTGGTTCATCTTCCTTCCTGAGGTGACCCCCACTGTCTTTGGAAGGCTGCCCTCTGCCATTTGACACCTCTTTACTCTTATACCATTTCTCGTGTCTTTCGCTACGACATGCGGGACTGTGGACGATTAGTTCCTCGCGTGCTCCGTGGGCTGCATGGACTTCTTTGCACAGAGCATGTCAGGTTGACCCTGAGCCGAGTTTCAGGATAAGAGGCAATGACATGGAGCAGGGGGATGGACGGCTACACAGGTTCTTAGGTGGGAAAAGGGCACTCGAGTGTGTGTCTGTGGAGGCCCAAGGGTGACTCTGGGAATCATCCTGGATTGCTCTACCTCCTTATTGCTACCTCTGGGGTTTCCTGGGCCCTGCCTTTCAGTCCCTGCTATGTTTCCACCAGGCATCTTTACGTGCGATCTGGGATCCAAACTCAGGTCCTTGCTGTGAACAGTCTTTCACTCCTGAGCCATCTCCCCACCCCCCTGCCTTTCTACTATGACAACACCAATGTCCCCACCAGGCACAGCCTTTGAGCTTCTCCGCCTTCAGAGCCATGAGCGAAATAAACTTCATGGTCTACAATTTATCCAGAAAGCAAACAAGGGTGGAAGGGGCCACAGACCCTGTTGCAGTCCGCCTGTGTGGTTGCTGATAAATGACCATCACACAGCTTAAGGGAACAAGGAGTTTACTTTCTTCCGACAGTCCGATTACAGTTCTCAGTCCAGCTTGACGGGAAGCACGCACCAACACCAGGGCTGAGGGAACTGGCCACACCATCACTGCATAATGGCTGAGACATGGACAATCCTTACTTGCCAGACCAGCATGTCTGGCCAAGTGAACAGAAGGATGCCAACTCTCTCAACCAGCTCTCTGTGATTTATCCAGGGCCTAATCCCACCCACCATGGGCTGGGTCTTCCCTATCAGCTGGACGATCTCCTTCAGTTTGCTCTGGGCTTAACCATCAACTCTCTACAACTGTGCCCAGAGCTCAAACCCTCAACAGTCAAATTGACACCTGTGCTTAACTATGACAGACCCTGACCGAAAGCCTCAAGGGGAGGCAGTAAAGGAGAAACATCAGCATATAACCTTGTGCAAAGCACGCTATGAGAATGCTTTCAATGCCTTTTCTTTTAGAAAACAAATTTGCCTCAAATCTTCTTTCTCTCCCATTACCAGGGCGGATGCTCAATCATGTCTCTCCTTTAAATTCCAGTCTGTCTTTCCTGGTCCTGGTTCCTTCCTTCTCATTTCTGGTCTCGTTTGCCAACAACTTTCATGTTCCACCATTGACTTCTTTCAACCATGTTCCTATCCAGTCACGCAAATCCTCTTCTTCTAAGGTGGGAAAGGGAGGATTATAAATCCTTCTAATTAGCCTTTTTTTTTTTTTTTTTTTGTCTTGAGACAGGTTGTTACGTAGCCCAGATCGTCCTGGAATTTGCTATGTAGCCAAGGGTGACTTTAAACTCCTGATCCTCCTGCCTCTCTCTTCCAACTGGTGAGATTACAAGTGTGTACCAGTGTCATGGTTTGAAATCTGTTCTGCACAGTCTCATGTGTTTGGCAAGATCATGGCACCTTGAGAGGTGGAGTCTTGCTGGAGGAAGGCAGTCACAAAGGGTGGGCCTTGAGGTGGATGAGTCCCACCCTCCCTCCAGGAGAAGTCTGCCTTTGCAGCAAGCAGTCTGCAGCTCTCAGCCTCCAAGATGTCTGCGGTGACTTAGCCTCCTCCAGCTTTGGCCAGCCAGCCATGCCGCCTCCACTTTGAAAGACTGTGTCTCCCCTCTGGAACTGTAAGCTGAGTAAATCTCCCGTTCTCCCTTAAGTCGCTTGACTTTGGGTGCTCTCTCACAGCAAAAGTTAAGAGTGACCACTACAACCAGCATGTCTGCTTTTTTGTGATGCTGAGGATGGAAGTCTGGGCTTTGTGTGTGCTAGGCAAAGGCGCTATCAACTGAGTTCCATTCCCAGACTTTCTTCGAATTAATATATTTGTTCCAATGATAACCCTGATAATGTGGCCACTTGCCAAGCCAAACACACGTCACGGGTTATTTCATAACCAACATTGGCAGCTCAAATTTTCATAAACATCATTCTTCAGCAAACAAACAATGAAGTTCACAGAGGATTTGTGGTCTACTTAAAGGAACAGACTTAAAAATTCACATGGGGGCTGGGCTGAAGAGATGACTCAGGGGTTAAAAACTTTGCCTCCAAGCAAAAGGACTTTGAGTCTAGATCCCCAGACCCCACATAACAATGCCAGGTGGAAATGGTGGCAGTCTGTAGTTTCCAGCCTTGGAAGGCAGAGCCTGGGGAACCCCGGAGCAAAGCAATAAGGAGAGAGGCAATGCAAGATGATTCCCAATATCACCCTTGAGCCACAGGCACACACTTAAGTGTTCTCTTGTACACACACACACACACACACACACATACATGAGAGAGAGAGAGGGAGAGAGAGAATTCACTCAATAGTCAGTGACTTTCCCTTGGGCCCCTGCTTCCTGGTCCTTCACAGTACAGGCAGGAAGTCTCAGGGCTACGTGAGGGGGGGCATATGAGGGGTCTGGATAGAGCTCCTCCTTCTGGTCTCTGCTTGTTTAAATCCCAGCCCTCTCCTTTGCTCCCACTCAGCGCAGCACCGCTCTCTGGGCCCTTGTCACCGGGCTGGCCCGGTTCTGTATCCTGGGTTTCTCCTTTCCTCTGCAGGGCTCCTGCCGTCTGGCCGGGGCTTTGAAAGCCAATCTAACCCTTACCTGTGTATCGCTGTCCTGAAATGCCAGTTTCCTGTCTACCGCCAATTCCCTTTTCTCAATGAACTGCTGCCCAGAGGCAGGTTGGGTCACTGACTGGGCAAAGGGCCCGTGTAGGGGGCACAGCTTGGAGGATATAACCAGGCACCTGTTTCTCGTATCTTGGCCAAGCTGCTGAGCTGCCAGTGGGATTCCAGGGAGACAGATCATGTGGTACCATTTAGGGCCATGTGCGGGTGACGTAATTGGAGGCAGAAGTCATGGACGCGGGATGGGGACGGAGAGTCGTGGAAGAACACAGCCCACGTGACTCTAGACTACTAGCCCGGCCACAAGAACGGAAGCAGCCCCGAGACAGGTATCAATGGCAACTAGCGAGCACTCTCTCCTGGGCAGGTTCTGCTCCAACCCTGTGTAGTTACCAGTCTACTCGGTCCTCACGAGAGCTCTTCATGGTTGGCACGGCATGGAGAGGTTTGCGATTTGCCCAGAGTTGGGCGGTGAGCAAGATATAGAGCCAGGGTTTAAGCTCAGGGAATGCGGAATCAGAGCCCGAAGCTTTCAGTCATTGTACTTGACTCTAGGGGTGGAGTAGAGGAGGGGAGACTGACCCAGGTTGGCTAAGTAGGTATCTTCCAGCTCCGGTTCCCATGAAGCGCCTCTGTGCAGTGGATAAACATGCGTTCTCAGGAGCCTGGCTTTCTCTTGATATAAAGGTCCATTTGTATTTGAGTCATGTTGACCATTCCTGTCACTAGCCATAAAGCGGCCTCGCTAGGCCACCCTTTCCATGGAAGTTCTTCATTGTGAAGAACCCCCCTCCCCGCCCCCCGTGAACATCTGGATTAAGCTGGAATGACTCGATGCATTTGAATGATGAGAATCATGAATTTTTCTGGTGCTGCAGGGGCCTGAAGGTTTTATGGAAGAAGCAGAGACCCAGGAATGGAAGCAGCCTCGAGACAGGTACCAATGCCAACTAGCGAGCGCTCTCTCCTGGGCAGGTTCTGCTCCAACCCTGTGTTTTTATCAGCCTACTTGGTCCTCACAAGAGCTTGCATGGAATGGAGAGGTTTGCAATTTGTCCAAAGTTGCATGTAAGATATAGGGCCAGGGTTTAAGCTCAGAGAATGATGAATCAAAGTCCGAAGTTTTCTCATAAGAATGGGAAGCTTTATTATCATAAATAAAAGCTGGAAGTGTGTGTGTGTGTGTGTGTGTGTGTGTGTGTGTGTGTGTGTATGTGCTTCTTAATCACATGAGGCAGTATGCAAGGATTTATAGAAAACATCAGAAATCAGGGTTTTTCCTTTGGTGTGTATATGCATGTGTGTTTATGTAGCTGAAATTGACCGAGAACGCCCATGAGTTTTGGTCATGTCCCAAGAGATCTGTGGGAATCCTGTTGGCTGCCTGCAGGAATCCAGCAAAGCAAGTGCCTTGGAAGACCACCCCATCGATGCTGGTATAGGCCTGCCATGACCTGTCCTCTCGTAGGAGAGAAGCATGAACGTTGAAGGGGGTCCTCCAGTGCTTCTGTGGAGGGGGGCAGTCAAGGCTCACAGGGGTGCGTGTAAGAAGCATTTGGGGTGGGATGTCAATGAATCAGTCTAGATCCTTGTTGGGTGCTGAAACATAAGTGGATTTTGGAAATCATGGACAAGTGACCATGATTTATTGACGCTGAAGGGTCTTCCTGCCACAAACGTGCAGAATGGCCGGATAAAATACAGTCAAAATCCATAGACAAATGGGATTATCAGCTGAGAAAGCCACGGAGCCAAGGGCATAATCAACAGAGCAGAGAACAGCTCACAGCGTGGGAGAAAATACCAACCGCTCATCCAAGCAGGATTGGTATCCTGAATATGTAAAGAATTCGAAACACTGAACAACAAATCCTAAAGTTATTCAATTTAAAAATGTTCACACGGGCGGGAAGGTGGTTCCGCTGGTGAAAGGCTTGTGGTGGAAGCATGAAGACATGAGTTCGATCCCCACAATCCATGTAAAAATCTGGGCGTGGCGATGTGTTTGCTGAACGAGGAGCGTGAAGAAGGAGTGGGTCAGACTCCTACAGCTTGCTGCCAGCGGATGGGGCCTGACGGGTGAGTCCCAGGTCCCACTGAGAGACTTTGTCTCAAAAACAAGGGGGATGGTTCACAAGGTGCAACAGCTGAGGTTGACCTCTGACCTCACAGGCATGTGTACACACTTGTACAGACATCCACATCTACACAGAACATGCACACACACAGAGGCAAATGATAATAAAGAACTTGTCACAAGAAGACAAACACAGGATTGACAAAGACAAGCTCAGTGTTTCCAATTCACCACCCCCAGTGATTCCCCCCCAAGGGTTTATCACTTCCAGGATTTTACACCTCTGGCCTTGCCCCCCCATCTCCATCCATTAGTATCATAACCACCAACACCTCTGCTGTAATTTTTCATTCATTTTATTGGTCCTTGAAGCTATAGCAGCATTGGGTTATAATCAGCAGTATTATTATAATCTCTCCCTACTAACGGGATTGATATTTTTGTTCATTTGTGTCTGAAATCCATTAGCATAGGATTTATACTCAGTAACATCTATGGTGGTTTTTAATGCCCTTGAAGCTTGCTGGGAGGATAAGTCTATAAGGAGGGAATGCATAGAAATGTCTCTGGGGGGGAAAGGGCTGGAATGGAGTCTTTGGTAGCGGATACAAAACATTAAGGGCGGGGATAGTGGGCTGGTCTGTAGAAGTTCGCCAGCCAGCCCTGGCTATACAGAAGACATTCAAGGAGGCTCATGTTCTCCTGCCTTATCTTCCTGGTTTGTTTCTTCCCTGACCTTCAGAAAAATATAAATTGCAAGCTTGCAAGAAACAATATCCAAGACCATGAATCTATCTATCTATCTATCTATCTATCTATCTATCTATCTATCTATCTATCTATCTATCATCTATCTATCTAGGGGTGTGTGTGTGTGTGTGTGTGTGTGTGTATACAAGAGAACATTGAGTGAGTGTTTCTGTGGAGGCCCAAGGGTGACATCAGGAATCATTCATGATTGCTCTGCCTCCCCATTGCTGTGCTCTGGGGTTTCCCAGGCTCTGCCTTCCAGGACCAGAATGGCAAGCTGCAGCCATTTCTGCCCAGGACATCTGAACTCAGGGCCTTTTGCTTGCAAGACAGATGCTTCAACCTCTGAGCCGTGTCTCCAGTCCAAACTGGTTCTTTAAGGAGCCAGAGTACTGAGGTATTATTGCCTGCTGAGAGTCTGTTTTGGGATAGTGAGAGGTGTTTTCTTGTGGGGGGTGGTGTGGGGTAGGTGTTTGGAGTGGGCGTATCCTTTGCAGTATCTCGGGGAGCCTGCTGTGAAATCCACAGCCTTGCTGTCTCAACCGTCTCATCAAGTTTGGCACTAGTGACCTCATGTCTGCATGGGGTTCCACAAATTATACATATGGTTCTGGGCACATGCTTTGGAAGCAGACAGACTTGAAGCTTAATGCTGGTCTGCTCTGTGTCAGTCCATGGCTTTTCCTTATCTGCAGAACTTGGATAATACAGAGGAGCGAGAGACATTGACACACGACCCCTCCCATGAGCAGCCCCCCAGCAGTGAAACTCGTGAGGATGGCTTCGCATTAGGAATATGAGCGCCTGGGTGAGACACACACAGCTACAAGCACACAATTAAGATCGCTCGAAACACAAAACATTTTTCAAAGGTGGGTATTCTAAGGTGGATGAGTTTTCAGCCACTTTACTGTCACAACCCATAAGGCATTGTGCTTTTACCAGTGCAACACGATTCCAGTTTTGGGTGATTCCCACCTTTGTCTCTCTTTCCAGAACCCCCTTGAGAAAACCAAGAGAGTCTGGCATTGTTATGAAGATGCCCTTGATAACAGATGATTTTCAGTATCCCACTCCCCAGAGCTGGGTGAGCCTGGACATCACAATTCCATGCCTGAGGGCCAGGAATCTGGACTTTTGAGTTGTCAGATGAGGGGGTCCTCCCAGAGGCCGGTCAGATGTACCCGTACCAATATGGAGGGAGAACTCATGACTTGACATGACAGCATCGGAGAAACCGGGTAGTGACCGAGAGCCGGGGTGCGGCTCAGTTGGCAGCGTGCTTGCCTCGCGTGCATGTAGCTCTGGGTTCGATCCTCAGCGCCACATGAAACTGACCATGGGGACACACCCCTGTGATCCTAGCACGAGCGAGGCAGTAGCAGGAGGCTCAGGAGTGGGACTGCACAAGGCTGATCTCGGGGGGATACCATGCAGTCTGACTTATTTATTTGAAAAAGAGAAGGCCCACACGTGCATGCCGTGGCACGTGGGTAGAAGCGAGAGAACCGCTTTTCAAAGTCGGTTCTCCCCTTCTACCCTGTGGGCTTCTGGGAATCTAACTCAAGTCACCAGATTTGCAAGCAGGCATCAGACCCACTGAGCCTTCTCACCGTCCGCAATCTTAAAACATCTACTTGAACTTGTTTTCCTCCAAAAATGCAGAGACCTTAAATCAAACTGATAAGACACACAAGCTCATTCTTGAGCTCCCGTCTGTTCCAGTCCAAAGGAACACTACGGGGGGTGTGGGGGGGACCAGGGAAGGAGTTGGGGTGACTTCTGTTGTATTCAATTTGGAGCTACAGCAGCTCAGAGTTCAGAGGGGAGTTTTCAGGGAAGCACCAGGGGGTGGGCTATGCTGGCCCACTGCAGCCCGCTGAGATCTCTGAGCACGCGTTCGCCATCACACACAGCGTTCCACGCGTCTGGGGCCACCGACGTCATCTTGGGAAATGTGATACTGGACTTCTCCTGACCTGTGTTGTGAACTGAGTGTACCTCGAACGCCGTTCACCCCTCCCTTTCTCCCAACAGTCAGAGACAGGGAGACGCGGTTGTCTACAGCGCCCTCTTGCCAGGCCAGAGGGACTTCCGTGGGAGTGACGGCCAAAGTTGGACTGCTATGGGTCCACAGCAAAGCGCTGTGGAAAAAACTGCTGTTCTCCCAAGATCCCTCCTCAGCCTCTCTCTGGTGCTAACTGGATCAGGCCCTGGATGAGGCACGGCCCACGGCCAGGCAAATGCACTGACAAATATGATGGCTTAGCGCCCCTCCCCTTCTGGGAAGGGGGGGATGATGGTGTCTAGCAAATGAGACGGCTCCTGGCCCACACGACATAGCACATAGAGGATACGTCAGCACGTGGAGATTATGACTAATGACCAATGAATTTATCAGGCACCTCGAGACATAGTTGTGATAAAACATGTGCTAAAGCCCTTATCCAAATGTCTATTTTCAGAAGTAGCAATTTGCTTAGACACTTTGAATAGCATCCTCCACCCGCAAGGACCGGCATGAGGAGCCATACATCACTCTTCACTGTCAGGAAGCCAGAAGCATGCCACCCCACAATGGATCCTCAGAAGCAGCACTTAGCACACAGAAGCTAAAGGACACATGAATTCAGGCCGGAAGCTCACACGGAATCCTCAGCTCGGCAAACAGACCGGGTCAGAAACCCAGGCAGGTCCTGACGTTCATTTCTGCAGTTTTCGGGTCTTACCTGCTGCCGGATTTCCTCCTCCATTTTCACTGGTGAACCCAGTTCCGCGACTTGCTTGACGCCCTCGCTGGCGTATCCCCCATACTCCCACAGCACGTAGTTCTTGGAATGGGATCCACCAATGATGGCCGACCAATGATTGGCCCGACCTGGAAGTCAATTGGGATGTAGAGGTCAGTATGGGTGTGGCTGAAACATCGGTCTCTTAAAGGATGGGCAAGAGTGAGAACTGCAAAGATTCAGCCAGCACCAACAAGGTACTTACCTGCTCTGTCCTAAGCCCAGTACCCACTCAATGACTAGAAAGAGCCCCTATTAACAGCAAGTCTGGGGATCATCTAGATTGATGAATAATAGACACCTAGAAGAGCCCGGGGTGCCTTCTGTCTAAGGGGTTCTCCAAGAAGGGCAGTTGAGAGAATTTGAAGCATCAACCTGCTTTGGAAGGTGAAATAGACAAGGACGGCTGTTATGGCAGGTTCCGAGACTAACCATCCCAGGCTGGAAAGACCCTCTATCCTTTGGCATAGCTGCATCCCCCCAGGGTCAGGAGAAAGGAGGAGGTGAGCTGCTCAGGGGTGGGGGGGTCTTGCTCTCGATGCTATGGGAGTTTGCATGGCATCTGAAAGCTGCCGGGGAACCATGTCTGCATTTGAATTTTAACTCACGCCGTGGTGTGGAGACTGCATCGGAGAAGCGAAATTGGAGAAAAGTGCTGTGTGGTGAGCAGAGGGCGCACGCTAAAGCATATGTGCGCAGCGGACAGAGGGCACACGCTAAAGCGTATGTGTGCAGTGGGCAGAGAGCAAATGCTAAAGCGTATGTGTGCTGTGGGCAGGAGCGGGGCTTTAGGAAATCCTTGGGACTCATTCTAATCCAAGGGGAAAGCAGTCTAGACCTATTTTATTATTTGGAAGTCAGTTCTCTCTTTCCACTGAGTGGGCTTTCAGGAACTGAACTCAGGTCGCCAAGTTTTCAAGCAAGCACCTTACCCGCTGGGCCATCTCATCGGCCCAGGCTGGCCATATTTTAGGAGATGAGGTCAACGACCTGGATGTGTGGAGGAGGTGCTCAGTCCACCCTGGTCTGGTGATCACATGGAACAATGGGAATTGTGGGGTGCAGGAGGGAGCTCTTGTGTGCCAGGAAGGCACGAGGAAACAGCAAGACTTGACCAAGACCGAAACAGAACAGGACTTGGGTTTTTTTTTTTATCAAAATCCCCGAGGAAGGTGGGAATGAAGGAACTGATAATGTCAGCACTACGCTAGACCTGCTTATAAATGCAGAGAAAAAAGATGCACCTGTGTTTAGTATTGACCAAGTGCAGTGGAGTCATCACAGGCTTGAATCAATTCTGAGCCATACTTTGTTTGGTTTTATCAAGTCCGAGCTAAAGCACAAGCTCAGGCACAACGAAGGGCAAAATGTGAATGAGCCCAACGCAATCTGCATTTCTGGTGTACCGCGCGATGCCTGGGTGGACAGAACTCTTGATTTCATCTCACCACTGACGATAAGTCTGGTCCTGCTTATGCAGCGACCATTGCTACTTCTACTAGACATGTTTTTGATGTGGCCTTGGGACAGAGGGCCACATCAAGAAAGTGTCTAGAAAGTCAGTTCGGTGTCTCCTGACCTGCTGAGGGCAGCCACGCCCCACCGGGCAGATGACCTCACCGTGGAGCATGCCCAACTCCTTGCTCCGTAGAACCGTCACAGCGGAGAGACGCATCAGTGTTGGCCTTCAGCTCCCAAGACAAGGTCGAGGGAGGCGCTGTCGGCTATTTCCCTAATTGGTTCCCTGGGTGAGAGAAGGGGCTGGTTGTCATTCTAGACTAAGCGCATGCTCATGAAGGGCTGGGGGCTGGCAACCCCTTGTGGCCCGAGGTTCAGGGGGTGCACTCAAGGAACCAGCATGTCCAGCTCCTCCTGAGATGTCCGTTTACAGATCTGACCTGTCTCTTTCTGGACCCGAGCTGCCCAGCAGGAGCCGCCCTTCCCTGCGCTCTGGCGTGGCTTGGCCCCGCGTTCATGCTTGTGCAGAAGCCTCCAGAGCCCCCCTGACGTAGACTGAGCTCCTATCCCCACGCACTGTCCCACTGTCTCTCTCTCCCCGACCTGGGCTGCTTCAGACGTCCCTCCGCCACGCTAAACCTGTCCTTTGATCTTAAGCTCTCCTCTCTTCCAATGCTCCTTTTCCTTAAGCGTACACCACAGTTCCCATGCCCGCCGGCCCTCAGCTCAACTAAAACCTGTATTTCCTGTCTCTTCTCTTGTAGCTTCCTCTTTATTGATGGGGCTTCAGTGGACCCCTACATATGGGCAGAGTTGCTCTCTGTTCCGTCCCCCACAGACCTAACGAAGACGTCAGCCCAGTAGCAAATCTGCACAAGATCCTCAACCGGAGGCAGCGAGGCAATGGTAGGACCATCCGCAGCCATTTGGTGCACGATAGCACAGAGAGACTCATGGCGATCCAAAGCCAGGGCTGGGCCCACACATCACTCCGCCAGTCAGTTTCCTTTGCATTTGTTCTATACGGTGCCGAGGATCTTGAGCTGACTGGCGCCTTGCGGAATGGAACTCCCCAAAGGGCAAGTTCTCAGGCCTCCTGACCACGAGGCCAGCGGCGTCTCCTCGCTTGCATCCAGCTTGCTAGCTGCATATTTGAGACTTTCCCACCTTCCTGCTTGGCTGAGCCAACTCCTGATAATAAATTGCTTTCTATAGATGCCTGCGCAGCATATTTCTTTAGAGAACGTTGGCTAATACAGCAGGTGCTCAGTAACTCCCAGGTTTCCCGGCCAGCCACCATGGTCCCCTGCCAAATCCCATTTGACAAAAGCCTTCCATCCATTGTCTTGATATCCATTCACAGTGTTTCGTAGACAACATCCCGCAGAGTTAGCGCCCAGTCAACCTCTATTGTCCAACCTCACCCCCCCCAACTCATTGTTCCAGATGCTTCTGAGGCCTTAACGCGCTTTGCTCTGGTAACTACTTCAAGCAGAAGTCTTCCCAGCTTTCAGCGCTTAGTCGATAACCTTGACGACCAAGGTCACCTCATCTGCAGACTCATCCACGCACAGTGTGGCCAGCGGCCAGCAGAAACATGTTGGGGATCTGCCAGTTCTGGGCAGGAGAGTTGCTTTGGCCTCGCCTCGCTTCCTGCTTGACTTGCTGTTCTCAGTCGACACTCAGGCCCCGGATCTGTGACTTCCAGAGCTTTGGACTTGGCTACAGAACTTGGCTTCTGTGACTCTTGCCCTCTGGTGCTTCCTGCCTTTGGCTGCTTTGGGGCTCACTCTGAGCAAGCCACCTTGGACTTCAGGATCTTTGCCCAGTATGGAGAAAAAAAACCTTGCATGAGAACGTATCTGTCAACCAGGCTTTCCCAATTGAAATTCCTCGACTTACTCTTTCTGATTTCTCCTCTTAGCTATCTTTTCTTTCCCTCTCCCCAAGGGCTCAAGAAAAGTCCTGTTCATTCCTGGGAAATCTTGCACTTATGAAACTGATTAGAAGCTTTTCCATCTCCTCTGAGTCCTTCAGCAAAATTCTATTGCATCCTATTAAGTCAGTCAATGAATTATTTGGCTCATACTATGCATATAACTAGGGACCATCAAGCAATGTTGCCTGCTTTCATTCCAGTAAATTTTATATTGTATGCATTATCTATGGACTGCTTTCACATTACAGTGGCAAAGTTGAGTGGTCAAGTAGTTTAGCCTGTACACAGAAATATTTATTGTCTGGCCCTTTATATAAAATGCTTGCCGAGTCTCGTGCCAGGCCACGACAGCTTTGAGATGAGCCAGACTTGGTCCCTGCCTTGAGATGTGCAGTCTGGAGGCGGGGTGAAGGCATGACAGACAGGCCCTAACAGGCAATTAATAGCCAAGTATGTGTGATAAGACGTTGACGGAGACCAGAAGGATGCGACAGCGCAAACCAAGCAGACACTCAGCCCAGATGGTGTTAGAGAAGTTCTGGAAGAGATAAGAGTTAGCAAAACAGATAGGAGCAAAACAAGAGCTGGACAGAAGCTCTCTGTGTGCGTGTGTGCGTGTGTGCGTGTGTGTGTGTGTGTGTGTGTGTGTGCGCGTGTGTATACTTGCTCTACCTCCTTAATGCTTTGCTCTGGGGTTTCCCAGGCTCTGCCTTTCCAGGGCCAGAACTACAGGCTTCTGTCATATCCCCCTGGCGTTTTTACGTGGGATTTGTGGGTCTGAATTCAGGTCCTTTTGCTTGTGAGACAAAGGCTTTATAACCCTTGAGCCAGCTCCCTAGCCCCAGAGACAATTTTTTTAATCCCTTCCAGAAGGAAAATTAGATACAAAAGCAACAGGTACCTGTTTGTGTGTATGTAGAGTGAATGTTTTATAATGAGATAATGAAGGATAAAAAAGTGTCTTAAGTCTTTTAAACTTTGAACTTAATGGCAACATGAAGTAGAGGAGAGAAAGAACTTATTTATGTATTGGTGGTGGCACTGGAGTTTGAACCTGGGACCTCATGGATGCTAGACAACTGGTCTCGACCACTGTGCTGCATCCCTAGTCTTCTCTTTACATAGTTTTTGAAAGAGGGTTCCTCATAGTTCATGAGAGTCTTGAGTTGTATAGCTGAGGAAGGTGGCCATAAATTTGTGAACCTCTTGCCTCTACCTACTGAATGTTTGGGTTATGGGCTGAATTATGCCATGCCTGTTTATTCCGTGCTGGGCATCTAGCCCAAGCCTTATGCATTGTAGGCATGATCTGCTAGCCAAGTTATATGTTCTGCCTTTGCTGAACATTTTTTATTTTGAGACAGGGTCTCGCTGAGTGCCTAAGCTGGACTTGATCTTGCGACCCTCCTGCCTCGGCCTCCTGAGCAACTGGGATGTCAGACAGACCTAAACAGCTATTATCTGTGAGCTCAAGGACCTAAAGAAAAGATGAACGTAATGAATGAGCAGATGGGGAATCTTGGCAGAGAATTAGACACTTATTTTACAAAACCCAAATGGAAAATTTTAGCACTGAAAACCATAATATCTGTATTTGGACACGGTGAGGGAAAATATCAGTAAACTGAAGCTAGGGTGCTAGGAACACAATTCAGAGTGAAGGACACAGAGATAAAGGCTGAAAATAAAAGAGAGAAAAGTTCTGGAATCCAAGTGACCTGTGGATTGAACATAGATGGTTTAGATGGCGTCCCAAAGAACAGGATAGAGAGATTGAATTAGAGACATGATTAGTCAGGACTTCAAGTGTCCCCAAATCTGATAAAAAAAAGAATCAAGCCACAGGTCCAAGAAACTCACCATACCCCAGAGAGGATAAAAGCAAAGAAAATAACACCCAAAAGTCAACGAAAACCAGATAAAATGGGGTGTGTAGGGGGGTGACTTCCAACGGATAGAGATAGAGAAAAATCTCAGAAGCAACTAAAGGCACCTTGCGATTAGAGAATGAGGGGAGCTACATCCTTAAAACTTTCAGCTGAATAAAACCCATTGACTTAGAATTCTATTATCTTGTAAAAGTATTCTGTGACAAGGAGGATAACATAAAGCTTTTTTTTTGGATAAATGAAAGCCAAGTGAATTTACAACTAGCACATCTGCAGCGTATGAAATATTAAAGGAAGTTCTTCGGGCCGAAGGGAAATGAAAACAGATGGCGAGTCCTGTCTGCGGAGGGAGGAGGAGCCTGTGTTTGCTTCTTTGTCGCTGAAGAGTTTCTCTAAGCCGAGGTTCAGGTCCCTTCATCTGCATGAACGAGTCACCCTCGGATGCTCTGGTTCCCACAGCAGCCCCCTTTTTTCTTCCTTGCACAAAAGCCCACCTCTGTCTTTGCTGCGTGTTGTTTAGCCTCAGCTCCCTGGTCCCCCACTTACCCACTCGCATCCCTCCTGCGTCCAGCCCCGGCCCCCTATGGAGGCTTTCAATCTTCTGCCCGTTTCTACGCTGAGGCCGGACACTTGCTGGCGGCCATCTGAGGAAAACAATTCTCTCCCTTCTTTACTGCCCATTTTAAAATAAAAAGTGTTCGCTTCTTAAAAAATTCTATTTTCATGTGTGTGTGTGTGTGTGTGTGTGTGTGTGTGTGTGTCTGCAGGTAGGTGGGTATGTACACGTGTGTGGGCGTATGAGTACCCATGTGTGTGGAGATCCCAGCTTGATATGGAGAATCATACAGATGATTCTCCTACTTGATTGTTTTAGGGAAAGGTCTCTAACTGAAGAACTTGCTTATTGGGCTGGTCCGGCTACCCGGGTTGCTCTGGGGAGCCCCTCTGGGGCTGGAATCACAGGTGGGTCCACCACGCCCACCTTTGGCTTGTGCCGCAAGTGCTTTGACCATTGAACTATTTCCCTGGTCTTCCCAGAAAGCATACTTAAATAAAGTAGTATTCACCCCCCCTCCCCATATCCAGTCCAGCAAGTGCTGGACACTGCGTGCATGTCACGTAACCACCACCGCAGTTAAGACACAGAACGGCCTCTTTTCCTCGAGAGCTCATGAGTCCTTTGGTGATCCATCTCAGCCCTACTCCCTGCCCCATCAATTCTAGTTTAATTTTGGCTCTACAGCTTTGTCTCGTTTAGACTGTAAGTGGATTCACACAATCCGTGGCAGTTTAAGTCTGACTTGCTGGCTCAATACATCAGCCATCCGTCCATCCTGTGGCATTAGCTGGCTCTTCTTTGCTTAAATATCTTGAAAGAAAAGGTGGGGGAATTCCTGTCAAGTTACAGCCATCAGCGCATCCACGTGTCCACCACACACTAGCGTGTGGCTTCCAGCAAGCCTGATGTGATCACACATGCTCGTAGACTCACTTTTACCATCCATGAAATGGGAGTGGGAGTAGTAACCATCTTCCGAAGTGTTATAAGGTGACAGAAGGAAATCTGTATAAAAATATTTCACCAAGTTCTTGTTCTGTTAAAAAAGAACCAGTGACTAGTTCTGCTAAACTTAATATTTTTATTTCTCCAGGAAGATCGTAGGTGGGAGCAAACAGAGGTATCCAGGGCTCGTTTAGCCAGCATCTTCTAGGGGGTAACACTGGTGTAATTTGGGGTTCAGGCAGCAGTCAGTACTGGGGGTGCAGGAGTCCAGGGGGCAGGTGTAGTTGGCGAAGGGGCACCCGCAGCAGAAAGCGTCAGGCTTGGAGACTGACAGGCACAAGCGGAGCTCACAGTTCGGGCTCCGGCTTCTGGAGCTGAGGCTTCCGACAGACAGAGAGGGAGGCCAGGACCAGCACTGCAGCTGTGCTCGGGGCCCTGTGAGCACATGAGCAGCACCTCCAGAATCGAGAGCCCAGGCGGCACACCCGTGGGTCCAGGCCTGGAGTGGGCGGACACACCCATGGGTCCAGGCCTGGAGCGGGGCCGGAGGGTCCTTAAGGAACAGCTGCTGCCTGGGCCAGTTGGTGCAGAGCCGCCATCGCTGCTCCTTACAAGGGCATCGCAAGTCCCAGGTCCGCTTGCTCTGCAGAGCCGAGTTCAGGGCTGGACAGCTAAGTGAGACATAGGACAGGGACACAGGTCGGGCCCTGCTGAAATCCCAGCGTCATGGCACACAAGCGATCAAATGCCACCAGGGACAACCACGCTTGGCCCCGGGTCTGTCCCGGAACTGGGGAGAATAATAATCAGTTAATGGAGTGGGACTTTCTTTGTGCTTTATACGCTGCTCTTCATGTGACCCTCCAATCAGAACTTGGAGCCTAATATGCTTAAATGACTCTTACCCAGAGCCGCTTGGTGGTGAGTAACAGAACCAGGATTTGCACCCAGGATTTCTTACTCCAGAGCATGCTGCCTATCATGCTCGGGCAATCGTCACTGGCTGGACATAGTTACTGAACACTTCTAAATTAATTTCAATTAACTAAAGCTGAGGTAGACATACCAGTGTAGTGGCTATCACATTGGTAGCCCCACCCTAAAATCTGGAGCAGCTGTGGGTGCTGCTAAGCGTAGAGGTCAGCTGTGTAGGTAGCCCCTTTCTGGGAAGAGGGGCTGGGGCAGCTTCTCTAACTTAAGCTGGCAGGTAGATGCTTGACTCGAACTTGGCCTGCAGTAGCTACATTAGGTATCGGGCTTCACACACCCTCCCTCCGCCTCTGATTGCGGCTGTCACGATGTTGGCAGGTATAAGCACACATTTACCAGCAGTGAGTGCCCACCTGCATGGCACTGGGCCTCTTCTTATGTTCTAGTTCAGACAGCGCGAGGTCTGGAGAGTGGGAAGTCACTGTGCTCGAAGGCATCGCTTCGAGACTCAGCCTTCTCAGCCCAAGGTCTCTGAACGCCTGTCTGTTGATCCACTAATAGCCCACTTGGTAAGCGCTTGCCCCGCAACCATGAGGACCAGAATTCTGATCCCCCAGCACCGACACCAGGCGTGACAGTGTGCATGCAATGCCAACTTTGGGGATCTGTATCTCTGGGGTTCACTAGCCAGTGAGGCTAGCAGAATGGGGCACATTCCAGGTGAGAGGCAGACCAGGTCTCCAAAAATAAGGTGGCCAGTCATGGAGACACTTGACGTCAACATTGACACTTGGCAGTTGTATACATGTGATTGCAGAAAGAGAAGAGGGGGTTAAGAGCAAAGTGTCCTTCTAACTGGACAGGTCCAATGCTACATGTGCAAGGGAGGCCATGACTTTGGACAGCTTCCAAATATTTAATACGCCATTTACATGTGAGTGGAAGATTCTGAAGTGCTTTGGATGATAAATTCTAGCAATGTTTATCTAATTTCAAAATTATAGGAACTCATATTTAAAAGCTTTGCAGAAACAGTAAACAACCTTGCTTTGTTGTTTAGAGTGTGAAAAAGAACAGATTTTTCATGCCCATCTGTGCATTTTTTGGGTTTGAATCTTGAGTCGTGGATAAGCCCTGCAAATCAAGAGGGCCACGTTTCCTTTTTGCTTCTGTGTTCAGAAAGGTTTTCCAGCAGCAGAGCGAAGTGGTGAGAGGCGGGGATTTCTGGGCATCTGTGGAGCAGGTGCGAAGCTCGGCTCGGTCTCCTTTCCTCCGCTCTCTCGTTGACGACGAGCCGTCTCAGACAGGATCTGTGACTTGCCAGCGACACACAGTCAGCAAGTGGCTGGAGTAGGATTTGGCTCAAAATTGGTTTATCTTTGGGAAAGCTTTGTGTTCTGCCAGCGAAAGAAAGGCTAAAAGCTGGGGGGGGAGTGCTAAGATAATAATAGAAACAAACCAAAATCTAATTAAACAAGCCAAGCTGTCTTCTATCATCTATCATCTATCTATCTGTCATCTATCTATCTATCTATCTATCTATCTATCTATCTATCTATCTATCTATCTATCTACTACCTGCTGTCTAGCTATCATTACACATCTATTTGTAATTATCTTCTATCTATTTATCTATCTATCTCTATCTATCTATCTATCTATCTATCTATCATCTATCTATCTACCTACCTACCTATCTATAGCTATCTAGTTATTATTATCTATATATCTATTTGTGATTATCTTCTATCTATCTATCTATCTATCTATCTATCTATCTATCTATCTATCTACCTGCTGTCTAGCTATCATTACACATCTATTTGTAATTATCTTCTATCTATCTATAGTTATCTAGCTATCATTATCTATATATCTATTTGTGATTATCTTCTATCTATCTATCTATCTATCTATCTATCTATCTATCTATCTACCTACCTACCTACCTACCTATCTATAGCTATCTAGTTATTATCTATATATCTATTTGTGATTATCTTCTATCTATCTATCTACCTACCTACCTACCTATCTATAGCTATCTAGTTATTATTATCTATATATCTATTTGTAATTACCTTCTATCTATCTATCTATCTATCTATCTCTATCTATCTATCTATCTATCGCTATCTAGCTGTCATCATCTATGCATCTATTTGTCATTATGTTCTATCTATCATCTATCTATCTATCTATCTATCTATCTATCTATCTATCTATCTATCATCTATTTATGGCAAAAGAGGAATCAGTCTGTTTTAAAAAATCTATAACAAAATTAAAAGTACAAATGAAGACAGAAGCCCAGTCTCCTGACCACAGATACAGAAACTCCATACAAGATATTAATAAACTACATATCCAGGTAGTTTATTAATCAAAAACCTTCCCAACATTACAAGTATGCAGGGTTGATACCAGGGTTTTTTAGCTTTTACGTCCAACCACTCTTATTCACCACTTTAACAGAAAATAATAAATATCTTTGTAGGAACAGAAGCAGCACTTGATTATAGCCAACAGTCATTCATGATGGAAGATTATCATGAGCCAATTAAGAATAAAAGGAATTTTCCTTTTATCATATAAAAATTTCTCTTTTTAAAGTAATTTTTTATTATTATTTATTCAATTGTGCGTGTATGCGTGTATGTGTGTGTGTGTATATATGTGTGTGTGTGTAGAACCACGGATGAATTCGGGAACCACCATGGACGGCCTCCACCTCCTCCTTATTTATGCTGCCCTGGGATTCACAGGCTCCCCCCTACCAGAACCAGAAACGCAGGTGGCCCCACTTCCACCTGGCATCTATACGTGAGGTCTAGGATCTGAACTCAGGACCTTCCGCCTGCAAGGCAGAGGCTTAATCCCTGAGCCACCACTCCAGCCCCAATCATATAAAAAATTTCTATGGAAAACTATAGCATAAATCATACCAAATGATAACTACTAAGCATTCTTTATAAATCTCAGAACAAGGCAAGAAGTTCATGTTGTCAGTTTTATCGAAATTACTGGATGTTCTGACCAGAGCAATAAAGCAAGAAAGAGAAGGCATAAGACAGACAGAAATTATGAGTGTAAAAATTGTACATTGACAGGTTCAGAAGTAACATGTATTAGAAGACTTGATAATGTAAAGTTGCCAAATCTCCCCCAAATTTGTCCCTAAGCACAACACAATCTCAATAAAAAAAAAGATTTTCTAAAAAGTAAAACTTAAGATCAGGATTCTAAAATTAATGAAAGAACTCAACAAGCTAGTGGAATTCTCTAAACAACACACAAGCCAAGCGATGGAACAGAATTGTGAGCCCAGAAGCAGCCTCGAAGGGAGATGGTCACTAGTATGTGACGAAGGGGACACTGCAATGAACCGGACACGGGTGGACGTTTCAAGCAAACAAAACAATGAAAGTCAGAACAACACTGTGGCTTCACTGAGCTTGAGCTGAAGTGGGTAAAACCAAAGATCAAGCCCCATGGGAACTGGAAGGGGGAGGGGAGGTGGTGGGGGGCTGGCACTTAGAGGAAGAGAAGACAGGAGGCCACCCTCCCCCCTCCTCCCATCCCTTCCCTTGCCTGCATTTTAGAGCAGAGATCAGCTATGCTGACCCAAGAGTATCTGCTGGAGCAATCGGTCCGGAATTACAAAACTGGAATTTTTGCTGGGATGTGACTTGTGAGGAAGGCGTCTCAGCTGGGAGTTGGGTCCATCTTAATCCAACACATACTCGCTGGCCATGTGCTCAAAGTCCCACCAAGGCGCCGAGGACTCCGAGATAAACCAGATATGACCTCTACCCTTGAAGATCCGGCAGAGCAGAAGGATCAAAGTCAGGACGGCCTTCATGTATCTGACGCGGCCTGGGAGGATAAGATAGCCCCAGAGCAGAAGAAAAGAAGCCGCTAATCCAGATGGAGGTTGTGGCAAAGGCTTTCCTGGCAATGGGGTTCATGCTGGGAACAGAGAGTCACGATCCGTCCCAGGGGGTGTTGTGAGCATAAGAAACAGCCCGCCCGTGTGCACAGGCCTGGACGGCCGGGTGCAAGGGCAGGTCATGTGTGGGGACTGGACTGATGTGGAGCTGCCCAGCAGGGACGAGATCTGGCTGGAGCCAGTTAGCCACCAGTGAGCCCAGTCAAAGACTCAAACCAGGCCGATGTCACTAAATCCTGGGCCTCTCCTTCGCAACTCTGTGGGCCTCGGCTGGACGTGTCTACTGTGACAGTATCCGAATGTCATCAGTTTTACGTTGGATGTTAGCTTCCCTCCGTGTGTGTGTGTGTGTGTGTGTGTGTGTGTGTTGTGTGTGTGCGCGCGCGCGCGCTCCCAGTCATTTGTGAGTAGTTACGTGTGTGTGAGAATGCACATTTTTTCGTGTGGAAGTCAGAGGTCTTTTCCCCGGTAGCCGTCTACCTTGTGCTTTTAAGACAGGGTCTTCCTGCAGCTTTCTGGGTAGCCTGGGCTGGCGGCCAGTGCGTCCCAGGGATCCGCTCTCTCTGCCTGCCCAGGGCTGAGATCACTGGGTCATGTGGGTACTGCAAATTGGACTCAGGTTTGCATGTTTATGCAGCAAGCATTGTACCGACTGAACTCTCTCCCCTGGACCCCCATCCCCCTTCTAGACAAGCTCACGCTACAGAGCCCAGCTCGCCCTTGAACCGTGGACCTTCCCACGTCAGCCTCTCCGGTTCGGGGACCAGAGAGGCGCTCATCACATTCCTGTTTCTACGACTTTTGGAACACAGGGGGTAACTGTCTTCCAAAGGCCCGCACACAACGGGAGTACCCAGGAAAGTTGTCTGACTGATAAACGCCCAGCGCCCTGGGCTTTGGAAGTCAGAATCTTTGCATTCTAACCTAAGAGCATGAAAGTTGACTCAGACCCTCGCCCACCACCCTGTGCTGGCGGCCGAGAAGTCTGCGAAGGTAATCATGAGGTTGGAAAATTCCTTTATCCCAAGCTCCTGCCCGAGGTGGTGGCTGGTAGCCTGTGCGTCCCCGGGGTTCGAGGGGGAAATGGAAGAGTGATGCTTGTGCAATTCTGGACAAGAGGCGTCTGTTTTCTTTTGGTGGAGAGAATACTTTATGGCCGCAGAAATATTTCCGCCTCAGTTTGTTTCTTAGCATCTTAGAGACTAAACTACAGTTATTTTGGGATAGAGTCTCCTGTGTCTCATGCTGGCCTTGAACTCAGTATGTAGCTGAAGACGGACTTGAACTTCCGACTCCTCTATACCTCCAGAGTGCTGAGATTGCAGGTGTGCACCACATCTGGTTTATACAAAGCTGGGCATCGACCCAGTGCTGTGCATGCGTGCCAGGCCAGTGTTCTGGCAACCGGGCCACGTCACTCCTCCACCCAACAGTACATTAGAGTCGGGAGAGGGAAGCAGAAATTCATTAGCCCAGATAAAGCTGGGGCTTCTTATTTCTCCCTTAGAGGCACATAAAAGATGGAAGCATTTATTCACTGCTTGAGCAAATTTCAAGGGTGCAGTCAAAACCAAGATCCAACCAAGCAGCTGAGCTTAAAGACTCAACAGAAAGATGAGCCGTGGAGACGAGCAGGCTTAGCGAGACGGCCGGGGAATTGAAGCAGATGGTCGCAGACAGGGTTGGCAGTGCTAAGGGGCAGAATTCCAGGGCCCGAGAAGCTTTGGAGGAGCAAGGCAGGCTCGCCATGGGCCTGGCTCAGGGCAAACGGTAACCAAAAAAAGTAGACAACTAGTCAGAAGACAGTCGCTAAGTAGCTAGAGATCAAGACAGGCACAAACTCCCGGCTCAATTATGAGCAAAGGTAACCGTGTCTATAATGGAGATCGCTAGGTTCTCCGGGTGTCTGTCCTGTGATGTTGGTGTTGGAGTTGTTCCCAGTTTCTGGCTGAGAAACCAGGCACAGAGAGGCTGACTCTCTGGCGCAGTATTTCCCAAGGACCAAGTGGTGGATTCAGGACAGCTGCAGTGCATGCGCTTGGTGAGCCTTAAATGTGCTGCTTTGTCAGAACCCGTTAGCACAGGGTGACTAAACTCTTACAAGCTTCTCTCAAATGAGGCAGATGGCTGCTTCTAGAACCCCCAGGGGCAGCCCGACTCAGGAAAGCTTTCTCCTAGCTCACTGCTTAATAGACACAGTTAAGTCTTTTTATTTTCCTGGTATAAAATTCACAGCCACAACCGAAGTCAGTTCTCCGTGCAGACTTTAATGTGGACCTTTACCAGGCGGTGAGTGGGTTCCTTATAGGGAGACTTGGTGGCCTCGGTCTCTTTTCTGAAGTCAAGAGAGCTGAAGGGGCTTGCAAGGGGGTCGTGGCGAAGCGGTCCGAGGTGGCTGAGGTACTACTTCGGTGATTTGCAGTCAGCAGCAGTAGTGTTGGGGGCCAGGGCTGAAGACCATGCCATGCCTCTAGGGTGGGGCTCAGAGCGCTCACCAGTGTGCAAGGGGTGGGACAAGGGGTGGGGGCCTCCCCTTACAGGACACTGCAGGGCCTGGGAGGATGGTCGCCCCTTGGGGAGTGGCGGGGTCCCCTTGGAACATTCATGCGGGCGCTGTGTTCCCCAGCCTGTCCTGCTGACTCCGGCATCTGCTTCTGCTGCAGCCCGATGTTCAAACCTCATCCTGGAGGGATGCCGCGGGCAGAGACGACGGCGGACAGAGACGACGCGGGCAGAGACGACGCCCTCAGCCTCCTTGCGTGCAGGGAGACAAGGATCCCTCCTGGGACCTGGCTTTCCCATCCTGTGCCCGGCAGCCCAGCTTGGCCACAGGGACCCTCCTCTTGTCGGGGGACCCTCCTCTCCACACTGAGCATTGCGACTCTCGTACCGCCCCCACCAGGTCACAGGCCCGCCCACCCCAGGCTCTCCCAGCAGGACAGCATCACAGGACCTTGGTGCTTCATGAAAGAAGCTTCATTTGTTTCAGGAGCAACTTATCCACGGGTGGTGTTTGTGGTGAAACCCCTGCGGTTAAGTTCTTTCTGTTTCCTCCCTCCTTCCTCCCTCCTTCTCTCCCTCCTCCTCCTCCCTTCCCTCCTTCCTTCCCTCCTTCCTTCCTTCCTTCCTTCCCTCCTTCCTTCCTTCCTTCCTTCCTTCCCTTCCTTTCCTCCTCCCCCTCCCTCCTTTCCTTCCTTCCCTCCTTCCTTCCTTCTCTCTCCTTTTCTTTCTTTCTCTTCCTCGCCTGTCCCCCTTCCCTCCTCCCCCTCCCCTCTTCCTCCTCTTCCTCCCTCCTCCTTTTCTTCTTATCCCTGCTAGACAACATTCAATTACAACTTAAGAGAGAAAAGGGAGATTTGTTTAGCTTATGATTCCAAAGGGGAGATATAGTCCATTATGGCAGAAAAGACACGACAGGCACAAGTTACAGGCTGCTTACGTCATACCCATCACAGAGACCAAGAGAGCAAACTGCAGATTTCAAGAGCCAACTCCTGGGGGAAGCAGGGCGGGGGCTATCCAACTTCAAGGCCCACCCCCTGTGGCATATCTTCCTCCAGCACGGCTCCACCTCCCCAAAGTACCATGACCTTACTGAACCCCAACTAAGAATTCAAACACATGAGCCTGTGGAGACAACTCAGATTCAAATCATGCCCTCCCCTCTCCTTTCTCTCTCCCTCCCTCCCCCTCCTCCCCCCCTTCCTTCTTTCTTGCCCTTCTATTTTTTTCTTTTGCAAAATTTAGTCCATCCACTACACTACACAGAAATGCTGTCCTGCTTCGGCCAATGGAAATAGCTCGTTGACAACTTGCCAGGCGATCAGTATCTCCGACACAGCAGAGTGCGTGAGCCATTTTCTGGGTGCCTCGTGCTTAGACCCAAAACTGACATTGCAATGCCATGATTGTGGTTCCCTGGGAAGCACCCCTCTAGGCCCAAATGGTTAAATACTCGGCCTTTGGCTGGCGAAGGTGTTTGGGAAGATGGTGGAACGCTTAGGAGGTAGAGGAGGGATCTGGGAACGGGCCTTATGCCCATCACTTCCTGTCCACTGTCTGCTTCCTGACTCCGGACGCCACGTGTCAGCCACCTCACACTCCTGACCCCCCGCCTTTCCTGCCACGGTGTCTCCCCTAAGCGTGAGCCGGAATAAACGCTTCTTCCCTTCAGCTGCTTCCTGTCCGCGTCTGTCACCACAGCGACGTGTTCTTTCGTTCCTTGGTTGAAAATTCATGTTGTTTTGTCAAAGGAAGTGCATCGAAACAGGCTGAAGAGGTGGTGGTCAGGGCTGCCCAAGTAGTGGTGAAAAGTACGAGCCATTCGTGGCGCACAGCCGAAGAATGTTACGCAACTGAGGAGCCCTGCGCGCTGGAAAGATGCTTGGCAGAGCTGAAGAAACTGGCATGAATCATGTGTCAATTCCAGTCATGATCGTGACCCGTCAGCCTCACTGTGCATAAACAAATTTAAGCTCGTAAATCAGCAGGGTTTTTTTGTGTGTGTATGTGTGTATATGTGTATGATTCCAACTACTATTATGAAGGTTTTTTTTTTAGAAGTGCACACATTCTTCCTCCTTCTGATTGTTTTGGATTGCTAAAAAATATATATTTTTAATGAAGACTTCTTTTGAGACTTAAGAAATAAGAGCTTCTTTAGAATTGGGAGCCTGGCCAAGGGAGCCGTAGTTTAGCCTTAAGGTGGAGAGTATTAGAGCAGAAGAGAGCTTAGCCAGAGAGAACAGGTGGGTGTGACAGTCTGGTGGGAAGAGGAAAAGAGCAGGAAAAAAGAAAGCAGGAGGGAGCACAGGAGGAGAGAGAGGAGGAGAAAAGAGAGAGGGAGAAGAAAAAAAGAGAAGGAAGAAAGAGAATAAAAAGGAAAAAAAAGAGAGAAGAAGTAAAAGGAGAAAGAGAATAAATAAGGAAGCTCTCTCTCTTCTCTCTTCCTTCTCCTCTCCTCTCTCTTTCTCCTCTCTCTTCCCTCTCCTCTCTCCTTCTCTCTCTCTCTCTCTCTCCTCTCTCCTTCCTCTTCTCCTCTGTCTCCCCTCTTTCCCCCTCCCTCCTACTTCTCTCTCTCGTCCCTCCTTTTCGCCTCTCTTCTCCCCGTCTCGCCCTTCGTCTCTCCCGGACTGCAGCTCCGAGGGGCTGGTCCCTACGAGGAAAGACTCTATAGGATGAAGTGATCGTAAAACTGTTCGCAGGGCAGCTGCTTTGGGCTGAGGACATAGTCACAGCCACAAGCGTCTCTAAGTGTCTTTCTCTGGAGCGTCGTAGAGACACAACTGAAGGGGCTGAGGGTGAAGCTCAGCCAGCAGGACGCTCGTCTAACGGCCCGGGGCCCCCGGGTTCAATCTTTAGCACCGCACGAACCGGGGGGTGAAGGTATCTACCTGCCAGGGCAGCACGAAGACCCGGGGGCGGAAGGACCCCTAGTCCAAATCAGTGTCTGGCTTGTCTGGGACACTTGAGGCACTGTCTGTCTTAGAAATAAATCATCGCAGAAGACAGGAATCAGATCAGAAAGGCACCGGAGCAGAAGGCAAGAGAAAGGAAGAGTTGACACATAGGGACTTTGCCCTGTGCTACTGCTAATCTCCATGTTACTCTTGAAGATGTGCCTTAAAATCATAGGGCTGAGGAAGAGACACGAGCGGTTCCCAAGCTGTATAGATCAAAGGAAGCTGGATGCATTCAGCTCAGGCGGGTTTTCAAGGGCTCAGATTCTGTGCTTTGCCATGTGCTCGCATCAGTTCCAGGGACAGAACAGTCCGCCCCAGAACCTGTCCATCCATTCGCCCCCTCGTCCCTCATCCCACAGGTCACAGCCTGGCAGGGCAGGAGCGAGGCCGGAGTCTGCCCCGAAGGAGGAGGAGTCAGCTTGGGAACGTTACTCTGCCGATGAGATTCTGTGGTGTGAGGAAGGAGTCAAGACGCGCTCTCCTCTGAGAGATGGATGGCGTGTCCCCGTGCCCACCCTGAGAGATCGATTCTTCTCTTTGGGCTCCTAAGGCATCAGCTTCTCCCGCTTGTTCTGCTGCATTTTTGAGGTGAGATCTCACCCTGTAGCCCAGGTTAGCCTGAACCTTGCAGAGTATCCGAGGCTCCTGCAGCTCAAGTTCCTCCTTCAGCCTCCTGGGATTTCAGACGTTGGTTCTTTGAAGGTTTCTAGGAGTATTTGCCTTGTGTGGCGAAGCCCCGCATTGTACAAAATACAAAGCAAGGCAGAGCTGTCTCTCTTTGGAAGAGAGATCGTCCCTTCAAAGTTGGCAGCAACGTCAGCTTCAAGCCGTGCTTGTATTTTTGGCATGTTGCTCGTTTCAGAAAACAGAGTTAATCCTTCCTCAGGATTAATCTTGAAGTCTGGAAGCTGAAAATTATACGGATATCCTCAGGACGTCTTCAGCAGATGTACTAATGGTAAATCCTTAGAAGGCACAAAGGGCCGGAGGAGACTTTGAGAACTGGACAGTTCTAGCGTGGGATGTCAGGGAACGATCCCTTGAGGAAGGGGTGGTTTGGGCCGAGGAAGAGTTGGTTACATAGAGAGACAAGAAGTGGCCCCAGATCCCTGTTCTACAGTTTGGTTGGTTTCTAATTGTTTGTGGTTAAGCTCTTTAAGTTGATCGGGCAGTTGTTTGAAGAACTGCTCACATGTGGTTAGGAAGTAGGGGCGGGGCGGGGCGGTGGGCTGGGATTGGACAGCTGAGTCAAACTGGTCTTCACCAACAGAATCGCAGAAGACGTCAACTCCAGACTCTGTTTGTTTTGCTTTGTGGCAAACAGACAAGTCAGTAACTGCTGACTCGTGATTCAGCTAGTTGACTCGTTCCATGTGCTTGCCCGAGTGATTGTGCAATGTTTACTGTATTTGTTATTAAATTCCTTTCTGACGGGGCCAGGTCCCCAGTGTCCACTCCCTTATTACTGGCTAGGCCTCCTGGTATCAAATCTTTCACAAGATGGTTTTCAATTTTATTTTTTGTTTAGAGAGCTTAATTACTTTGATTCATTTTCCACTTCTACTTGAATGAATTTTAAAAATTAAAAATGATTGCTATTGTATGTGCATAGGGTATGCGTGTGTCTATATGCATGTGTGTGCATGTGTGTGTGTGTGCGCGCGTGTGTGTGTGTGTGTGTGTGTGTGTATGTGGCCTAAAGGTGCCACAGTGTGCGTGTAGAAGAAGTCAGAGGACAAATGTGTGGAGTTCTTTAAGGGGGGCCCGGGAATTGAACTCAGGTCATCAGGTCTGAGCAGGAAGCGACTTTATCCACTGAGTTGTTTCATAAGCTCAGAATTTCCTCTTCACTTGCACATCCACAGGCACCAGAGCGCTCTTCGTAATAGCCAAGTTATTCGGTCAGCCTAGGTATCCACTGACAGATGAATGGAGACCCTCCAGCCTCAGGTGCCGGCTGCGTGTCCGGCATTGGGCTAAACACATGGATCTATTTTACCTCATTTGAAAGTTGTAATACAAACACTTGGCGAGCTCACTCTGTGTACCGAGGCTGTTAAAAGGCTGTGGAAATATTTACTCATTTTACCTCTATTCAGCAGCACGCTGACGGGAAACTGATTCTAGCAGTGTCTTCTCCAGGATGCTATAGCTCACTTTGAACCACTCCCTAAGGTCGGTGCTTTGGGCACGCTCGCTTCATGGAGGAGGAAATGGAGGCATTGAAAGATAAAATCATCCCTATAAGGTTCTCGAGTAAGTCACGGATCTAAAATTCCAAGACGGTTGTGACTCCCACCACGGGACATGACTGTCCAGACTACATAATACATTATACACTCCTTTCAGCATAGTGCTGAGCACTGGTCACTGCTGGGTGTTATGGGCAAGAGAGACGTATGAGGAGTTTACCTCTGAAATCCCATCTCTCCATTCACGGGGTCTGATATGTGGAGTGGACATTAAGCATTCTAGCAAGATCTGGCTCCCTTCCGCCTTCTCGCTCTAGCTTATTTTGCTGGCTTTGGCCTCCATGTTAAAAGCTTGTCCCCTCTCATGCTTACTGGTGGACTCGCCTGCCTTCAGATCAAAGTGGAAGAGGACAGCACAATTAGCCCAGCAGCCCTGTAGCTGTTACTCAGATAGTCAGTCAATGGTGCAAAGATGGAGCCAAAGGAATCAGTGTGTGCTGGAGAAGGGGCAGCCAGACAGATGGACAGCTCGCTTCAAAGATGGTTGCTTAGGGACCCAAGAAACCTGAAAAGACTGTGCCCCTGAAATGTCAATGTGGGTGGGCAGATAAAGAAACGTTATTCTCTCCGTTTGGCTTTCCCAGGGTGTGTACAACAAAGCTGGTGCCGTTTGCATTGAATGGCTAAGACACTCTCATCTGTAAGCACTGACTGTCCCAGCCAGCTCAACCCTCCAGAAACCTCTCAGCCCCGTCACAAGGAGCCAGATGTGCAGAGGAAGCCTTCTGTCTTCTTTTGTTCTTTCCACTCCAGCTATAAGACCCAGAATAGCTCTGTGGGGGTTGAGGGGGGCCACGGTACATTTTATTTAGTTGAGAGGCTGGCTTAGAATGTCAAGAGTTGAGTTAAACTCTCGCTGGCTGTGATAAAAAGTTGCGCTTCCTCCGGAGCCTTTCTTTAGGCATCCCCTGCAGGTAGCGCACGCTTTTCCCTTCCAGCGGAGGGTCATTAGGGCCACAAGAATATGCACAGACTTGGAAGGTTCCAGGATGCTCTAGGGCACCTGGTTCAATCACTTTCAATTTAATCCGTCAACTCAGTGGTAGAGTGAAGAGATTACAACCGTCCCGCTCTCTGATCACAGGCGCTGCCTGCACTGAGATTTCCTGTTTCCTTTTTTTCTCCTCTGCGTTTGCTCTTCTACTCTGAAGCAGCAGAAAAGCCGCAAGTATCCCCTGGGCTCATGCTTTGCTTCCAACCCAAAACAGTCGAGTTCTTGCAAATTGGGGGTGAGGGCGATGTTTTCCAGGGCTGCAGTATCTGGTGTAAACCTCTGCACAAATCCCCCTCCCCTGTGATTATAAATAGCTGGCGTTCTTGGCATAAACAGTCTTTGAGGGTGTATTTCTCAACTCGCTGTTTGGAAAACTCAAGAATGGAAATGCCATTAGCTTTTGCAGAGTTTTTGTGTGCAAAATTTCTGGGCAACCATACTGGACGGAGGATGGTGTTTAATGGATTTTGAGAATATTCCCTCCCAGAAGTTCAGAGGGCTACTGTGGTAGCTCAGAACTTTTGTGCATAAGGGAAATGAAGTCTTCTTAAAACGAAGAAAGAAAGGAAGAAAGAAAGAAAGGAAGGAAGGAAGGAAGGAAGGAAGGAAGGAAGGAAGGAAGGAAGAAAGAAAGAAAGAAAGAAAGAAAGAAAGAAAGAAAGAAAGAAAGAAAGAAAGAAAGAAAGAAAGAAAGAAAGAAAGCCCTAAAAAAAAAAAAACCCCGCATCGCATGGAAGCATGATCTAGGAACCGGCAAACAGGTTTGAAGGAAATAATGAATGAAAAATGGCAGAACTATATTGAACATCAATGTTGATTGCATGTATTTTTCCCAGAGAAGTGAGACTGTTGGAGTTTACACGAGAACTGGTCCATGATTTGCCAGTGACTCCCGCCTTTCTTCCCCTTCCAATAAGTTCACACTAGGCTGCTCTTAAGCTGTGTGAGCGAGATGCAGGATGCAGGATGAGCTCTTGAACCTGCAGCAAAGAAGTTATCAGAAAATGAACGTCCTCCTCGCAGTGGTAATGGGCTTCACTCTTGATGGACACCAGTCAAGTAATACTTTATATAACGTCTACGTCTCCGTGGTCAATCCGAACAGGCGCGTTTTATGAAAGAAAGGGTGTGCTCAAGAAACTCGGGCTTTTGGATTTTTAGAGGAGGGTGAAGAAGGAAGAGAGACTGATCCTTCGAAGGAAAAGGACTCAGAAGAAGCGATCATATCACTGAGAGAAATTCAGGTAGGGCGAGCGACAGAGGAAAAGCGATCTTGAGCCATTAAAAGCAGCTGGAAGTAGTAGAGAAGACAGATGTATTGAAAGTCTAGGAACAGGGGGCTGGGGAGCTGGCTCAGGGGTGGAAATGGCATCTGCTTGCACTTCTGACTCTGGAAGGCGGAGCCTGGGAAATCCCATAGCAAAGCAAAAAGGAGGTGGAAGCAATCCAGGGTGATTCTCCGAGTCATCCTTGGGCTTCCATAAGCACGCGTGCAACACACATACACACACACAAATACACACACACACACACCACACACAAATACACACACACACATACACACACACACAATACACACACACACACAAATACACACACACCACACAAATACACACACACACAAATACACACACACACACACCACACACAAATACACACACACACACCACACACAAATACACACACACACACCACACACAAATACACATACACACACACACAAATACACACACACACATACACACACACAAATACACACACACACCACACACAAATACACACACCACACCAAATACACACACACACACACCACACACACAACCACAACAACACACCACACCCACACACAAATACACACACACACACCACACACAAATACACACACACACACACACACACACAACACACACACAACACCACCACACAAAACACACACACACCCACACCACACACCACACACAAAACACACACACCACACACCACACAAATACACACACACAAATACACACACACACCACACACAAATACACACCACTACACACACACAAATACACACACACACACCACACACAAATACACACACACACCACACACAAATACACACACCACATAAATACACACACACACACACACCACACACAAATACACACACACACCACACACAAATACACACACACACCACACAAATACACACACATATACACACACACACCACACAAATACACACACACCACACACAAATATATACACACACACACCACACAAATACACAAACACACATACACCACACAAATACACACACACACACACCACATACAAATATACACACACACACCACACACAAATACACACACACACCACACAAATACACACACACACACCACACAAATACACACACACACACCCCCACCACATACACATACACACACACACACACCACACAAATACACACCACACACACACACCACACACACAAGCACACACAGTTTAAGACATACCATGGAATGATTTAGCTTCGAAAGAGGAAAAAAAAAAAAAGCATTTTACAAGGAACTAAGCATTCTGCAAGGAGAAGGTTGGAAATTTCATGTAAGGAATAGGTTCCTAGTAAATGAAGTTCATGTGTTTTTCTTTTTCTTTTATTACACTGGAAACCATGTATAAACCATAGAGTAAAACATTCTGTTATTTGCTTTTAACCAGTTATTTTCCAAAAGGCAAATAATTTTTTAAATAAATTTTAAGTCCTAAGAAATGTGATCACTCCTGAATGAGCAAGAGCTGGCTTACGTGTGTCCTCCATAAACAGCAGAATCTTAGGTTAGAAGGAAATCCCGAGTTATGTGTGTCTATTGAAGAGATCAGTAAGTAAAACCAATAACAGAGAAATATTGTGTGTGAGGGGAGATGGCAATTAGGGGGACCGTTGGGATGAAAGTGTGTTAAAAAGATCTAAGTACCCAAAGAAGTCGAGAAAGGCAAACAAGCAAAAAAAAATCTCTAAATTTTTTTTTTCATTAAACAAGCTGAAGATACTATTTGAATAATTTGTGGATATACTAAAAAAGAATAAAGGAAATCTTTGCTCACTTTTAAAATTAATTAATGAATTTTGCAGCGCTTGAGGCTAAAGCCAGAGTCTCATGCATGCAAGGCAAAGACTCCATTTCTGAACTACACCTCAAGCTCTGCTGATGTTAAATCTGGAACAGTTTTAAAAATATCCACATGTTCATAACATGGGCACTCATTTTCTATGTACGCAATTTTTATATACAAGTGTAAAGCCGACATAGTAATCCATTGCAACTTTCAAAATCTTGACACGATTTTCATTTTGTTAGTGAATGAGTATTGCTGAATATCTACCAGCAAATACACATGCTGCTACTTTCCTGCTTTATTTTTTTTAAAATTTTTTTTATTTATTCAATTGTGCATGTGTACGTATGTATGTGCGTGTGTGTCTGTGTGTGTGTGTGTGTGTATGTGTAGAACCAGACGAATTCGTGAACCACCATGGATGCCTCCACCTCCTTCTGCCCCGGGATTCACAGGCTCCGCCCTACCAGGACCAGAAGCGCAGGCCGCCCCCGCTTCCGCCTGGCATCTATACGTGGGATCTGGGATCCGAACTCAGGACCTTCTGCCTGCAAGGCGGAGGCTTAACCCCTGAGCCACCTCTCCAGCCCTTTCCTACTTTATTTTAAGGACACATGCTAGAGTATGTATCAAGGTTATTTAACTTTTATTGTATGGATGAAAATATAAAGTCATAAAGAAAAAAAATTGACAGTAGATGAGATGAAAGAAAAGATTGTTAATAATGGGAGTTAAAAAAAAACCAACAAGCAAAATCCAAACCAAACAAATGCGTTGTCTCTGTAAAATCAAAAAAAACCCCATAGAATAAATAAATTAATTATAAAAATGGAGAGGTAGGGTTGGGGAGGTAGCTTAGGGTTCAAACCTTTGCCTCACAGGCGACATGACCTGAGTTTGGATCCCCAGAACCCAAGTAAAAATGCTGGGCAGAAATGGTGGCAGCAGTAGTTCTGGTGCTGGAAGGTGGAGCTGGGAAACCCCCGCGCAAAGCAATAAAGAAGTAGAAGAATCCATAACGATTCCTGATGTCAAGCCTGGGCCTCCACAGGCGCACACACTCAAGTACCCTGATACACACACACACACACACACACACACACGCACGCACACACACGCACACACACACACACATGCACACACACAATCGAGAGGTAGATTTCAAGCTAGCAGAACATAAACATAAACCCACGGAGGCTGGGGTCAATGTAAGTATAAACTCAAATAATATCTGGGAGACAAAACAAATAGAAACAGTGTTCCTAATTAGGTTAATTCTATAATTTCTTGGGAAGTCTTACACAGCTCAGAAAATCTGTAATAGCTAAAAGAACAAGTTACCAAAGCAAGCTAATTTGTTAATTGTGAGATGATAGAATGCAGAGTGAATGAGAACAGGACATTGCAGAGCTGCAGACAGAGCAACGCACAGAGAGCAGCCAGTGTTGCAGATGGGAAGTGGGCTGGGGCGGTGGCTCAGCAGGTAGACAGCTTGCCATGCAGGCACAGGGACCTGAGTTCGAATCCCCAGACCTCAGTTAAAAAGCTGGGCACAATGGTGAGTGTCTGCAGTTCCACTGTTGAGGAGAAGGAAATAGGGCATGGGGGCTGGGGGTTGCTAGACAGCCTGACAAATAGAATTGGTGAACTCGAGTCAGGGATGAGACCTTGTATTAGGAAATAAGGTGGAGAATGATTGAAGAAGACACACGACATTGACCTCTGGTCTCTGCATACACACACACACACACCATACACACAGAAAAAAATTGAAGAAAAAAATAAAGAAATTAATATTCAATTTTAGAACGAGGTACCTTATTTTCAGAGCAGGATAAACCGAGAGAAAAATGATACAGACTTACAATCCAATGATCACATAATACAGCAGCAAGGGTAGACGCTGTCAAATGGTTACAAGACGTCTAACGATAACAACAATGACGGCGAAGCCCCTGGCACTGTACTGCTGGCCCCTGACGAGAAGGTGAGTTGGGTGCCCCCTCAGTCTCCCCCTTCAGACTGGGAAACTGTGGAGGGCCAAGCGACCCCCAGAGACACTGACGTGACGGGAAGCCTTATGGCGCCCCTGAACTGGATGGTGGGGCAGGTGTTTGACTGACCCAGGTGGAAGGTTCACGGAGGGGCTCCAGCCCCGTCTCCCCTCTGGTCCAGAAGTGGAAGGGTGGATTGGCCAGGACTAGCACAGGTTCCGCTTTCTCATTTCTAACATGGTCAAAACAGGGTCATGGTCTACAGCAACCCCCTCCCCGCCCCCCAACCCAGCTGTGCTGTCTGTAAGCGGAGGAACATGAGGCAGCGCACAGCGTCCTCAGGAGATGCGGAAACGTGTCTAGCCTTCATGAGGATGCACTTCTCCATCTCTCCTCTTCCTTCAGATATGCAGGGCTGCCATTAGAACTAGAGGTCACGTCTTCCTGCGGTGAGAACCTAGAGGCCACGTCTTCCCATGCTGAGAACCTAGAAGTCATGTCTTCCTGCGCTGAGAACCAGCGGTCATGTGTTTCCATCCTTGCTTTGTCAGGCTCCATCCCTCACCGGGCGTAGTTCCCAACATGGTGGAAGAAAACGAGGGTTCTGGCCACAGTGATGTGATCCCCAGGTTTCTCTTTCTCGACCTTATCTCTACACCAGAAGAGATTTGGTACTTTCTCACTGCACTGCAAGGCCTAACAGTTATAACTCCAGAGAGACAGGAGGCTCCCGGTCGCAGTAACTAGATCCAGGGAAACACAACTCGTAAGAAGGAGGAAGTCGCACGGGAAGCTGCTTTGCTGCGGCAGACGGATCAAGAACATAACTGAAGCTGAACAAGCATCTTCAAGGCAGAGGGAAGATGCTCACAAGGCAAAGCACAACGAAAAGAGAAAAAGAAGCAAACACAAATTCGCTCTTAAAGCACACATCAGGACCACCAGGGAATCCCTGCCGAAGGCCTGCAACCTGCTCTAACCAGTGGAGACACCCGACAACCCCAGACTAAAGGACACTCTTCTCCTCAGACTGCCTGACCTGTTCCAAAGTGCCAATAGCCTGAGACTTAAGGAAAGATGGAAGAGACACTTGACACAAAGAAGACGAAGGAGACATGACATGTAATGCAGTGCACGGTACAGGATTGATATTGTGCTGGTGAGAATTTGCACACTTTCTTTTGTCACAAAGCTGTTCTATGCAATGTGGTAGCCAATATTTACACGTAACTACCATGTGATTAAGGTGTAGTGAGTGGATGCAAAACATGCACCATCTCTTACCAGTCTCCAAAGAATGCACAATATCTCAATAATAAAATTTTTTATTAGTCACACAATGAAATGACCCTATTTTGGAGCAAAAATTAAAATTAATTTCCTTCCTTTTTTTTTTTTTACTTTTTAGCAAAATAGCATTGAGAACATTTAAAATTGTACATGTCGCTCACTCAGGCAGCTTGCATTATGCTGACATAGAACAGCTCTGCTGAGAGGAATGTTAGAGGTGTAGTTAGTGTGACGTAAGCGAGAGCTATGGATGTAAGCAGTAGACCCGGCGTTGAAAGTGTGCTGTAGATTGTGTAGAGTGTCCTGTTCTTAGGAAGCACATCATGGAGTAATTAGAAGGCAGGGGCAGGCACAGGGCTGCTCCTCGGGCCCAAACCTTCATAAGAGATGACCCATGTTCTTCTGCACGGAGCGAGGGAGACAGCAGGTGCAGAGAACAAACCACCACCCTCAGGAGCCCTGTGCGTGATTCTGTAGCTATTACCAAAATGTGAACTTGTTTCAAGTTACAAGACTGCAAAGGGTTAAAGCCTTTGTTTCACCAACAAAAGGACCTGAGTTCAGATCCCAGATCCCACGTAAAAATGATGGGTAGCTATGGCAACAGCCTGCAATTCCAACCCTAGAAGGCAGACCCCAGTCACAATGAAAATGAAGGCCACTGAAGAGACCCACAGTCTGGAGGAAAAGATGAGAAGAGCAGATTCGTACCAAGAAAGAAAAACAGTCTGCTGCCACCGGCCTCCTAAGCGCCTGGATGTGAGGGGCGGGGCTTTGCAATGGGAAAGGAAATGTTTCTGAGCCCAGGTCGTCCGTGCAGCCATATGCAGCTTAAGGGTGGGAACCTGGCCAGAGTATTCTCTGGCACACAGAGCCCATGGGTTCAGATCATTATGAAAATGCTCCTGTGGACCATGCTGGAGGAAGAGACATGCTAACCAGGGTCAGGAGTGAGCAAAATTTTAATGAAGGTTATGGTCGTGAAAAGCAAAGACTAAGGAACGGAACGAGACGCAGTCATAAGAGGGAAGCAACGTGGTGGAAAATAGTCTGTGTGAAGCATGCAGTTGGTGGAAGAACCGTAGAGACCTAGACCCGCCCCCCCCAAGAGCCAATAGAAACACCTGTGCCGTTCACGGGAAGATGTTCCTGCGCATGTCTGATGAAGTCAACTCAACTGCGTCTCTAATGCTAAAGACCACACTGAAGACCAAGAAAAGTGAATCGGGTAAGTTTTTCGTTTTTTTTTGAGACTGGGTCCTATGTGGCTCAGGCTGGTCTCAAACTCACTCTACAGCTGAGGATGGCTTTGAACTCCTAATCCTCCTGCCTCCACCTCCCAAGCTCTGAGGCTGAAGTCCTGTGTCAACACACCTGACTCAGATAGCCTTCAGCTGAACAGAAGAATGCCTGAGGTGGACAATGAAAAGAAAAGAAAGCGTAAAATTAAAAGAACCAAAGGAGCCAAAGGGTATAATTAGAACATGGGAAGTAAGGTAGCAGAAACCGCACTGGCATGAGTGGAATGGAGACATGAAGCCAGAACACCTTCCATGGACCAACGGAGCTAGGGTCTTAGGAGGTGAAAAATGTCCCCTGGCACATAAGGGGACGTAAGAAAAACGCTCCCTAAAATAAACATGCACTGGGTTATTAGGAAATCAGCTCAGTAAATACCACCAAGCAGGAAATATAATCAACATGTTCTTTCACCAACACAGAATGAAGAAACAAAGTGAAGAACAAAAACATAAATCGAAATCTCTGACTTTGTGGAAATTGTAAAAATACTCCACTAATTAATAAGTACGAATGAATAAGTCTCCCGGGAAGATAAAGTGCACAAAAGCGATCTTTAATGTGAACAGTGAACCCACAGGAAATGCACTCCGTGTGAAAATCTCCGCGAAGAGGAAAACTCATGCCCTTAACTGCATTAATTCTTAACAAAAGCAATGAGAAATGAAAAGGGGGTCAGCACACCAAGTAAACGGTACAGAATTTTACCAACCGAACAAAGGGATCATCTGGAAGAATAGAGATTTGTATACATAAAAGCAGAGGAATGCAGATAGATTATAACAATAGCATTATTTAAGAAGCCAACAGCCAATCCAGGTTGATTTAGTCAGGAATTAGAGAGAGTGATCTTATGACATTCTGATTATGTGATCTTGCCACATTCCATGGTTGTGTGCTAAGAGTGTGAGAACCCAGAGAGGAAAAATAAACTTCTAAAATTAATTATGAAGGAACCGGTTCATACCAAAAACCAGTGAGACACTGGAAAAGAGCTGGGAATGAGGACGGGCGGGGGAATAGCAAGTGTTTGGGAGTAATTTTTTCCGAGTATCAATTGTTGGTAGAAACGGATGGGTCCTAGCCACTTAATTTGCTCCAGGGTTCTGAGATTAACATAAGATTCAAAGCAGATTTAAAACCTCCAAACATGTAGATGTGAAAATTTTAAAGATGGTACTGCCTTGGGCTTTGGTATCTATGGCCATGTGGAAATGTGAGACTCGTGGACCCCCAACCCCTTAAGCCCAGGAGGGAAACAATCCTATTTCAAGACATGGCCCACGAGGCCAAGCATTCAGTGAAAAGATGAGCCAGAAAGAAACCCAGTCCGGAAGCACACAGTAGCTACTCAACCCTGCTTGGAGTCAGTCTGGACGCTGGCTGACCAACAGGACGTCACAAGAGCTCCTGAGCTTGGGGGGATGGGGGGGACGCTGTTCCGTTGTCCTGCATTGGATGCGCTGAAGGGCTCTGAGCCCGTCTCTACCTGACCCTTGACTGCTACTTGCTTCCTCGAATAGGATGTTCCTGTCACAGTCATTGAACCATTTCTTCACACCCTGCCTTTTTTATTCACGCCACGGACACTGGGCATTTTGCAAACTCCCAAGGGAGGCTTGGTCTGTGTCCTGCCCAGTGTCCCGTGCTGGCTTTCAGACACTGCCCCCAGTCGGGCCTGAAAGATGGCTTTCCTTGCTCTAACAGGACGGCCGCCACCTGTCACCTGCTCTCCATCTCCCTCAATGTGAGTGACAGCTCTTGATGGTCTCCTTTCCTCTTGTCTTTATGGATTTATATTTTACTTTCTGTATTATCTAGCATTCATGGAGTTTGAGGGGAGAGGACAGAAATGAATGCATGTATCTCTGCTCCTTATTTAACTCAACTGCGGATCATTCACTTCCCCCCTCCCTGCTCCAAGCCATGAAAGCATGAACTGTCACACAGCTGCAAGGTCCAGATGGGCAGGCCTCCTGGGATTTGGGGGGGAGGGTTGAAGGAGTCAAGGTAGCAGAGGGACGGGGTGATTGTGTGTTGGAAGTGAAGTGTGTGGTGGTCTTTTTATATGCTGACTTGACTGTGCATGAGCTGCCCAGATGAGTCATTTCTGGGCACGTCTGCAAAGACTGATTCTCCATGAGATTGGTATTTGATTCAGTGAATGTGATGAAACTTGATTGCCTTCTAGAGGGTTTTCATAACCTTTCCAGTTAATTGCAGATAATATTCCTTGATACTCCGCCACAAACTATTTCACATTCTGCAAGTGCTAGTTTTCTAAAGGCCAATTGTGATGTAAATATGAAATTATGCCAGTGGACCTATGGTCCATGATACCAACGCTCACTGCTTATCTTAGACTTTGGACAAATCTTTAGCCAAAGCCTAATTACGTAGCACTCATAGTCACCACTCTGAAAACATTGGTTTATTGAGATGTGGAGATTGACCAAATGCCGACAGGGCTCATGATCCTACATTAAAATCACATCTATTACTACGACTACAGAGCTTATCAGGAAAGCCTTTGAAAACTCTCTCTGTCTCTCCTTCACATCCAAATTGTGATGGAATCTGCTACTAAAACATGGGCTAAAATCTATCCATCTTCCATATTTTTCTCTGCACCATGGTCCAAGCCATGCTTGCACCCTGCTAAATCACTGGGTTGTTCCCTGAACACATCTTCCCACACGCCACCAGCTTGTCTAGTCTGCTTTCCACCCAATGGAGGCACACAGTCCCACCCCTCTCCTGGCCCATACCCTCTAATAGCTGTCTACTGCTCGTCTCCTTCCACTGTCTTCCTTAATCACTTTTTTTAAAAAAAATTTTATTTCTTATTTATTCAATTGTGTGTGTGTGTGTGTGTGTATGTGTGTGTGTGTGTATTTGGAACCACAGACGAATTCGGGAACCACCATGGACGCCTCCACCTCCTCCTTGTTTACTCTGCCCGGGGATTCACAAGCTCCGCCCTACTAAGACCAGAAATGCAGGCCACCCCCGCTTCTGCCTGGCATCTAAACGTGGGGTCCAGGATCCGAACTTAGGACCTTCTGCCTTCAAGGCAGAGGCTTAACCCCTGAGATACCTCTCCAGCCCCCCTTAATCACTTTCTAGTTGCTCCATCCATCCATTCATCCATCCATCCATCCATCCATCCATCCATCCGTCCGTCCGTCCGTCCATCCATCCATCCATCCAAACATCCATCCAAACATACATCCATCCATCCATCCATCCAAACATCCATCCATCCATCCTTCTATCAAATCCACCCATCCATCCATCCATCCATCCAAACATCCATCCATCCATCCACCCATCCATCCAAACATCCATCCATCCATCCATCCAAACATCCATCCATCCCATCCATCCAAACATCCATCCATCCATCCATCCATCCATCCATCCATCCATCCATCCATCCAAACATCCATCCAAACATCCATCCATCCATCCACCCATCCATCCAAACATCCATCCATCCATCCATCCACCCATCCATCCATCCATCCATCCATCCAAACATCCATCCATCCATCCATCCATCCATCCATCCATCCATCCAAACATCCATCCAAACATCCATCCAAACATCCATCCATCCAGCAAGCCATCCATCCATCCATCCAAACATCCATCCATCCATCCACCCATCCATCCAAACATCCATCCATCCATCCATCCATCCATCCATCCATCCAAACATCCATCCATCCATCCACCCATCCATCCATCCAGCCATCCATCCATCCACCCATCCACCCATCCACCCATCCACCCATCCACCCATCCACCCATCCATCCAAACATCCATCCATCCATCCATCCGTCCATCCAAATATCCATCCAAACATCCATCGATCCATCCATCCATCCATCCATCCATCCATCCATCCATCCAAACATCCATCCATTCATCCAAACATCCATCCATCCACCATCTGTCCATCCATCCATCTGTCCATCCATCCATCCAAACATCCATCTAAACATCCATCCAAACATTCATCAATCCATCCATTCATCCAAACATCCATCCATCCATCCATCCAAACATCCATCCATCCATCCATCCAAACATCCATCCATCCATCCAAACATCCACCCAAACATCCATCCATCCATCCATCCATCCATCCATCCATCCATCCATCCATCCATCCGTCCGTCAGTCCATCCATCCATCTGTCCATCCATCCATCCAAACATCCATCCATCCATCCATCCGTCCATCCATCCATCATCTGTCCGTCCGTCCATCCATCCATCTATCCATCCATCCATCCATTCATCCATCCGTCCATCCTTCTCACTCATTCAACACTGTTCCTTCAGTTCTTTCTGTAAGTCACACACAGCACGGCTCTCCTGGGGTGCTAATAAACAAACTAAGACTTGATTCACGCCAGCACCCCAGTGATTTGAAATGTAAAGGATCATAAAATGAAAGAAAAGAGACAAGCATGTTAGTAATTAAACCCATCCCATATTTTGAATAACAAGATTATTTTTATAGTCATTAAAGTAGCCAAAATCAAGCAAAAATTTACATTGCATTGTGAGCAAGCTGGGAAATATTTTACTGTTTATTCATTATGGGTAAATCAGTCTGAAAGTTTGGGAGGAGATTCTGGAAGGAAGTCTCAAGACCCTAAAAAAGCCTATATATCCTTGAGAAATTATTTTGGAAAAATAATTCCATGGAAGGGAGAAAGTAGAGAGAGCTTTCACTTTTTCCTTACAAAGCTTTAGACCTCAGAATTTTGTGTGTTAGCAAGAATACCTGACACCATTCAACTGCCCAATAGAACAGTTAGCACACGTGTTTGAACAATGTTATAACTCAAAAAAATAAGGGCAGAAAATAGGACACGGTGTGTTCGAAAGTGACTTAGAAACTCTACAGACACCTGGATGTATAAAGAAATAAAAATAGCTGCCGAATGTTAGGATGGGGGCTTCATGGGCTTAGGCATCGTTTTTTTTTTTATGCAAGTCACCCAATGCCTGAATTTCACTGCAAACTTAACTTTGATTATGTAGGAAGTTATATTTCCCAGTGGTCATATGACTATTTTAGGTAATGTGACATCATATTCCAAACTGACTCATGGAAAAATCTGAATCACTTGCTGCAGCGTTAAAACTGATAGTGTATCAAAAGAAAGGGAGGTTGTGCGGCTGAGACGAGAGAGTGTCCACAGGGTGGAAAAGCCCGACAGCTGTGATTAGAGACGCAGGGTAGCGCGAGCCCCTCAGGACAGCCTTGCGTGCCCGGTCACCTTGCTCCTGGAGCAGCTGTTCTCATGGTCTCCACAGTGGGATTGTGCCGTCTGCTAGCGTCTAAGACAGACACCACAGGGGGGAGATGGGGAGGAGTTCACTTCCTAATGATCCAGGATCTGGAAGCTCCAATTGGATCAGCAAAGCCAGGCCTTCTGTTCCCGGGCTTCTAGGACAGGGATTCTGCAGGACAGGTCTTCACACTGTAGACTCCAGTGGTGGGATTTTGGCACAGAACCTGGCACGGGCGGATTTCATGCTAGAAGATGCTTTGTGTCTTGTACACACAGGACAGAAGACTCGTCGTCTCGTGACAGTCCCAGGGTAAGGGGAGGCGCTTGGCTTTGATTTAGGTTGTATGCTCACTGGCTATGTGATCTTAGCTTGTAATTTCTTTGCACATCACTTACAGAATTAGGAGCTAAAGTGTATGTGGTCCAACTTTAAAAGGGATTTCTACTCTGTGGGGAGTGTGTTCAAAGGATCACACTTCCCAGATGGCCAACAGCAATGTATTTCATTAACACAGAGGACGAATGCCAGAAGCCGCTTGAGCCTCTCTCTGCTTCCTTGTCTGTCTTTCCCACATCTAGTTCCCCGCTCTGCCCTGAGGAATGCACTGCACTTCCATGTTCCAGAGAGGGAACCCCAGAAGTAGTCTTTAGAACGCCCCATCATGGAGCTCGGGCAAGAGAGCCACCTACAGGTTTGACTGACAACGTGAGGGCGATGCTTTGTCCTCCGTGTAGAATCCAGCATGAAATCTCAAAGGCAAGTTATTGCTCAGGGGCACCTGAGAGTTGGATATCCAAAGTCTCGCTCTTACTGTACCACACAGGTTCTCAAAGGGTGATCCACAGACTTCTGGAAACCCTGAGACTCCGTCAGGGGACCCGAGAGGCAAAAAGTATTTTCATCATAAAACAAAGACACTATCCGCGCAGTGTGCTGACACTGGCTTTGAGCGAGGGACAAAGTCCCAACCTTGAACGGTATTAGTAACCAAGAGCTTCTTCAGGGCCACCTGCTTGCAGCAAAAAAACTGTTTCCTGTAAGAATGTCTTTTGTGCAACAATAAAAATGACTGCTTTTAAGTTCCTACCTATAAATACACATCCCATCATCATGACTAATTGGGAAATAGGCAAAAGCACTTCAGCTATGTGCTGAAGTTGTTGGCTGCTCCTCAACAAAGGTACTTATGTGAGTCTTCGGGTTGCAAGCTGGACTAGCAATTTTGTGCTCTCGTAAAGCATCGTTTTTATTTGGAAGAGCAAACAGTGGGCAAATGATCATTCTTTAGAGACATGGATTGGGCAGACATGTTCTGAGGAGGAAGCCAGGTTGTTGCTTTAAAGAAAGCAACTGCCAGAATTTGGCCACCAGTAAAATTGGAGTTTTCAAGCAAAAACAAACTTGGAAAACTTGTAGCTATCATTAGGACCTTGTTAGCTTTCCAATTTTCAAAAACTTTTTTTTCCTGGTGAGCTCTCTAGTCATAGCAATAGATGTGATTTTGATGTTGGATCATGAGCCCTGTCGGCATTTGGTTGCTCTGTGTATCTCAATAAACCAATGTTTTCCCAGTAGTGAGTATGAATGCTACACAATCATGTGTTGGTCAAAGACTCATCCATAGTCAAGGATGAGCAATGAGCTTTAGTGTAATGGAATATAGATCCACTGGCATAATTTCATATTTACATCATAATTGGCCTTTAGAAAACTAGTATTTGCAGAGTGTGAAATAATAGTTCATAGCAGAGTATCAAAGAATATTATCTGCAATTAACTGGAAAGGTTATGAAAACATTCTTCATTTTTCCAGTTACACATGCAATGGAAGCAGAATTTTCTTCAGAATTTTGCACATGGTGCAAAAATGCATCATGATAGACCACATGTGTAAACAAAGGTGTATGAGAAAACCATTTGTCTTTCTACTCATCCTGACATTAAAGAAATTGGCCAAAATGTAAAACAAGGACACTCTATTCACTGAATTTCTTTTGAACAATATAGTCAATTTGATGGAATATATTATCATGCTTTTTTTAAGCATCTTTTTTATTATTATTTATTATTTATTCAATTGTATGTGTATGTGTGTGTGCATTTGTGTATGTGTGTGTGTGTAGAACCACGGACGAATTCGGGAACCACCATGGACGCCTCCACTTCCTCCTTGTTTACTCTGCCCTGGGATTCACAGGCTCCGCCCTACCAGGGCCAGAAACGCAGGCCGCCCCCGCATCCGCCTGGCGTCTATACGTGGGGTCTAGGATCCGAACTCAGGACCTTCTGCCTGCAAGGCAGAGGCTTAATCCTGAGTCACCTCTCCGGCCCCTTATCATGCTTTTATATTAGCTATTTTTTGTATATACGTGTGTGTGTGTGTATGTGTGTGTGTGTGTGTGTGTGTGTGTGTGTGTGTGTAACAGAGGGTACTGTGTGTACCTGTGGAGGCTCAAGGGTGACATGGGGAATCACCCTGGATTGCTCTAACCTCCTTTTTGCTTTGCTTTGGGGTTTCAGTCTGTGCCTTCCAGGGCCAGAAGTGCAAGTGGGCGTCACTTCTGCCGGGTACTTTTCGCTGGGATCTAAAATTCAAATTCAGGTCCTTCTGCATTGGAGGCCAGGCTTTAAGTCCTGAGCCATCTCTCCAGCCCCGGTGCTATTAGTAAACATGTAACGAGTGTATTCTTAGTCTATGTTGAAATTTAAGTAATATGCAATATCTTAAAGTTTTTCAGCTTTCCTTTCTGATAAGGCGAATATTGAGAGAAATCGCCCATCCGAACAAAAGTATGTTGACATTCTGTGATTCTTACGCATGTGAAACAGATGCAGAGACAAGAAGGGCAGACATCAGTGTCTCGAGACCTTTGCTGGGACAGTGACATCTTGGTAGCTAATTGCAAAGGGACGGGAGGACTGGCGCTCGACAGATTGTTGTCAGGAAGCTTCTGCGGGCTGGCGACAAGGGCTGGCTCTTGACAGAATGACCCGTGGAGCAGAGAAAGGAAATTCATCTTGTGCAAGATGAGCAGCAATCGCAGCTCAGAGACTTCCATGGTCTGCATGTGAGCTGGAGCCTTACCTGTCGTTAATGTTCTGGAAGCTTGTGCACCTGTCAAGGTATAACCTTCGCGGGAGGAAGGACCGTCACGGGGGTGGGCCTTGAGGTCTGGTAGCCCCGCCTGCTTGTTCCTGCTGATTCTGCCTTCCTCATGGCCCTAGCGACCTGAACTGGCCTCCTGCTCCTGTCTTCGGCCACGCCTCTGCTAAGTGATTCTCTCTAGAGCAGTAAGCCACATAAAATCCTTCCTCCCTTTCCGTCCGGTCTCTGCACTGTCTCACAGCAAAGGAAGAGTGACCGTTACGGGCACCAAAACCCAAGGTCCTGATTACATCTCCTGGGCTCTTCCAAGTGACCCCAGAGTCCAAGTTCACCCCTTTCCCTCCAGGGAAGGTCTGATGCACGTTCCGGGCTCAGCCCTGGCCACTGTGACAGACCACAGCGAATGGTTCTCTGAGCTCAGCAGTCCCTACTGAGTCCTGAGGATCAAAGATGAACAGGTCATAGCTTCTGTCCTGGTGGCCTGTGCAGTCCAGCAGGGGAAGAAAGACTCTTGAAGAAACACCTGCAGCGTGATACTGTCCATGCTGCTCTGCATCTGATTGCATTTCCCAACAGAATAATTAGGACGCACTCTGACAATGTAACAGGACGTTTACAATAGAACGGCCTTGGGAAACCAGAATACAAGTGCGCTTCATTTATTAAAACTCTCATTCTGTGGAGGTTTGCCTCCCCCTGCCCCCACCAGAAACAATGATTTTGTATCTCCCCTGTCTAAATTCTGGGAAATGACAGTGGCTGAAGAGGACAGAGCAGAAAGTGCCTTACAGTCACAAAAGATGAGTAATTGCCCCTAACATTTTATTTCTCTTGGGTTAACGGACTGGGAGTACTGGAGGAATTTTTCCCCCCAGCATTCTGGCTCCAAGTGTTCCGCCCCCACCTCCTGCACCTCCCAAGTTTGCCCACGAAGGTCTCCCATACCAGTTGAGGCGAATCAGGCTGCATTCAGAGGAATAAATTAGTGCGACGCCTCAGATCCCATGTCTGGATTGTGTGTGGGTAAAGTTAAATGGCTGGGCTCTTGATCTGGCCAGGAATGCTGGGGGTCCCCTCTGGGTGGGCTGTTGGAAGACCAGGGAGGTTCTGGTCTAGCTAATATCTTCTTATGTCTCTACCACATGCCCTTTTCTTCTCTTCCTTTGGGGCCTGGCTCAAATCCCTCTTTTTAATCTCTTTCTCCCATTCCGGCTGTTCTTTTCCAGCTGTGGTAATTCCAAAGTAAAATGAGTAAAGAAAAAACAGACCACGACGAGGCTCGACATGCTCCGCGGCACACACGGCCAAGCTGCTTCCCACCTCCCACGAGAATGGGCAGTTCAGGGTCTTAAAGCAAACACAAACCAAAGGTGGGGCATTGCATTTGGTGCGGTATGTGTATCAGAGGACACCCGAGTGTGCGTGTCCCTGTGGAGGCCCAAGGGTGACTTCGGGATCGTCCTGAATTGTTCTACTTCCTTTATTTCTTTGCTCTGGGCTTTTTCCCAGACTCCGCCTTCCAGGGCCAGAAGTTAAGGTCACTGTTATTTCCACCTACAAAGGATCTCGGGGGATCTGAACTCAGGTCCTTTTACTTATGAGGCAAAGACTTGAACTCCTGAGTCCTCTCCCCAGCCCAATTTACATTTTCTCATGTGGCCATTTGATTAGTGTTCCGTCTGGTGCCACTAATCCTTAAGTAGCACCAGAACCTATGTATTCATTTATTTTTAGTTACCATTCACTGTTCTATCTCTGGAGCTTAGCACAGAGCCCGGCATGTGTCAAGCATGTGTTGAAACAATTCTTGATAAAAAAGGAGTCTAGATAGTCCTGTTTGAGGGTCTACCCCGCCCCTTGTAGAACGAGTTTGAGATGCGCTGACAGCTCTCACAGACTGCCGCTGGTGACTCAAGTCTGATGTCATGAGAGCATTTCAAGGTGACATCTGGAACCGCAGGGAAAGAAAGTCCTGGTTGATCTCTGGCATCTGCCATGGCTAAGGTCACAGAGTAGCTGTCAAGACGCCGACTCTTTACCAGCTATTTTGGGCACAATCGGCGGCTCTGTAATATGGATACAGCTGTTTCGGGAGGAGTGTAGTCATGAAATGCCTAGCTTGAAGAGAAGTAGCTCCACTCCAGGAAGATAAGTATTTAAGTCACAGATAAGAACTCCCTTAGAACAAGCTATGCTAAGACGCTAAAAGCATACCACAATCGTGTCTGCTTGTCTCCATGAATCTACTGACTTGGAAGGCAACCTCCATGGATCACTGCATAGCCATGAGCAGTCCCGATACAGTAAGACCCGTGGATCTGATAGCCAGACACTGGATTAGCCCTCTCCCCCCAACCCCCGTCCCACTGATGAAATGGCCGCTGTACTCACGCGGGTAGTCCTTCGGGTGAGTCTTCTCGGACCAGTTCCCATAGAACGTGAGTCTGTACTTGGCCGTGCCACAGGCACAGCAGTCTAGGATGGGTCTGTCGGTCACCCCATCAAGTGTGGGATCTGGAAGCAGAAATGACCAGTCAGAAAGCAAAGGAGCTTGGGCAGGCCAGCCCCGCGTGCTTCGCTCACCCCTAATCCTTCCACACGGGATGTTCGCTGACTCAGGAAACCCAGAATCAGCACTTGGACTGTTATAAAGACTTTACCTTCCTTCAGTAGGAAAACGTATTTTGCAAGTAAAAAAAAAAAAAAAAAAACAAAAACAAACCACAAAGCTTGTGCTCTGAAAGATGGTCCTTGGGAGCATCTTCAAGGGATGGGGGTGTGTGGGAATCAATAGTAACATACTTCTTCCTGGATTTTGACCTCCTCCTATGGTTCCTACAAGAGGGTTTTCCTACATTTTTTAAAAAGAGGGGTATGTATGACTGTTTGCTTTAGGAAATACTCTTCAGGGCCCAAAATGTCAAACTAACAGACTAGAGTGGTATAGAGAGAACGGTGAGACCCAGTAGCAAAGACAGAGAGAATTGCTGAAAATGTATGTGTGTGTGTGTGTGTGTGTGTGTGTGAGAGAGAGAGAGAGAGAGAGAGAGAGAGAGAGAGAGAGAGAAATAGAAGGAAGAAGAAGGGAGAGAAAGAAAGAAGTGAGGGAGAGGAGATGAGAGAGAGAGAGATGAGAGACAGAGAGAGAGAGACAAAGACGGAGACAGAGACAGAGACAGAGAAAGAAACTTATTCAGCCATATTATCTCTTTCTATACTTTCAGAGACCACCGGGGAAGGGTAGGGAGGGGAAGTGTGTTGGTAAGTTTCAGGCTAGCTAGGGAGGGTCAAAGCAGCCAGGAAGGCTTAACATTGCCTCCCTGCCCCCACGTTGAGCTGTGAATAGCTGATAAGTGGGGAAGGAGAGATTACATGAATAAATTCAGTGTTTCCGAGCGTCAGCCCCGCACCCGAGCTGCGTCTTGCTGCTCTTGTGTATTCTCCTTCTTACCCGGAGATGGCATTCTCTTTAGCTCCCCCGGCTGCATTAACATAAATCTTTTTTTTTTTTGTAAGTTGGACGTTTATTCTTCAATATTGTACAAAGAGCAGCGACAGAAGGGATGAAAATCATGGTGCGTGCCAAACACAGCATCTTCTGAATCTGCCTTTTAGAATCACTGTGCTCGCTACAACTGAAATGGGCAAAATCAGGGGTGGGAAATAGTGACAGCTAGGATTGGGTAAAGCACGGGATAGCATTGTGATCTCTACAAAGTAGAGTCCTCGTACTGCATTTCCCTTTCCACTTGACATTGTCTCATTTGCTCCTGAATCCCTGGAAGTCCTTTGGTAATCACTGCTTTACACGCAGGCACACTTGAGCGGATGGGGTGACTTGCCTGGGTCACAGGACTAGTGAGCAGAGAAGGCAGAACCTGAACTCAGGTATATATGTATGTATGTATGTATGTATGCATGTATGTATGCATGTATGTATTTGCTTTGGAGTCCTTACTCTGCATTCTGGACAGGTCTGCATAAATAACCCTGGTTGAAGGACATCCTCTCATTTGCTTTTTTTCCAAAAAAAAAAAAAATTGGTGCATTTACAAATCACCTGCCTCTGGCTGGAGAAATGGCTCAGGAGTTTGAAGTCTTTGCCTTGAAAACAAAAGGACCTGAGTTCAGATCCCCAGGCCCCACATAAAAATGCTGGCAGATATGGAATCAACCTATAATTCCAGCCCTGGAAGAAGGATCCTGCAAAACCCCACAGCAAAGTGATAGGGAGGGCGAGCAACCCAGGACGACTCCTGAAGTCACATGGGTGTCCACAGGATCTTGTGAGCATAGACACTCACACGTGCAAAAGGAAATAAAAGCCGGGTGTGCTATGAAGCAGAGGTCACAGGTGAGCTTCCTTCTGTGTACTTGGCAGAGCTCACCCGTCTCGTGCACCTGGAAGCAGGCCGCCCATGATCACATTTGCGGGGCACCTGGGCCTGGTTCCTAGGTGAGCCCCTCAACAGACAAGGACAAGCACTAGCGAATGCATTGCAGCAAAGGAGCACAAACCCGCAGACTCGGTCCTCGAGCATTCCAATAAACTAGACTGTAAAAATCTAAACTAGTTTTGAAAAGGGATTCAGATGTGAGAGATGCACGCTGGGCTTTCACTTGAATCACCAGGTGCTCTTGAACGAGGCTGCAAGAATCTCCCGCAGGCCCCACGTCAGACCAGTTGGTAGCTTAACTTGACCAAAAGGACGCTTAGATGTAGGTAATAAAGGTGTAGGATATTGCCTAGGCTATAGAGATATGCATCTACAGCTAACCTTTTGGAATTCCAAAGGAATTAAAGGAGGCAATGACAAACATCACTTAGTGTCCAGGACAGAAAAGCTGGGGCCTGGAGCATGGCTACCCTTTGCCTTTCTAATCAATCAATCAATCAATCAATCATCAATCAAACTAGCACTATTAGGGATCAAACCCAAGGCAAGTGCTGCACCTCTAAATGCATCCAGCTAGTTTTTTTTCCTGTTTAGTCTAGTTTTGTTTCACTCTGTAGCCTAGATTGACCTTGAATTTATAATCTTCTGTCTCAGGTTCATGAGCACATAGATTACAAGTGTCTATTACCATGTCCAGTCACACTATATCTGGCCTGTGTCCTTGTTTCTCGATTCCCCTGGCTTCCTGCTCTGGATGAACGCTGGGAGGACAGGCCTGAGAACCAACACCTAGGTGCGTGTAGCGCTGGGGACGGAAGCCAGGCCTCCTGTAAGCGCGAGTGTCTTCCTCAGCTCATTTCCATCCTTCATCTGTGGGCTGCTTTTCAGCTGTGCTCCAGTACACTAGCACGGCCCTCCTCCTCCTTTGGTTTGGGTGTGTGTATGTATGTGTGTGTTCATGTGTGAGTTGGTGTATGTGTTTGGGTGCGTGTGCATATATGGTGTGTGCGTGAATGTGTGCATGTGTGCAGAAGGCAGACAGCAGCCTGAGATATTCTTTAGTTGCCTTTCACCTTCTTTCTTTCTTTTTTTTTTTTTTTTAGACAGGGTTTCTCATTACTTCAGAACTTGCCAAGGCTAGGTGAGGCAAATCTGGCTACAGACTCCTGGGGTCTACCTGTCTCTGTCTTCTGGTGCTAGAAATATAAGTGCATGGTACCATGCCCAACTTTTTGTGTAGGTTCTGGGATTTGGAGATAGAACGCGGTTCCTCAGGTGTTGCCGAATCCCCCGCCGGGCCAGCCAGGGGAAGAGGGGAGACATATGGCCCCACGTTGGGCGCCTCAGGCTTGAAAAGCATCTTGTAACTACCTCCCCATCCTTCCTCCTCTTCCTCCTCCTACTCATCTTCTGTTCTGTTCATATTCTCTTTCCTCTGATGTTTTTGTCTTCACTCCTGCACTGTGTCTCTCCCCTTCTGTTTGTGGCATGTTTGTGTGTGTGTACATGTTTATCGTGGGCCATCTGTGGCTGTATCTCTCCCTTTCTGTTTTGCGGCATGCTTGTGTGTCTACATGTTTAGCACCAGTGATCTTTAGGGCTGGGCTTATGAGTCTTTGCTTTCAATCATAAGTAACTGCATGTTTCTTACACATAGTGATCACTGTTGCTGTTCATCTTAGGGGCTCTTATTATTTTGTACCCACAGACTGAAGGCTGTAACTGGGGAAAAATAATAGCTCCAAGCTTCACTGTCTCTCTCAGACATATTTGATTTGGCTCCACACAGAAGCAAAGATGTACAGGCCTTAATGAGCAAGCTGAGTGACCACACACGTGAAGATCTTTCTGTTTCATGTGGATATTGCAAAGATTCTCTTACAGTGCTCACTCGTTAACCAGTTTCCTTATCTACAAATATACACAATGAATCTACAGCCAGGGGCTTATGCCAGTCACCTTGGCAAGTGGTCTTTGAATAGCTGGTTGATTACAGGTCATTTTCAAAGGATCTCTGTCTGCTGGGACATTTTTTTGGCACTGTACGCATCAGATGTTAGTGCATCAAAAGCTTAGACGGGTTTCTTAACAATATCAGCACCAAGACTCTGACAGTATCCTTTAGCCACTGGCTCCTGTCAGAACATGAACGGGTCTTGGTGAAGTGCCTTCAAATCCTATAAATGAATCTGTCCTCTGACTGTCAAGCTAACAGAACCACACCAGTATGGCTGTGACTAGCTGCCTACTCAGAAGATTGAGAGATGGCCTTAATACATGGGGTTCAGAATGTCCACAAATCCCACAGAGGGAAGGCAGGGGCTGGGATGGTCAGTTTGGAGCCAGAAGCCTTGATGGAGGCGCACAGTTGGCTGAACCATTGCTCAGCTGGAGAGCTTAGAGAGAAGCCCTGAATGACACGTATGACGGTGTCCACTGAAGCTAACCAGGCCCTTGGCCCATCTCCCAGCACTGCAGCCTGACTGGAGGGCGTCCAGCTCTCTCCACAATCCTTGGAGCGCTTCGACAATCACTGGACTGGGCCAAGTCAATGCCTTGAGCTACTGAAACAGGAGGTCACCAAAAGACAAGGGCAGTGGTTGAAGGCCCTGACTCCACCACCGTTTGATGCCCACAGAGCTACGTCAGGCTCCTTTGCTAGAGCGTGACACGATCGCCTTCTGTTCATGGCGACTGCCTAGAAGTGGTCAGATGGATGGCTGGCCTGCGGAAGGCACTGGAAAGTTATTAGCAATTATTATTAATATTCTCAGAAGAACGTCCTTAATAGCTGATGATTTCCTAGAATTGGAGAGGATTATGTCTCCCGAGAAGGCTAATGGCTCTAAATGTAAATAAAAAATTCCACAAAAATGAATAGAAATGAGATGGCCGAACTGTGCAATTGCAGGGCGTTTTTTACTTTTGTTGAGTTACCTAATCATGTCTAAACAAATTCAGATGTTCCAGGTCTTATTTTTAAGTAGAGGATTAATGAACAAGCTTTTGGATATAGACAGTCATAGCTACCATTGATGAAGACAGTGTTTGCTATGGGTCCTTGGGCTACTCCTCTATTCTCTCTCTCTCTTTCTCTCTCTCACTTAAGACGTGTGTGTGCGTTGTCATGTGCGTGAGTGAAGGTGCATGCATGCCATGGTCATGATACATGTCCTGGCTTTCCTGTTCTCTCGTTCACCACTGTTAGTGGTCCACAAACTCCCGGGATTCTCCAGTCTCTACCACCCACCCTGCCACAGGAGCTCTGGGACTGCAGTGCGCGGCCACTTCTGTCTGTGTGCTGTTGTGGTTTGAGTGCGACCCACCCCCACAAGCTCAGGTGTTTGAATCTGAAGCTAATGCTAATGTTTGGAAAGGTGTGGCCTCTACAAGGTGGAGCCTCGCTGGAGGAAGCAGCTGTCACAGGGGGCGGGCCCCCTTCTTCAGCCATCACAGGGTGGGAGGGGGGCTCTTCTTCAGTTCCCTCTTGCTTTCTCTGTGGAAACCTGAGCTCAGTCCTTCTGCCTCCAGCCATGTTCTCTACTATGTGATTTTCCACCATAATGGACCATCCGCCTCTAGAACTGAAAGCCTCTCCTCTGTTAAGTTGTGCATGGCGAGTGTTGTCTCACAGCGAGGAGAAGAGTAACTACAACATGGGGATCTAGGGATTAGAACTCGGGTCTCACCTTTGCTCAGCAAGCACATCACCCACTGAGCAGCTCCTCAGTTTATTTTACACATATTAAGGCACATGACTGGGGGACGTTGACTTAAACCCAGGTTTGAGCTGAACCCAGGTCCCTACTCTGCCTTGGGGGTGCAGGTATACAGAGTACAACTGTGCTCTGGCTTCAATTCCTAGCACCAGAAAAAAATCTGCACATTTATTATAATGCTCAGTTGAAGGCAGTAGGGGGTGAACCTACAACTCTAAAGAGCAGGACCTTGGGTAGTGAAAATTATGAGGTCAGTACCCCCCCATCCTCCTGCCTTTGACATCTCATTCTCTATTGATCTCTGGAAAAAAATCTCCCTATACTGTGTGGAAGCCACATAATCTCCTGGCAGGTGGTGTGATTTCACAGGGAGTCCGCGTGGACTTTTTAAAGGTGCACAATGGTGCATTCCTTAATTAAGTCCTGAGAATTATTCCGAGGAACCGCTTCAGAATAATCACTGTTTCACAAAAATAAGACGACACACCAATAGAAGGTGCATTATCTCCTCCCCAGGGAACCGAGCTAAGTAATTAGAGCTTAAGGTGGATCCAATTATCCACAGCACACAGCCAGATTAAAAATCAGAGCTACAGATGCAGCAGCCAGGAGGCAAAACTCAGGGGACTGTAGCAAGCTGGGGCTGCCTAAGTTCTTACAGCCATGTTCAGATCAAAAGATGCCCTCTTTACCCTCTGACCCTCCCCCAAGCCATCTGACCTCCCTCTTTCCTCCATGTGACCCTCCCCTCTTCCATCTGACCCCCCACCCACCTGACCCTCTGCCCCATCTGACCCTCCCCCCTCCATCCACTTAACTCTTCCCCCTCCACCCACCTGACCCATTACCCTCCTCTCTCTCCCCACCTGGCCCTCCCCTCTCCTCCCACTTGACCCTCCCCCTCCTTGGTCTTACCTTGTTCGCAGAGTTTCTTGGTCAGGGAGCCTTCATCCTGAAAGTATATAATGCGCCTCTGCACAATGCTGGCCCTGTAGAGAAAAGACATCATCAGCACGGCGTTGAGGGGGCAGGTTTGGGGGGAGGATAGCCTTTGCTTGGCCACCTATGGCGTGTGTTTGTGGGTGAGTCACCCCCACCTGTCTGGACTTCTGTACCTCAGAGCGTCTCTGTGAGAACCATCGGGAAATGTACCTCGAAGACCTAGCATGTGCCCAGAAACCACCAGTCAGTGTTAGCAGGCTCAAGTGACAAAGTGACAGCATTCGGGGACCTTTCCTCAATGGTACATTTTACTCCGATCTTCCCATTCACCAACGGAGACCATTTATAGATGTGCCCGCTTTAAATTATAGAAGCATGTCAAATGTTCTTCCCACTGGGAAAGAGGGAAGACTTAAAAATATATTTTTTGATTTGTTCTGAAAATGTCATTCTATATCTTTCCTGAAAGTCTAGACAAAACTGTCTCCTACGTTCTGAACGGAGGCAACTACAGCTGCGATGCCTCCCTTCCTCTCTGGCACGTCAAACACGGGGGGTTCGGCGAGTCATCCACATGAAAGCGCCGTCCTTCTGGGCAGCACACATTTCCTCTCTAGTGTGGGATGGCACAGACACGCTGTTTCCCCATTCCCTTGCTCTGCGGTCTATTCTCAGCCAGCCCAGAGAGGGTGGGCTCTGAAACCCTTCGTTCCAGTAATTCAAGAGTCTACGACACTTAAAACTGAGCTGGTGCTAATAAATCTCAGACCATTTCCATTGATTGTCTGCAGCTACGCTGCTTAATCAGAAGGCACTTTTCACTTCGATCCACCCTTGTTAGCAGATAAAGGCGTTCCTCGGCTCCATGACAGCTGACCGTGCGGGATACGTTGCAGTCCAAGACCTCAGTCTCAGGAGCAGGCCCGGCCCTCTGCAGGGCTCTGAGGGGACAGAGGTGGTTTTTCAGCTGGTCTGGGCCAAGGTTAAGGTGACTCTCTAGAGACACGACTACCGTCCATTCATTGACCAAAGGACTACAACTTGGACAAGACTCACAGTTGCCTGTTACAGTTTTTCCCCACCCAAGAGAAATGGGATGTTGAAATATATGTGCGGACTGTGCTGTTTGCGTCTGCAAAGCTACCGTCATCATTTAGCCATTCTCTTTACCACAAAGTGGGAAAGTACCTTCTGGCCAAGTGAAAGCACCATCCCCACACCCCCAAGACAAATAACAAGCCCTGCTGTTCCCACACCTGCCCCCATCTGCAGCAGAGCCCCCTAGTGTGGTAAGACCCCCAGGGTGGGCGGATCTGCACAAAGCCTTCGTCCTCAATTGAACCGCGCAAGCTTCTCTCCCTTTGCCTTCCTGTTGGATTTCTGGGCGCGTTTTCAACAAATCATTGCTGGGGGGCATTCTGAGTGTCTGGCATGGAGGGAGGCAGCAGGGGCCCCCATCAGGAACAGGACTGATGCCCCATCACATTCTCAAAGTTCATAGCACAGGAGGAGAAAGCGGCAAGCACCCAAGCCTGCAGCCAATGAGCGCGTCCAGCAAACACCTGGAGAGGTGGACGAGCCCAGGAGAAGCTACGAGAAGCTTCCCTCAGAAAAGATGGCTGCGCTGACATTTGGGCATTCCAGAGCCAAGCAGGCAGGTGGGAGGGGGAAGGACGGAAGAGGGATCCTTTACAAAACCCTTGAGGTGGGCAGTGTCGGGGGCTTAGAGTGGCACCCGGGAGTGAAGAGAGGTGAGGCCACGGGGGAGGCAGGCCGGCCCACGCCACCCAGTGCCTGCTGGAAGATGGCATTTTGCTCTAGGTTTAGCAGGTATCCTGCAGAGCACGGCCCGAGGGCTGAGACAATCAGGTCTGCTTTTTAAGAGCGCACTAGGGCCACAGAGTGAGAAATGGTTTGGGCTACAGTATATAGAGGTCCAATGCAAAGCAGCTTTGGTTTCGCTAAAGGTTTCTTCCAGCAACTGTTTGAAAACCACTGAGCTACAGGCATATTAGGTACTTTTCCATGGCTTTGGCCAAATACTCCGTAAGAAAATCCTTAAAGGAGGTGAGGTTCACTTTGGCTCGCAGTTTGAAGGAACACAGTTCATCGTGGTTCGCAAGGCGCCGAGACCAGGCGCGTGGCTCTGAGGAGGCAGCAGCATGTGGCAGCTGCCTGTTCACCTCTCAGGGGACAGAATGCAGAGAGAGCTCGGCCATAAACTTCAAGGCCCCGTCCCCAGAGGTCCATTGCTTCCAGCTGAGCCCCTCCTCCCGACGGTTCTACGCCAGCATTGCTAGCGGGGACCAAGTGTCCAAACGCATGCGCCCCTGGGGGACATTTTGCCTCCAAATCACAAGCATGGCAGTCAAGCTCTTAATAATCCCCCAGACACGCTGACTTTATTTGTCACCATTTCAAGCCAGTTCCCTGGGTTCCAGAGTGTTCTGCCAGTCCACATTGTCACAAGATGCTTCTACCAACACTCACCACCGGTCCCTGCAGACGCCGCTGAATACTTAGTCGATCCCTCTTACTGTGAATGTGAGCGTTTTAGTGAGTCTATGGTTGCAAAGCATGGCCGTGAAAAGCAATTGCCTCTCATTTTTTGGAAAGGATGCTGTACAAATGGGGAGGGGGGACAAGTCGAAGACGCATGTTTCCTATAAGGTGACTCGATTCATGAAACATAAGGCGCCTTATCTGCAGCAATACCACTCCGAATGCACCTGATCTAGTCTGAAAATACAAGACATCTTATTTCCTTTTAAGAAATCTCAGGCTGAAGAAATGGCTTGGGGTTAAAGCCTCTGCCTACCATGCGAAGGGATCTGAGTTCGGTTCCCCGAGTCCGTGTGAAAATGCCAGGCAGAAATGGCAGCCCTGGAAAGTGGAACCTAGGAAACCCCAGAGCAAAGCAATAAAGTGAAACGGCAATCCAGGATGACTGCCGACGTCACCCTTGACCTCCATAGGCACACATAGTGCTGTGCCCTCTTCTGCACACACCCCACACACACTCGTGTGCAAAAAACAAACAAACAAAAAACAACCTTCTGTTTTTTCTGAACCCTATGTGTTTGTACTAAATAGGCACCCTATGCCTATTATCTTATATAACATGTTATATTGTGGATATGTAGGGGAAGATATTAATATTTACATATTTCATATTTATCATGTTGAAATTTCAATTTCCTCATCTAAAATGCTTAGATGAGCATTTCTTTGAGCATTAATTAGCATTAATCTTTGAATTTAAAATTTTTCAGAGATAAGAAGTGAAGTTCATCTTCCACTAATTCCCTCATAATCAAACCTCTTCATATTTTGAGTGTTAGATCATTCATACAAAGAGGGTGAGTTAAACTATAAATAGCTTGACATCATTTAGGTCAAAATGTTTCTGTTTTATGTGGGATTAAGACAAAGGTTTGTGTCTGTTCTGTTCTTATTTTATGGGCAGGTACATGAACATACAAAGATATTTAAGTCTTGTCATCCCCTCCCCATCTACTTCCAAAATAAAAGTTTTATATGAATAGTGCATGATTGCTTCGTGAAGCGAACGTTACAAAGTGTTATCTGCAACTGATTGTCCTTGGATCCAGTTTAGCATTTCTTGGGACACACAGGTGAGCTATGACCGGAGTCGCGACCACCAAAGAGAACCTGCAAACACCGGGCTCCACAGGCTGTTGGTCAGACGCCCCAGTAGGGATTGAATGGGGCGCAAATCTTGTTCTTATTCGGTCCCCGGACCCGCTTTACGCCTGTCCATTTCCTCCAGGATCCTCGTTACACACCACATTCTCTTTCTTCTACACACCTAGGTCCCGGGTCTCTATTCACCTGCCTCCTGTACTGCACACGCACACACACACACTCACACACACACTCACTCACACACACACACACTCACACACACACACACTCACACATTCCCTCACATAAGCACACAAGATGCATAGACACACACACAGACACATACACAGAGAGAAAGAGCATACCCACAGACACACACACACACACATACACACACAGAAGCATAGACATATGCACAGACACACATGCATACACACACAGACATACAGTTACATGTACACACAGACGCACAGACACACAGACACACAAACACAGAGACACACACATACACAGACATATTCAGACACACACACACATATACACACAGACATATACATATCCATACATACAGACACAGACACAAACAGATACAAATAACACACATAGAAACACAGAGACACACAGATATGGACACACAGGCAAACAGACACATATACACTGACACACAGATACACACATAGCACACACATATGCACAAAGACATAGACGCGCACATACACACACATACACATAGACACTCAGACATGGACACACAGACATAGATACACACATAGATATACACACACGCACACAGATTCATATACATACAAAAAGCACAGACACATACACACACACTCACACAGACATGAAGACACACATAGACACACAGACACAGACACACAGAGACACACAGACACATACACACACAAAGACAGAGACAGACAAACATCCACACACTCACAAACCTCAAACGCATACTAGCTGCCTAATTCATGCCTGTGTGAGAGATTCCTTCCTTCAAGCTGATCCCTGACCGTTGTCTTTGCTATGAAGCCGGGAATCTCAGTGCACAGCGCTTACTATCTGTGACGTCACCGCCTGTTTGACTCCTGAGCCAGATTATAAACATTCTGAAAGCAGAGACCAAATCTTACTTACCGTCCAGTTCTGGGGCTCAAAAGGAGTAGGGTTTGGGGGAGAAGGGCTGCATTAGAGATGAATGGGCTATGCAGAGTAAGAGTGGTCCAGCTAGTGGGTGTCAGGACAGGAGCATAGATCTCATGAGAGCATCCTGGGGGCTGTCATTGGACCTGGACAGAGCTGAACCCTCGATGTGGCTTATGTCGCCCCAGGAAATGCATGGAGTATAAAATTTAGACATATGGAAACCAATGTTCATCCATAGACATGCTCACAAGGGCAACGACTTGGGCCAGTTTGGTTGTAGAAAATGCTTTTCTTGATTCCTCATTTGGTTGACTCGTAAGAGGATTTCATATTCTGAGAAAATGCGTTATTACTTTGAGATCATTCCCTTCAAAAGCTTAAAGCCCAATGGAGGCTTATAAATCACATTATGATTTGGAAAAATAATAGTTTTACAAGATGAGAAAGCTGTTAGCAACAATCCCCTTAGTATTTCAAAATGACAAATTTTCTCCATTCGATGTTACAGTTTGGCAGTCCGGCTGTGTTGCTTTTATATACCAAACACTGTCTTATTGGGAAAGGGTGTGTTAACGAAATCTAAATTAAATTGCTCAGTATGCTAGCTTCTTAGACTTAGGAGACCAGGGTCCTAAGTAACTCAGTAACCATTTCAAAACTTTTTAATCCTAAAATGAACATTTTCAGAAACAAGATCTGAAATCTCCTAAGTGTTCAGTCCTCTTCTGTCTAAAAGGTTTATTTCTTTCCTATTTTTCTTCCTTGGGAAATTTGCCTGCTTTGGGGTGGGGGGGAGGTGTTTAGAATTTGCCAAGTTGTGAGTTTGCTGCTGTTTAGTGTTGAAAGGAGCTGATGGAGAGACTTCTCAGAAGCCACATACCTGGAAGCTACTGGGTCATTGAAATGATTTAAAATGCATGCCCAGCCCCTCCATGGCTGGTTCGTTGCCACATGTAGTGTGTTCCCAGAAGGTCCCACTGCAACATGTGGTATTTGGTATGTGGTGGGCAGTGTCGTGCTGTTCTTGAATGCCTGATGAAGTTCCTGGCATTGTCCTAGAGAGTAGCTCAGTGTGATTGATGTCAGGCCTGACTCCGCGGTGGAGGGAGAATCTCCCTTGATCAGTTGCTTCAGACCGAGATCGCACGAACGGCCACAATGAAGCCTAGGGTTTGTGGTCTCCAGACAGCTCCTGCCAAACTCCTTCCCAATTCCAGTAAGCTCCTGATTACTGCACATTTCTTGGAATACTTAGTGAAATTTCCCTGTGATCTCAGGCATGTTTCGCACGGAGGTGGCTCAGGGTATAACCAGTAACATTCACTTCCTCCTACTGTGACCAGACAGAAAGTAGGGAAACGACATCTGACCCTTCCCCCACCATTCTAACTGTCTAGACTGCCAAAGGAATGGATCCTGAGATTTGAAACGACCCCCAGAATCTCATGCTAGGAGCAGAGAGGAACTGATGTCCCCAGAAGAGGAATTTGTCTCCCCAAAGATATTCATACATCTCTGACGACTCTGCAGGACAGTGGGAGTAGCCATAGCTGGAGCAAAACTGTTTAGCTACATATAGCTCCTGTCTCCCCCCACTGTCTAAACTCTACCTCCTCTCTCAGATTTTGAAGAAGAAACAATAGGACTAGGATAAACCTCTTCTCAATAGGGCCACATTGAATAGATTTCTTTTTTCCATTGCTCACCATCAACTTGAATTCTTATTAATTTTAATGAGGGCGGGTGGCCCAGTGGGAGGCACAGCCCTGCTCTGGTGGTCCCGTAACACTACCGGTGAAGGAGGGACTGCGGAGGGAGCCACGGATGACTGATGGAGCTGGAGAGGTGACAGCGTGCAGCCCTGGGACTGTGCATGATTCCACTGGGCAAAGCTCACCAGGGCCTCACGCTGGGCAGGGTGCAGAGCCTTGCCAGCCTGACATCTGGCTTGGGTGCACCTCAAGAATGGGGGCCATGCCCCGGAGTCCACAGGCAGCCTGGCAGCTCATGGTAATGTCCCCAGGAGAGAAGAAAAATGGAAGCTTATTTGCAAGACAAGGACCACTTCCTGTAGGCCTGCGAGAGTTGGTCTCTTTTACATTTCCTCATGGGTGAGGGAAGGTTTCCAAGAATTACTATGCCTCCCTGAGAGATTCTTCAAGGTCAGACGGGAGAAGGGGAGCTTCTATCTTCAAGTCATCCGACCCCCAGCAAGTACCCAGGCGCTTGCCGGTACAAGCATCCAGATGAAACCCAGTGAGCAATTCACGTAAAAAAGATGTGAAATAGGAGGGAGACTGGCTGGAAAAGAGAAAGCATGAAGCGGGGCGGTGGGGGGGGGTAGGGGGGAGATGGGCCTGGGTAGCAAGGGGTGAAAACACATAAATCCATTATATTTATATGTGAAAGTATCAAAGAATAAAAATAAATAAAAAAGACAGCAAAGTCTGTATGATGTTCAAGAGTCAGGTCTCAACCTGTGCTGGGGTCACAGAAATCCAGATTTTGAAACTGTCGAAGCTCCTGGGTTAGTTACTTTGCTGGTGGGTGCGACAAAAATATCTGACGCAAGCACCTTCGGGAAGAAGCGTTTATTTGGACTGGTGGATTAAGAAGAACCAGTCCATAGAGTGGGGTCGTTCCCTAGGCACGTAGCGAGGAAGCAAAGGGCTGATTCTGGATTTCGGCAGACGTTGGCAGACTGGCAGTCTGGCAAGTGGGGAGGTGTGCCTCTCTCCCAGTGATTCCTGAGGAAATGATGTGGCCAGTTCTCTCGGCTCCTGGTTATTGGCATGAATTCTGCTGTCAAGTTAGACTATGAACTATAATGGAGAATTCTAAGCAAGAATAAGACCCCTTTACTCTCCTAAACTGCTTGGTTGTCAACATATTGGTCACATGCAGACCACCTGGGACAAAGGACAGGCCCTCATTTCCTTGATGTTGCTGAGCCAAGAATCGGCTACGACTCGCCTGCCTCTTGGGAGCGTGCCTGGCTTCCTTCTCCACCTTCCTCACCTCAATAAACCTCTACCAGACTCCGATCCCCTGAGGCCAAGGACTGTGTCTTCTTTCTCTTTGCACTCCTAAAATCTAGCAGAGAATTCAGCCAAAGGTTATTGAACTTAGGGTTCTGGCTCTAGGCTTTTCAGACAGATTTCATGTGCTGTGGTTCAGAATTCAATCTTTTACTGCTTTTCAAGGTGGGAGGGTGTCTCCAAAAGCTTAAGGACCCCCAATAAGTCTGAGCCATGGTAACAAAATGGGAAATGCTGTCACTCAGGTGAGTTTCTGACAAGACTCAGACTGGTTTATTCTCTCTAAAGATAAAATTTTTAAAAAATTCTCCTCCCAGAGCAGCCTCTGATCCAAAATAGAACCCAGCTCAGGCAGGAAATGAAAGTCAGAGTGCAAGGCATAGATCCTGGGTTTCTTCAGTGTTCTGCGCAGGGTCCTGGCTGTGCAGGGCGTGTGTGATCACAGCCTCATCCTGCCTTGAGGAGACGTCATCTGACTGACTTGTCAGGATCTCTGCTGTTCTGAGTTCTTCAGTCTTCACTTGTGTCTCCTGCAGGCTCCTGTGCAGCAGGGCTGACAGACAGACAGCTCCCTCACACATAAGAGAGCAACCCAGGTGGTCCTGCAAGGTCCCTGTCAGTTTCTGTTTCTCAGAGTCCTCTGTCACGTCACCCTCGAGGCCCATAGGGTTGTAGAACTAAACGCTGAGAGATGCTTTCTCTTGCAGGCTGGGCTGTGTGTGTGCTTGCATGTGTGTATGTGAATGCATGTGCTTGCATGTGTGTGTATGTGACTGTGTGTGCATGCATGGGTGTATGTGAATGCATGTGCATGCATGTGTGTATGTGACTGTGTGTGCATGCATGTGTGTATGTGAATGCATGTGCATGCATGTGTGTATGTGACTGTGTGTGCATGCATGGGTGTATGTGTGTTGTGCACATGTGCATATATGTGTGCATGTGTCATGTGTGCATATATGTGTGCACATGTATGTGTGTGTGTGTGTGTGTGTGTGTAGAGAGAGAGAGATTACTGTTCTCAACTGGGAGTCTGGCGTCCACGCATGGGGCTCAGAGAACCTTTGAACTCCTAAAATAAGTATGAACAGAACACCAAGCTGTAAACACGTGCATTGCATTGGGGAGAATCTGTCAAAACCGCCGCTCTGTATGAGAAGCGAAATCTTATTAGAAGCCATCAATTTCCTTGCTGCCTGTTAGTACCCACTGAGTCCTCTCCACTCATGCCCAAAAGAAAGGCATGCACGGAAGATTTAATTCCTGTGGAATTACTGTAATCGCCTCTCCAAACCGTTCCATCCAGCTTGCCCGCCGCCCCCGGAGATTAGCTGTCATCTCCAGCTTGTATCACTTGCCTTCACGTTGGCAACACGTCCTGATTATTCGCCTCCACTCTGCCCTGCCCTGCATAGGGCCCCTCTCCCAGGAGATCTGCTCTCAGCAACCTCTCCTCTCTCCCCTGGAGATTACAGCCCAAACGTTCGGCCAAGCACCCAAAGCCCTTGACACTGAGATACAAACCGCTTTTCGGATCTGACAATCTCTCACTGTGGTTTGAAACCGGCTTGTCTCCCAGGACAGACTGTCGGTCTCAGTGTGGCAGGAGCACTACGGGGTGGGATTTTAGGTGATGGTGTCCAGTGGAAGACTGTTGGGGGGAGGACCTAGCAAGGGTTCTGAGGACCCGTCTTGCTCTGGTTTCTTCTTTCTTGTCACTCTGGTTCTCATCCACTCCTGCCATGCGCCATCTGTCACGTGACACAATCCAGCATCATGTCCTTGAGCCTCCAAAACTATGAGCCAAACAGCTTTCTTTTCTTTAGAAGTTACCAAGCCCCAGTTATTTCTAGGCAGTGATGAGACAGAGACTTATTACACACCCCAACGAACTCAGATCTGCCTTTGTCTGTGCACAGAGCATGTGTCACAAGGCAGCTCTTAACATTTATTTGCATTACTTCATAACTAGGCACCTACTTCTTTCTCTCCTCATCCCACCTATCCGCCGGCTCTCATGTTGTTACTGACCAGAATCATTCAGAAGCAACTTGCTCCTCATAAGCACTTCTTGGAACACAATTTACCTTTTCTGCTCACTTAGCAATGGATAACCTCTATTTCTGTGGCGACTTTGCCTAATAACTTGTTTTACCCTTTGACTTATTATGTGTCTGCATTTCGTTGTCCTGGCTGAATTCTGGGCTTTTCGAGGATGGGGCCTGTCATACCCTCTGGCTATTGGTGCTGGCTATTGGGGACCCTGAGAACATATCTATGATGTGCACTCGACGTCCCGCCCTGACTCCAATTTAGCATTTGCGTCCACCACACAGGCCCGGTGTCTGTCAAGAAGCGTTAAGTCCTTGGCGTGCTCAGTACCACTCAGAGTGCTGGGCCATCAGCTGACAGCCACTGGTTGGAGTCGCAAATTGCGACTTCCCCCTGCACAAAGCCCACTCACATCGGAGTTGCTCTGCCTGAGTCAGGCAGGGTGGCCCGTGGCAACCCGGCTTCTCAAACAAGAACCAAGGGGTTGAATTCAAAATCCTGTCACAATGTCAGTAACCAGCAGGATGGCAGAGTTGTGCCAGCAGGCGGGGAGCCCAGGACACTGACTGAGCGGCCTGTGCGGGCGCCTTTGTCACCCTTGAGCCTGCTTTTCAGTGTCTGCACCCTTCCGTGATGTCTGACCCTGGACTTGTGCCCCAGCAGAGAACAGCCACGGTCACCTTGGAAACCTCCAGGGTTCTGCAGCAAGAAGTGTAAGAGCACATTTTATGCAAGCCATAAAGTCTGGGGATGGTTTGTCCCTTTTTCTTAGCCTTTCTTGTAGCAAATACTTTTAGAAATCAAAGAGGGAGGGAGGAAAGGAGGAAGAAAAGGAAGAAGAGAGGAAAGGAGGGAGAGAAAGGAGAAAAAATGCCGAAAGCCCTTGTTTTTCGTCGAGAACAATGTGGAGAAAATTAGAGACTTAGTTTTTATTGCCAGACAGCAGACTTTGTTTCTACAGTGGGTAAAGATGTAAGGTTTGTGATGGGGGACTTGGGAATGCTTCCAGAACCTCTTATCCATGTTAAACAAGTTGCAAATCTTTTTTTTTTTCCTTTCAAGTGACAAGGACTAAATTAAAACCCACAAGATCTTCAAACGATCCACCCTAAGGTACAAAGTAACAGCGCGTGTGTTCACCTGCGCCATGCCTGGGAGAGATGAGGATTGAGCGCTAGACTCTTTGACTCTGGGAACAGAGAGAAATGCCCAGTAGAAGAAAGAGCAGAAGGACAGAAGGGGGAGGGGCGGGCTCTCTTCTACAAGGGCACTTCTATGAGAGGGCAGGGCTAAAACCAGATGCAACCCACCTCCAGGGGGCAGCCATCAGACCTCCTCAAAGCTGGATCCCCACAATGTGGTGGGGATCAAACTTCCGTCCATGTCCAGACCCTGGACAAGGCTTTGTTTTATGTTTGCAAATGGATGTGTTCTTGCCATCAAATTGAATATGCACGTTTCTGGGGTTTTCTGGAGAGTTCCATGTGAAGATGTTTCTGATATAAAGCATTAGATATTCCAAGAAAGCGAACCAATAAAATGGTCTTGGGAGGCTCTGAGGGAATGAACCTTCGTTAATGCACAGTTCTTGATGCATTGTCCATATGCGTCAATATGCATAATGTTTCCGTGGGCTGACACAGCTACTCTCGAAAAAAACCTATAATTCAACCTCTTTCACATTTGGATTGTTTTTGGTTCCAGCCATAGGAGATGCCCTGGAGGCCTCACAGCTTGAGTCTAATGTTACCGTCTGGTCCTCTTTATAATGCTGGCAGCATCCTCCTTAAAGCACTGTAAACCCATTGTGGATGGATAATTGCTACAAGTCATGCAACACATTTCAGTACTTATTTTGTTCTTTTGTGTTGCATGTGTGCGCACACACGTCTGTGTGTGCATGTGTGCGTGCATGTGTCTGTGTGTGTATGTGCCTGTGGAGGCCCAAGAGTGACATCAGGAACCATGCCGGATTGATCTGTCTCCTTGTGCCTTCACTCTGGGGTTTCCCAGGATTTGCTGCCCAGGGCCGGAAGTGCAGGCGGCTGCCATTTCCACCCAGTATTTTTATGTGGAATCTAGGATCCAAACTCAAGTCCTTTGCTTGTGAGGCCAAGGCTTTAACCCTGAGCCATCTCTTCAGCCCACAACATATTTTAACAAAACCCATTAGGTGCAATTGGTTGGAAAAATGATCAATGCCGAGACTGATGAGCTCAATGGGAAGGACGCTGGTGGCCTCAGAATCGTGCCCGCTCTGCCATAGACACTGGGTACGTTGGATGATGGAAGCTGGTCACTTGAATTCCTTTTTGTAAGGTGGGGAGGCATGTCAGAGATTAAGAGAAAGTGGACAAGGACTCAGTCCGGTGCAAAGGAGAATGGCCCAGAACCCCTCCCCTGGAGCCTGTAAACCGTCCCATTGTGACCCAGAGCCACGGTAGCTGGCTGGCCTGATGTTACAAGTGCCACGCGGAGTCACGGCCCAAGCATTTGAGCTGCACGTTATGGCCCCTACGGCTCAACTGCACGTGAGACATCCCCACTTGGAAGCCCCACACGGAAGCCCCCAGACAGCAGCTTCTACTCGGATCATCCGGGCCCTTTCCGTTGTTGCTAGGTCTTGTCAGCATAAAAATGAAATTGTTTTGATCTGTTGTTGTCTGTATGCTATCAGAAAACTGTTATTAGGAAAATCGCATTAATTAGCCACAGCTGAGAGAGGGAGGCTGGGCTATTTTGGAGCAGCAGCTGCGAGCCTCTTTGCAATCCCACTGTTGACTACATTTTAACAATTGATGGAATAAATCGTCTCCGAGTGTATTTAATCACATTAATTTTGTTTGCCTCTGTTTGCATGGCTGTTTAGGGCTGGTGGTTAATCTACATTAAGTAACCTGGGTACCATTAGCATATTTGAGAGCAATCCTATGTCTCTGGCATTTTGGAAGTGATATATTGTTTAGCTTCATGCTAATTTTATTAACCTTATTTATGAAAATGGAGAATTAAAATTTACCCCTCCCCCTAAACTTGGCCTGTCAACTGAACTATTTATGTTGGAAATCTTATTTTAAACGGGTAGAGAAATACACGGATAGGATGATAGACAGATGGCAGCTAAATATATACACATTCACATGTACACGCATGTACACGCACACGAATTTGAAGTTTCTACATTATTGCACGAGGTGGTTTGAGTGTGAGTTGCCCCACAGGCGCGTGTGTTTGAATGCTTGTCTCCAGCAGATGGCGCTGTTTGGAAGGTTGGGGCACCTGCCTTGTGGACAGGAAGCCGGTCCCTGGAGGCGGGAGCCCGGCCGGCGCTGGAGGGGGGCCTTGAGTGTTGGCAGCCCTGTTCTGCACCCCGTCCTTTGTCCGCTCTGCATCCTGTTGGTGCTGTGACTTGAACTTCTTGCTTCGACTGCCACGCCTTCTGCTATGCATTACCCCTTGTAGGGGACCATATCCCCTCAGGAACCACAAGCCAATTAAATAACCATTCCCCCTTAAGTTCTCGGGGTCGGAGTATTGTCTCACAGCAACAGAAACGCAACCACAGCAGTACATTACTCATTTTAACGAGCACCATTGAGCCAACGTGATAAAAATATGGAGTAACTGACCACGGTGGTCAGGTAGATTCTGGCTTTGCTTCTTCAAGATGTGGGTGGCTACTTATCTTCCTCCACCTCAGTGTTCTGGCCTATGAATTGGAGTGAATATTTGCTACATGTGACTCTCGTGAGCATTTATGTGCTAAGTTGGTATGGCAATTGCCAAGCATGGGCTTGGAAAATTCTGTCCACCCTTCTTCCATTATGTGCTGTTATTTAATTTTCTGTGGCCTTAGATCTGTTCTACATAAGCAGGGAATTAACTAAACCCTGGTGAGGTTGAGCCTCTTTTCTGCTCATTTCTGTGTCTGCCCACGCTGCATTACACAGCACACATGGTCCAGTAGCTGTGTTCAGGGATGCTCATACAATTCTTGCATGCCAGCCCATACTACTTGGCCACCAAGCATTTACTGTGTGAACAGACTCAGGAAATATTTTTACATAGTCCAAGAGTTCTTATTCCTGGCTCATGAACAGAACCAGTGGGGGAGGTTTGATTGATACCCTGATTTTACCCCAGATTAGAATTTCCAGGGATGGAGCCTTTAGAAATGAGAAGTGGTGGATATAAAGAGCCACTCCAGGGATTTTAATGTGCACCAGAGCTGAGAATCACAGGATACTCGTTTAGTATCCTGACCTACAGGCCCTTCTTTGTTTTCTTGAGAGAGGGGCTCATGTAGCCCAGGATAGACTCAAACTTACAGTACAGCAAGGATAATTTGGTCCTCTGTTCTCTACCTTCCCAGTGTTGGTATTGTAGGTGTGCCTCACCATGTCTTGGGACCATCTCTCTTGCTGGTGACAAGTGACTTTCACAGACAGTTGTCCGACAACACATTGCTCAGTTATCCAACTGTGAACCTAAGGATTCTGACTCCACAGTTCAAACCCTTCTCCCCCTGTTCTGTCTCCCAGGTGGCAAGAGGACCGCCATGTACAGAAAAGTCAAAATAAAGAAAAGAAAATCAACAAGTAGCAGGAGTTGAACTTGCCCTATAAACAGTAGTAAATTTTGGAGTGTAACAGACAAAATTCTCTAATTAAAAGGCACACAGATTCACTAAATGGGGAAAGGGAGGGAGGGAACCAAGAATATGCTGCCTACAAGAAACTCCTTGCCAGGAAAGATGGGCGCAGACTAAAAGGGAAGGATTTGGCAGATGGAAATCTGCAGTAAGCAACAGTGTCTATATTCATATCTGATGAAATTAACTTTAAGGCAAAAATTGTGACGAGAGACACAGAAGGTCACTGTATAGTGACCAAAGGATCAGTTTCATGAGAAGACAAAATAATTATAAATTGATACACGCTGGAGCACCCAGTTTTTCAAAGCAAACCCTATTTTTCCCTGAAGATAGACACAAATCTTTACTGCAGTACCACAGAGAGATTTCAACACTTCCACATTCATCAACAGATTATCTAGAACCTTCCCCCAAAAGAACAAAGATATGTTAAAATGAAACTCTACTCTTGATCAAATGGACAATATTTACGGAATGTTTCATGCAACAGCTGCAGAATACGTACCCTCGTTTCCCTCAGTGCATGAAAGTTTCTCTAAAATAAATCATCTCTTTGACGACTAAACAAGTGTCTCAAATCAAAAAAAATTGAAATCATGCCCAGTATCTTTCCTGATCATAATGGAATGACAGGAGAATTCAGCAAGAAAAGTCATTTTAGAAAGTATACAAATGCCTAGAGACTGACTGGTCATTGAAGAAATGAAATGTGAAGGGTTTGGGGGTTTTATTTTTGAGGGTTTTCTGGTTCGATTGTTTTGTGAGACATGGCCTTCCTCTGTGGCTCTGACTGTCCCAGTACTTGCTATGCAGATGTCCCTCCTCGGCCCCCTGGGTGTTAGGATGGTAGGCACGTACTGGCACACCTGGTGAAAAGTGAAGTGAAAGCACTTTTTGAAACACTTGAAAATAGAAACTGAATGTATCAAAACTTGGGGCTGCAAGAGAAGCGGGGTGGTTGTAGCAACGAGTGCAGATTCAAAAAAGAAAAGAAAAAGAAAAGGCTGATTTCCAACCAACAAACTCCCGCAGCATCTTAATGACTTTCCGAGGCGAGACGGCATGAAAGGGCTCGCTGCGCAAATGCAAGAGCGCAGCACCCAGGTTAGAGCAAACGCCAGGTGTGGAGCGGGCGCCTGTAACCTTAGCCCTGGAGGGAGCAGGGCAGGCAGACCCCGGGGCCACTGGCCCGCCAGCCTAGCTGATGCGGCAAGCCCAGGTTTAGGGAGGGACCCTGTCACAAAAATAAGGCGGGTAGCAAGAGAGGAAGATTGTCAGCATTGACTTCTCCCGCTCCCCAACAACACACACAGTAACACACACACACATGCGCGCACATATACACACATGAGCACACACTCCATATGGTAAACCAGGGCTAGCAGCATGCTGGATAGGAAAAAGTTGAAAAAAAATTTCCTCAAGATTCGGAACGTGACAGAGGTTGAACAAGGATGCTAAACTGACTGGTCCAGGGGGAAACTGAGTCTAGAACTGGGGGAACTGGGACTTCAACAGGTGCTTCAAGTCATGAAGCAGAGAGAGAGAGAGAGAGAGAGAGAGAGAGAGCGAGAGAGAGAGGAAAGCTGGAGCTCAGCTTGCTCTCTCCTTTTTATTCTGTCTGACACTTCAGCCCTAGCATGGCTCTGCCTATATCCAAGGAAGATTCTCTCATCTCAGTTAACTCTATTACAAACATCGTCCAGGCTTTTGCCTCCTAAGTCATTCTAGATCAGACGTCAAGTCGTTGATTGACAAAGTCAAGGTGAGCCTACTGTCTCAATGCACAAAAAAATGGGAAGAAGGATACACGGTAAGTGTGTAGTCATTTATGTCTCTACCAGGGAGGGGCTATTCAAGAGGTAACATGCAACTCGCAATGGGGGTGACAGATTCTAAATAGTGGAAGCCAAATTGTAGGTTGACCTCTGAAAGCCAAATGCATTAAAGCGAGGATGCAAGAAGCGGGCCTGCCAAACAGGCTTCCCTAGCAACACAGCTGCTGCGAAGGGTGGCTCTCCGGGCGACGGGGATTGGAACTGGAGGCACCATTGTGTGCATTACTGACTCATCAGATTTCTACACGGAGATACAGATGTGCTTAATTTTATCCATGGAGCACAATTTGCACACTGGGCACGTGCAGAGAGCCAGCTTGCCTGCTTGCACGAGCCAGGATGGGGGGAGTCCGGCTGCAGTTCTGAGGGCGTCCCACATGCTTTCCCTGACTCCAGAGCCACAAGATGGGACCCAGTCCCTGCCACATCTATCTGGGGGTGTCGCCCGCCCTTCACCACTTCCCAGTGTCTCATGCATTCTGGAAGGCTGTGCTGGGCATTCGGGAATGCTGTGTAGAAATTGAATGTCTTTACCACACACACACAAAAAAATGGTCTCAGCCACCACGCAGGAGATGAGAGCTCCCAGCCCCCAAACTGCAATCAGAGCAATTCTCCTGTCGTTGCTAATCATTCTGATTTACACATTGAAAGGAAACCAGATGAGGAAGAAAATGACTATTTCTGTTTCTGCCTCTCCCTCTCTTGTGCTTGAGCCTGGCAGGAGCGCTGAAGTCGAATTAAACATCTGCTCGAAAACCAAGCCGGAGCCCCGATGACAGCTGCCTCGGACTTAGAAATGCGCCCCAGCTGTCAAAGTCTAAATTAACAATGATTTCCATTTATGAATAGCACAGAGCTGAGGCAGAAATAAGCTCGGCCCTTTTGGCTTCCTGCCTGCTGGGGGCGTCACATGTGAACGGTGAGGAAATGCCCACAGAGAGCCGAAATCAGCTCATGTAATTAGCCATGGGGGAAGGGGACAAGGGGTATTCCCACGGAATCTGACATTCTCACTGGATGGAGGTGGAGTGTATTCTCTGTGGCCAGCAGGCTGGTTGGAAGGCAAATAATTGAGGATGGAGTTTTTGATTGGCAGTTGAGGCCGTGGATGGGGGAAGGTGGTCATCTAAGAACTTCAACCTGTCTTCGAAGCATCATCAATGAATGGCTATTGTGGAGTTCAGGCCTTGCTATATCCAGAGTAGCAAATGCAATTGCTCCTTTGTGGTCACATATGAAGGCAAAAGAGCCTGTTATGGTTTGAAATGTGTCCCCCACAGTCTCATGTGTTTAGGAAGGTCATGGCACCTTTGAGAGGTGGAGCCTTGCTGGAGGAAGGCGGTCCCAAAGGGTGGGCCTTGAAGAGGATGAGTCCCACCCTATCTCCAGGAGTCTGCCTTTGCAGCAAGCAGTCTGGTAGCTCTCAGTCTCTGGGATGGGCGTGACGTAGCCTGCCTCCAGCTTTGGCCAGCCAGTCATGCCGCCTCCTCCATGAAAGACTCTGTCTCCCCTCTGGAACCGTAAGCTGAATAGATCTCTCTTTCTCCCTTAAGCTGAATGTTCTTGACTTTGATTGTTCTCTCACAGCAACTCACAAGAGTAACTATTACGGAGCCATCAAGACAAAGCACAAGGCGGATCAAAGTGAAACATGCTGAGCCTTTTCACACTTTCTTCATTACCTCGGCAGACACGTCCCACGTGTCTCATGGTGATGGTTTGGTTAGCAACAGATCACACATAAGATGGGGGGCCCGGAAGATGACATCGCTCAGGGATGCTGTAGCCTTCTTGGCTGGTGCATGCGCACCATGTGCTGTTCATACAGTGGCAACACCCTGGGATGACGCAGATCTTTCTGGAACATCTCCATTGAGTGAGTGTGCGCGTAGATGCGCAATCATCCCTCTGACTTTTCCCATCCCGTTTCAGAGTCGTTGTTGCCTTTTTGGGTTGCTAAGACTTGGCTCTAGGGCAACGCCGTGGTGTGCATTTCCTGTTGCTTTAGAAACAGAATGTGGGAGTCAGGGTGGGAATGCGAGCTCCGCCCAGCTCGTGGGCTTGAAACCTTAGCTGGTATTGATGTTTGGGAAGGATGTGGCACCTTTAAGAGGCACGGCCTTGCTGCAGGTAGGCACAACACGAAGGGCAGACCCTTGGGATCTGGGAGCCCTGTCCTGCCTCCTCTCACTCTCTCCGTCTGTTGTTCTGTCTCCCGATGGCTGCTGTGATGTGAATGGACCTCCTGTTTTGGCCACTGGGTCACCATTCCTTCTGTTCTGTGATTTCTGTCACAATGGACTATATCCCCTCTAGAACCTTCTCTCTTCAGCGAGCTGTACCAAAGTATTGACTCAGAGCAAAAGAAGAGTAATGGAAACTGTGTGCTATCGTCTGGTATATTTTCATGGTCTAAATTTTCTAATCTTTGATCCTCTTAGGTCAAAAATGTTCATAAGAATAAACCAACGCAGATGTTCATACAATGATTCATGACTCAGATGATTCAGATATACAGAGTAATACACTTGATTCTCCAAAGGTTCTACATCCACAGATTCAACCAGCTATGGATCATAAGTGCTTTAAAAATTATATCTTGTGGGGGGGCTGGAGAGGTGGCTCAGGGGTTAAGCTTCTGCCTTGCAGGCAGAAGGTCCTGAGTTCGGATCCCAGACCCACGTATAGACGCTGGGTGGAAGCGGGGGCGGCCTGCGTTTCTGGTCCTGGTAGGGCGGAGCCTGTGAATCCCGGGGCAGAGGAAACAAGGAGGAAGGAGGTGGAGGCGTCCATGGTGGTTCCCAAATTTGCCCGTGGTTCTACACACACACATACATACACACACATACATACACACGCGCACACATGCATACACGCACAATTGAATAAATAATAAATAATAAAAATTGTATCTTGTGGGTTGGGAAGATGGCTTAATAACCCCAAAGGACCTGAGTTTAGTTCCCCAGATCCCATGTAAAGATACTGGGCAGGTGGGCTGGTCTGCTTGTAATTCTAGCCCTGGAAGACAGAGCCTAGAAATCCCCAGAGCAAGCGGGCTAGCCAGACTAATAGAGTGCTCTGAGTTTAATTGGAGACCCAAGCTCACAACAATAGGGTGGAAGAGCAGTTAAGGATGATTCCTGATGTCATCTTTGGGCCTCCACAGGCCCACACACTTGTGCCAATTCACGTCCATACATCACTTGCAGCAAAACATACACATGCAAACATATCCACCCCCCACACATCTGAAAACCCAACCACAAAACACACACATACATACAAGTGTGTCTTGGACAGAACATGTACAGACTTTTTCTTCTGTTGTCAATCTCTGTATAATATAGTACAAAGGTGACTTGCATAGAATGCATGCTGTATTAGATATTGCAAGTCACTGCAAGGACTTAGATATATGGGAACTTGTGTGTAGGTCAAATGCACACACTACAGCATTTTATAAAATAGACTTGAGCATCCTTACATGAATTCTTAGGGCAAGTGTGCCAACACGTGCAGCAACGTAGATGAACCCCAATACTATGCTCAGGGAAAAAAGCCAGGCAGAAAAGATCAGAAGCCAGAAGCTGCCATTTGTATGAAATATAGAGACCAGGTAACGTCATTGTCTGAATGCGAAATGTCCCTATCAGCTCATGAGACTGAATACTTGGTCCCCGCTGGTGGTGCTGCTTGGGATAGTTGTAGAACCTTTGAGAGGTGGAGCCTGGATAGAGGAAGTACGTCACTGGAGGTGGGCCTTGGAGTTTGGTAGCCCTGCCCCAGCTTCCATCTGCCTGTGCGTGTGAACCAGCTGCCACGTCTCCCCTGAGCTGCCTTTTGCCGCCATGATGGACGGCACCTCCTTGGAACCGTGAAGTAAGACAAACCTTTTCCTCCCGAACCTGCCTGGATTTGGTGTTCCACTGCATTCATGAAGCATAGCCAGAAGGTGGGAATGAATTCATACAGACAAGGTGGGCAGTTGGTCTAGGCTGGGGGGAAGAGTGGGTGCTCCGTGGGTAAAGAGCTTCACTTTGGAGACATGGAAATGTCTTAGAAACAGATAAATAAATAAAGATATGACATCAGGCATACACTAAATCCCACTGAAGAGATGATTTTAAAATAACTACTTTTACATTATCTGAATTTAACTTTAAGCTCCCACAACACCAAAACAAAACAAAACAAAACAAAACAAAGCAAAGCCAAGCCAAGCCAAGCCAAGCAAAGCAAAGCAAAACAAAACAAAACAAAACAAAACAAAACAAAACAAAACAAAACAAATGCCGCTCGGTCAGAACATCCTGATTTGATCCCACCCTGACCAGGGCAGAGAATAAATACATCGGCAGCTGCACCCCACAGAGGAAGGGGCTGGATCTGGTCCTGCTGCTGCAGACCTGGGTCCTGCTGCGGGGTGGGCCATGCCATCTTGCAGGCTCCTCTGTGGCAGTCGCCCCCGGGTCTGCATGACGGGGGTCCTGGCTACGGATCCCCACTTTCATTTTCCCATCTAAGGTTCAGTTTGCAGCTGCACCTGGAGTTGTGTCCTCTGCGACAGGATTTCCTGTTTGGTCCTTGCCAGTTCTCCCTTGCATCACCCCACCCGTGGTTCCCCCTAGGGTGGAGCCTGAACGTGGCATCCGGGCTGCCGGATGATCCCCCAGGGAATCCACCACAGCTGGTCTTCTAGGAGCCCCAAGCATCTGGACCCCACCTGTTGATGGCAAGTCTTGGGGATCCGAGTCTTTTGAACCAAGCGGGTTGCCATGGTATTAGTCTCCAACGACTCTCTCCACAAACTGCTACGGTAGCTAGATCCGGCTCACCCCATCTCTTCCCTGTGAATTCCGTGTTTCTTCTTGGTGTGAAGTCGCCCTATCTTAGGACAGATGAGCCTGTGGTTCTCCTCACTACCTAATGCTGGGGAAACCTGTGTGGTTTCCCCACCCCAGCCACATCGGACCATCTGCACTTTCCTTTAAATCACACACAGATGTCCCATGCGGGTTTCTATGCTGAATACTTCTCTCAAATCTGAAGTGGTAGCGAGTTCAAGTTCTAGCTAGTTCCTCCTAATATCCTAATGTCTTTTTACTCAAGCCTTTCGCTGGCCACATCCTTGACTTGGGATCTGCTTTCTAAGCAGCATTCTGGAAACATCTCCCCTCCCTGGCACTTTCTCACTCCCTAGAGACTCTACCCCACTCCTATAGGACAACTGAGGCAGAGGATGAAGGAGCTGATCTTGCTCAGCATCCTTGGCGACGATCAGTCTCAGGTGCACGGCATAGCTGCTAATTACCCAGCACACATATTCTCTAGGCCTCGGTTTTCTTCTCATCAACAAAATGGAAATAACATAGCAAAGGGATTTCATGAGGAGGAAGATAAAATGTACAAAGCACTAGCATAGTGCTTGGTGTAATTGATGCCAGTATATGATTAGTCAATAAGCCAGGCATTATGTTAAACTGTTAGGGAAGGAGCAGGGTGAAGCTCAGTAGCAGGGCACGTGCCTAGCAGTGAGCCAGGTCCTGAGTTTGAGTCTCTCTCTCTCACTGCCGTAACAACAGATTGTAAACAAGATGGTTGAAAACACAACGGAAGTTTATTCCTGGCACATCTTCCTGGCGCAAGTGGGGAGCAGAGAAAGGGGCGCTCTCTCACCTCCTCTTGCAAAGACACAAATCCCACTGATGTGTCACCCCTAAAAGTCTCACTGAACCTTACCACAGTGGGGACGACCCTCCCACACGGGGATTTGGGGTGCACGCGGTGAGAGCCTCCAGTCCTCTCTACATCTGGCTTTGCTGCCTCTCAACCCAACTCGCTGTCCCCCTGGGGTGGGACGATCCTGTGTGTTGGTAGGAAGCGTGGCTGGTCCCCACTCGGGTGCACCTCCAGGGCTGGGAATGCACCGGTAGCTGCTGATTCTTGGCCTGGGTTCCCTGGCGAGCGTCTCTGAGCATCTCTAGTGCTGGAGCCAGTGTTCAAAGCCACTGAACACGTGTCCTGACGTGTCACGGAGCTTCCTCCAGTGCTCCACAGGGTGGAGACCCACTGGCCTGCGGTGAGTGCAAGTCCACAAGACTTGGCTAAATCCACCCCACATCCCCGCTCCTGCGCTCTTGACACAGCGCCCCAATCAGCTCCGTTTCCAGGCTGCGCTTTCAGGAGGAGCTAGGGCCAAGCGTCGGCAGCCACTGAGGTCACAGCAGAACAGCGCTGCTTGCAAAGCCTCATGCAGAGCCCTGGCTTTGCCGCTCACACGGGGCCCCCGTTGAGCCTTCTGGGGTCTCACCCTGGATGCCACTGACCCGGCCAAACAGCTTCAACTGCACCTTGGGCCGGATGCGTTGGGGACTGAGAGCACCCTAAGATTTCAGAGAAGCTAGTAGCTAGCTAGCTAGCTAGATATAGAGATAGAGATAGATACACTATAGACAGACAGGTAGATAGATAGATAGATTATAGATAGAAAGCCAGACATAAAGTTAGAGATAGACAATAAGTAGCTAGATATACATATAGACAGCTAGGTAGATAATAGATATAAAGGCAGACACATAGACAGACAGGTGAATACATAGGTACGTAGATGCACAGAGGCCAGGGCATAGACAGATCACAGCTCTCCTGTCAAGTTCTGGGAGAGCATCTCAAAGCCAGGCATTCATATTTACACTGAAAGACAATAAATACTACAGTCAGTGAAAGACACACTAGGGCCTTAGGTGAGTGATGGAAAGGCTTTTGGGGGCGGGTAGGACAGTTCAGGGGGTGAGATATCTGCCTACAAACCTGGCGACTGGATCAAACCGGAGTTCTATCCCTGAATGGCGGAAGGATAGAATTGACTTCCAAAAAGCTATCCTCTGATCTCCACCCACATACTATGGTATGCATGCACGTCTCTCACTCTCTCTCTCTCTCTCTCTCTCTCTCTCCCCCACTCACTTATCTCTCTCCTTTCCCTCTTAAAAAGAGAGAGAGAGAAGTATTTGCAATGCGCCCACAACAGGGCTTGGCTCTTGCTCTCGACGCTCATTTCACTGTAACCAGCACGGTTGACGCTGAGTTCCCAGAATGGCTCAGCCTTGTGCTCAAGGAAGACTGACTCACGGCTCAGCTCCGCCCAAGGAGGAGAAAGAGCTAAACGCTGTCAAAGATGATAAGGCCCAGAGAGAGGCTCCCTGCAGGAGGCTCAGGGGGCTGGAACGTCTGATGGGGTCCGTAAAGGTTCACTCTACACAAGACACTTCCCCTCCCCTTACCCTTTCCTCTTTCCCCCCACCCCATCCTGCTTCCCTCCTCCTTTTCTTCCCTTCTTTGTCCAACGGGGTCTGACGAAGCCCTGCCTGGCCTTGAACTCGCCACGTGCTGGGATCACAGGCAAGTCCCAGGGCACCTGGCTTGGGCAATGCCCGAATGGAAGTCAGGGGTGGGCTATGCCACAGGGGCCGAGAATGCAGCCGCACCCCAACTCCCAACACCTTCTCATCGACCGCTTTGCTGTCGTGGTTTGGAGGCCTGGGACCCGAAGGCCTGGAACATTCATCTGAAGGAGAGGAAACTTTAAAGAGGACTGCCACAAAGTGGGTGACTCAGGGTGTATGGGTCTTTACGCTGAGGCGGAGATGGAGTCAGGCTTGCCACAAGGAAAAAACAAACAAAAGTGTAATTGCTGCGTGCTGGGCCCTCTTGGGGGACAGAACTCAACCAGCCACGGGGGCTGCGGGGTTGTCGCCACACACACCAAGCAGACTAGACTTCTACCAGAGACCAACCGGCTCATGTGCTCCTGTCTGGGGGATCTCTGCTGCGCTCTGCGACACAGCCAGCCTCGCCTCCCTCCCTCCTTCCTACTTCCTTCCTCCCTCTTCCTCACTCCTTTCACCCTCCCTCTCTCCTTTCTTCCTTCCTTCCTTCTTTCTTCCCTCTCTCTCTCTCTCACTCTCCTTACCTCATTCCTTCCATCCCTCCCCTTTTCCTTGTTGACGTTAGGGGTCTGCCCTGATTCAGCAGCACACGCTGGCCTGGGGGGGGCTTCTAACCTCTGTTCGCCGTCTGTCGGGGCTGTGTGCGCCTGAAGCTCTCCCCGCGGGTTTTGCTCTGATTTTCCCCTGGAGTGACCTTTTTCCTTCCCTCCATTTATCACAGTCCCTCCACTCGCTGCCTTCGGGACATAAGCGGAGACTCCCCGAGAAGCACTGATTGTTCTGCACTCTTCGTCTCCTTGAATTCCAGCCATACTGAACTCGTCCCTGCTTCTGTCCATCTTGGGTTTGCTCACTCTTGCACACTTAGCTTGACTACATCACAACTAGACTGAATGTGCTTTGAAAGTTGGCGTGGTGATTTCCATTCAAAGCTGAGTTCTCCGCTCCTCGTACACCCTTCGGGAGTCCTCCGGGCGCACCTGTTGGCTGGTTTTGGAGACACTACCTTCACCAGGAAAAGAGACACTTGCCTAGCTAGATGAAAGTCTTCAATTTTATGGAAGACGTCAATTTTAAACCTGTATTATTATCATAAATAAGCAGAAATATTGCTACCAAGTTAGTGTGTCCAAAGATGAAAGACTAGATTAAATCAATACATGAAATAGAAACAAATGGTGTAAATATTCGTTACTTGTGGTTCTAGGTATGATCAATTAAAGTGACAACCAAAACGAATGGAAGAAGAAGCCATTAGAACTATAGGGAGAATTCAACATTATTCAGGTTGAAAATTCAGAAGCAAACGCCAATAAACCCAATGAGTGATTAGAAAACATAACAGAAAAAAAGATCCTATTCACAGAAGCGATGAAACTGTAAATTACCTATGCAGAGATGGGAAAACCTTTTAAGGGCGCATAGTTTAAATGAAGAAAAATTGCAAAACTTATGAAGGTCAGAAGTGGATAAGTGGGAAGACACTTTTCGACTAGAAAAACTCCGGGTTGGGATAATGATGTTTCCCACATTGAATCGTTCAAAATCTCAGTGTAAGGTCCTATTGAATGTGGCGAACTTACGTGGCGACTCCTCTGAAATGCAGCCTGCTTGAATGAGCACGTGCGATTTGAACATTTAGAAGACTGCTGAGTGATGCCTTGAGGCTCAAACAAAATGATACTAAAATGGCGCAGGTTTCACGGAGGGAGGACTGGACAGAAAGCTCACCCGGCTGGCAGAGCTGCCTCGGGAGTTTGCGTCTCCTAAACGAGCACTCTCCGCCACCAGGGAAGAGGGCCACTGCTCAATAAATGGCTAGGGCCGTGATTTTTCCACTTTGGGGGAAGCAGATTGGTTTCCACTTCCCATCTCTACTGCTGTCTTAGGCGTGTTCCTCCAGACAGTTGCCTGGCCATTTGCCTACGGTCTTTGCCTGAACAGGTGCCATGTGCGGCCTATTCACAGGGGCTACGGGATCCGCATGGGCGGGGCCGCATGAAGGAGGAGAGAAAACCACAGGTCTCGCCTCTTGCAAGGGGGTGGTCTTCAGCCCATGCTTCCTTCCCCTCTTTGTGTCCTTCAGGTTTGGGTGGTGCCTGTCCCACTGCACTACACCCCATTCATCTTTTCTCGGGCCTCGTTTCAAGCAGCCCATTCGTGCTCTCTTGTGGCTTGCCGGGCACCAAAGTTAAGTCCTAGGAACAGGGAGGATCTCAATCTGGTTAAAAATCTATGAAAATACAAATATGACAGTATTCATATTTATATTCATCACATCTTATTCCTATACTTTGGGTATAGGAAAATTATTTTTGGATTAAGACATAAAATGAAAGCCCCTAAGGGAATGGATAGATATCTTTGATTACATCAAATTTGAAACTGTGTGTATGGTGTGTGTGTGTGTGTGTGTACCTGTGGGTTTGTATATATTTGTGTGTGTAATGTGTAGATATGCATGTACACATGTGGAGGGGGTTGTGCACATGTAATGCACACATGTGTGTGCATGCATGCAGAGGCCAGAGGCTGGCATGTAGTGTCTTTCTCAATCACTGTCAACATTATACATCGAGGTAGGAGCACATGCTGATCCACGTCTTACCGGTCGGCTAGTCTAGCCAGCCAGCTCTGGGATCTGTTTGCCTCCTGAGTTCTGGGATTGCTGGTGGCAGCCGTGCCCACCATGCTTTACCCGAATACTGAACATCCGAATTCTACTCCTCAAGCTTTCCAGCCCTCAAACATTTGAAAGATGAAACACCCATGAGCAAAGTTAAAAGCAAGGTAGAAAGAAAGCCTTGAAATTTTTAATAAAACATAAGTTGAACTACATAAAGATCAATTTAAATATATAAATTAAATTTTAAGTATAAGGTGACACATTTTGTAAGTTTCTATACTTTTATATGTAAAATATCTGTAAACATATTTATTTACTATTTATTCATTCATTCATTCATCTGTTTCTTTGCGGGAGGGTTTCATGTAGCTCAGGCTGACCTTGAACTTGTTACATAGCTGGGGATGATCCTGACCCTCCTGCTGCACTTACCAAGTGCCAGGATTACAGGTGGGCAGGATCATATTCAGTTTTAGAAATATGTTTTAAAATATAAAATGAAATATGTAGGATCAATTTTTCCAAGACACATTATTGTTATGGAAAACTATGCAAGAATATGAATGGACCATTCACAGTAATTATTCAAATAAAATAAATGCTATATTAAAAGTTCCTACTATAATGATACCATCATAGTTAAGAAGTTGCCCTATGATACTATTTTATTTTTTATTATTTTTTCTTCTATCTAGATGTGGTTGGTGTGTACAGAGAAGCTTGTGTGTTTGCCCATGGAGGCCCAAGGGGGACTTCAGGAATTATCCCGGTTTGTTCTTTCTTCTTATTGCTTTGCTCGTGCCTTCTTAGGCTCTGCCTTCCAGGGACGGAAATGCAAGTTACCGCCACATTCCCCGGTGATTTTAGATGGGATCTACGATCTAAATTCAGATCCTTTTGATTGCAAGGCAAAGGCTTAACCCCTGAATTATCTCTCCAACCCTGTGGTACTATTTTAATCCTTAGATGATAGAATCTTAAAGCTCAATAATATCAAGGCTGAACCGGTAAAGACATAGCATCTCTTTGCCCTAGAGAGAGTCTTTAGGCTGTTGAGATTTTGGAGGGAAGTCTGATGTCTATTGCAATCATAAATGTGTATCCCTTAACGTCTCTTGGCATGGACAAAAGCTTATGTATTTGTTCACCAAGACATATACCAGACTGTCCAACATAACATTGTTAGTAACAGAAAAAAAAAAAAGACTGAAAAGAATCTGAACAAATGCTTTTGGGAGAGAAATTAGCATATTCACACCAGATTATGTATTTTTTTGTGATATGAACATATTTTGACCATGTCCTCTTTAGTGGAAAAACCACTCAAGGTCAGAACAATATGTATACTTCAATAGCATTTGTGTTTGAATTTAAAGCTCTACAGAAATGAAACTGAATGTGTACATTTACCTTTATGAATATAAATGCGCAGATAAAAGTTTAAAGCACATGCATGAAATTGATATCTATGGCGCCTTCACTTAGGAAACTCAGAGGTTTATTGCAATAATGTCAAGGATTTGTCGCTTTTCCTTATTCTGTGTACTTTCTGGACCTCATGCCATCTTGGATTGCTTGCAACTTTGCAAAGGGAGTGTGTTTACATCTCACCTGAGAGATTATTATTCTCTAACAAAGACAGTAGCTTCTATATAATCCCTTTAAACATGAAATAGCAGAAGCGTGAGGACTCCGGAGTCGCCCTTCCCCTTGGACCATCTCCTCCTGTGTGGATGGGGTAGTTTGCTATGATACTTGCCAGGTTCCTAGACATGAGTTGGTGGCACAGAGATGCACTAGCTGGTTATTCTGTGATATCTATGAGATGCTCCAGGGCTGAGAACAAATCCCACTGAACTTCTGTGTAAATGGGAGCTCAATTAAATCAGTGGCTGGAGTGAATGGACCAGCCACTGTTAATGTGGAAATGCATATTTACATATGCTGTCAGGGGTAAACAAAGAATGCCTGCCTGTCTAGTTTCCACAAGGAAGATCGAATAGTTCTGGTTTGTATAGATAGTCAAGCAAGATGTGGGACAGATGGGTAAGGGCTCTGAGAGAGGGGGTACTTCTTGGGTAGGCTGAATGCTTTCCTTCCATCTTAGCATTCCGGGCTCCGTGGAGTGGCCAGTCTATCACGGATTTTGGATCTGGGTACCAGAAAGCCAGTCTTGGACGCCAGTCTCCATGCTACGAGAATGAATGTAAACAACTGTGGCCAGCCCACATGGAACAAAAACAGCAGACCTGTGCTCCCCAGCCTCTGCAGCCATCAGCCCAGCACCCCAGGAATTTCTGGATGATGGTCAAATCTCCACTTCCCCACCACCTACCCCATTTTCAATCTAGGACCAATGAGAGAAGCCCACCGTGCCCTCCACACTAACCATATAGGATCCGCCTTCTCCAGAAGTTGTTTGGATCAACCACCCTGTGAGTCTGTTGCAATGTCCAATTTGCAGGTAAAGCCAATAAACATCAGCAACCACCTCCCATCACACCTGACCTGACACCTTCTCGCTTCACAAAAAGACCTCATACTCTTCCAGTGTGGGCGTCCCATGTGACCACCTTGCGGTCTGAATGCATCGTGCCTATTCTCGTTGACTTTTGTTCATTCCTGCAGGTTGCTCCCCACATTCGAACCAGTGCATGCTTAGTAGTATGGTTTACAGATGCCATTTCATTAGAAAAAGTCTGTAGCTAACGTTTTCAAAATCATTAATGTAAATCAATGCCAAGAAGCAAACTCGTCAGAGGGCGCTTAGCTTGCACTAAACTAAGAAAGAAGCAAACGATACCGAGACAGAGGGAGGCAGAGGAAGATGAGGCTGTCTAGATATGGGCCGATGCTTCTAGAGACTTCTATCAGCCAGGCACGACTGAAGCCTAGGGACAAACGCAGGGACTGTAATGCTTTCTTAGCAGCATCTCCAGAAGTTGGCTGGATCGACCACGCTCGTGGGTCAGTTGAAATGTCCAATTTATTTGCGGGTGAAGCAAATACTGAAACAAGACTTTAGGAGGATGCAGCAGTTTGCCTGCAGTGTTGCTGATAAATTCATGACAAAACAGCTTAAGGGAACAAGAATTTTGTGGGTTTTTTTCTCTTACAATAGTCCAGTTACGGTTCTTAACCCAGCTTGGCAGGATAGTCCACACCACCACCAGGGCCGAGGGAACTGGCCACAGCATCTCTACATAATGGCTGAGAGAGGGACGATCCTTACTTGTCAGACCAGTGTGTCTGACCAAGAGTACACAAGGATGCCGACTTCCTCAACCGGCTCCCCTCATTTCATTGACCACACTGGGCATATACGGTGCTAAATAAGCACTGTGCCAACTGAGAACAAGACAGAGTCTAGGGCTGATGGAGGTTTTGTTTAGGCTTCAAATCAGCTAAAACACAGTTTAAGGATTTTATTTATTAGAGGTTCTACAAAAAGAAAAAATGTCCAATTGCAGATGGATAAGTCAAACTTAGGTTGCTATGCTTTTCCATAATGAGTCCTTGTATCATTGTGTCTATTAATACAGAGGCTGGACAGGAAAATCATCCTATTGGCTAAAAATCAAGTCACATGATTCTTAGCTAGATCTTCACCATTGAGGGATCATAGTGCTATTCTGGAATGGAGACCATGAAGGCTGGGATAGGTCCACTCGAGCCACAGACTCATCCCACAAGCACATGGAAAATCTTCCACAAGCTCAGCGAGGTGCTGGCCATAGTGCTAAATTGGAGTGACGGTGGACTATTCAGCGTAAACAGGACATCTAAGCCAGGCTCACTTCAAAGCTCAGGGAACATGGCAGAAGAGGGAGAGGTAAGATTGTAAGATGTGGGGCAGGGGTGTGGCCAGACACTATCTTCTGGACATGACAGAACTTTACTACACTTAGGCATATTTCCATAAGACCTGCAAGGGAATCGTCCTTATCAACAATTCACCATGGAAGGGAACGATCACAAGAGGTTCCCTGACAGGCTGATGAGGGCTGATGCTGGTGAGGAGGAAACAGAAGCCGCTTTCCTCAATGATTTATCCACCGATGTGATTCACGCTGCAGCAAGTGCTCAGGCGCAAGTCGCCGCAGGCAAACCGGATGGAACCCGGTGGGCCTCACATGGGAAGAGACTTGCAAATAGAATGGAGTCTGGTGAGAGAGAAGAATTGTAGTGGAAGAGGGGGGAAGATGGGCCTGAGGATTAAGGGGTATAAATACCATACATTTACAATATGCATGTATGAAACATTAAAATTTTTTTAAAAAGTAAGAAAAGTCCATGCTTGCTTACTTCAGAATGACGCAGCCTGTCCCTGCGGGGGGTGCTATCCAGAACACCTGGATCCGGGTCCTCCTCCGAGGGGTGCTTTCAGTCACCGCGACCGGGCAGTTACTCATAAACTGGGTTTCTTCTTCATCGATGATCTGCAGAAAGCCAGTGGGAAATAAATGCATTAAAATGGAGCGTCCCTTTGGGAAGCCTTTGGGGTTTCCAAATGGACCCTTTCCTTCATTTTATTTCCAAACATGTCATTTTGCATCCACAGCTTTGTAGCGCCAGGTGCCTGGATGGGGCTTGGTGAGACGGTCCCCATCATGGCTTGTGGAGTTACCATAATAGGAGAACAAGGATGGAGCACATCCTGAGACCCAATCTTGGATCAGCACTCCAAGGAACGGATCCCTAGGGAACAGTCTCCATCGCTTCTCTGTAGCCACCTGCCTGTCCCTCTTGGGGGGAGGGGAGGGAGGTAGAAAAATGCAAACTGTTGAGCTCCTGCTGAATATAAGTGGAGATGGAACATGACAGAAATCCCAAAGGAAATCGTGTAGGCCCTTGGGGCCTACACCTGATGCTGGTAACGACAAGGTCACAAGCAGGTCAGCCTGCCCTAATGACATTTAGTAACCTTTGACTCTGCTTCTGCAAAGTCTACTTCCTTTGCTCCACCTCTCCCTGCTTTAGTATAAAATGAAACACACGCTGAACTCAAGGGTGAGTCCTTGAAGAGTGATCTCGGCTCCAGACTCCTCAGGAATTAAACTCCTCTCTTCCACCCTCGTGGATGTCTGAGAAATTATTCCAGAGTAACTCCCGCAACAAAAGGAGATAGAGAAGGGCATTCCAAAGCAAACTCTGCATAACTGGACCTCATTAGCTGGTTACGGTTAATTGATTATATATGTACATCTTAATTAACGTGTCAAATCTCCCTTCTGGAGGACATAGAGCAAATACTACAAGTCACCCAGCTTCATAGCACTTTTACTTGTGTCATTTTTGCTTGTGAACTTACAGCCCATTGGTAGCCTCCCAAATTAATCATCATGACATTCTAGAATAGCATAAACAATGGTAGCCATACCCATCCCTCACGGCTGTCTCAACCAGCTCTCTTGCTTGCTTATGACTTGGTCTGCTTGGTCTCCTCTAGTAGAAGCAGACTGTATAAGAATCCACCGAGTACCAGCTCTGTGGAACTGTGACAGCCACAGCATGAGCAGCATCAAGCACTAGAGACATTATACCCACCATGACCTCAGCTCTGAGCCAAGTGCTGAATCATTCATTCAGTTTTCAAACCTGATTTCCAGAGACCATTACATCCCATTGCATTTCTTTTACTTTTAGAAGTTTCCTTTCTTTTTAGGCCAGTAGGTAGAAGAATCAAGTCGGGCAAACAAAGGCTATCGTCTATGACACTTAGTTTACCTTTACAGTATTTATTCCAATTCCATTTTCCTCCTTTAGGACCCCCACTCTTAAGTATTTAATATATAGTCTTCTGAGTATACATACATGCTTGGAACTGTACAGTTTTTTTGTTTCTTTGACTCAACTGTATTTGGCTCAACTTTGAGCTATTTCAGTGTTACTATATGTGAACATAGTTCCCTTTTTGACCGCTGCTAGTAGTATGTACAGACAGACTACATTTTCCTTGCTTGTGCACCCAGAGAGGGTACTCAGCTGACTTTCAGCTCTCTGATTAACAGATGGAGTAGAGAGAGAGAGAGAGCAGAAGAGCGTCCCTGCCGCACACATGATGTGGTGGGCTTGCAAGTGAATTTCAGGAAGGGCTGTCCAGCTGTTCTGCAGGATGCCCAGATCTAACTGTAAGTAAACCAGCGGTGCGATAGGTTGCATCCCATCTCCCGCTCCCCTGAGCAACACGTATCATCAGCGTTTCTAGTCTGGGGGCTACAAATTCATGTCTTTTTGTTCTAATGCAATACTAGCAAAATTAGACAGGTTTTTTGAAATTCTAGGCTTTCTATTCTGTGAATTATACATAAGAATCTTTTCTCATCAATTTTTCTGTCTCATTCATGCTGATTTCTAGAACTTTCCAAGTGCGACTACCTCACCCCTTGCAAATATCTTCTTATTTGTGTCACGCCCAAAGATTTGTCTTTTGATTTCTTTTTATTATTTTTTTTTCCACTCATACAAACTTAATAGGTCCCCTCCCTCCACCTCTCCCTAGACCCCCTTGCTCCCTCCCCTCTTTTCCCCTTCCTTTCACCCCTCCCTCCCTTTCTCCCAGTACCCTTCTTCCCCCCTCAATCCCTGGAGCACCCTTTAGTATGAATGTCAATTTTCTCTCTGCGTCCTCCACTCTAATGAGGTGTAAGGACTCAGTAGCATTGCCTAGAGCCCTTTCTTGTGCTCCCCTTTAGTATGGAAACACTATTGTGACTGTTAATCCCTTGCCTCTAAGGATCCTAGTACCTGTGATCCATGCTAGACCTTGGGGGGGTCATTGATATGTCAGTCATTGCGCAGGTCATGCAAAGTCCTATTATGGTTACTTTGGCCCTAACGTGTATGGAGTATCTTGCATATCGTTGCTCTTCCCCATCTTTAGGCTCTTACAATCTTACTGCCCCCTCTTCCGCAAATTTCCCTGAGCTTTAGGATGGGGAGCGATTAGGCTGGTCTCGTTCCAGGTGATTAATGTAGGGTCTCTGGTGTTCTGAATTATGATTTGTTGTTGTTTTCAGTTTTGCTGTTACTGCACCGCCCTTGGCTCCATCCTGATTGGTATTGAAGATCACCTCCTAGCCAGAGATAAAAGGCTGTTAAAATGAGTCTTACTATAAGAGTAGATTCAAAGGTAGATGGAATAAGAGTAGGAGACCGTGGTGAGGAGGTGGGGGGGGGGGTCAGTCTTCCATTTGCAGGATGGTTTAATGTAGCAAAAATCACGTTAATCAATTTATCACCTCTTCTACTCTGGCTCGCCCCCTTGTGGACTTGCTGAGGAAAAAAAATCTCTGAGGTCAACAAGGATTCAAGACTTCTTCCATTAACGTCGAGACCTTTGATCCATTTAGAGCCCACTTTTATTGTAAAGGAGCAGGCGTCCAACTCCATTTGCTCAGACTGTGATCTACTCTAACAATTATAAATTCAGGACTGGAGAGGTGGCTCAGGGGTTAATGCCTTTGCTTTATAAGCAAAAGAACTTGGAGTCGGGTCTTCAGAGCCCATGTAAAAATGCCAGGCGGAAATGACAAAGAAGGTCTGAACTTCTGGCTCTGGAAGGCGGAGCCAGGGAAACTCCAGAGCAAAGCAGTAAGCGGGTAGAACAATCCAAGATGATTCCAGAAGTTGCCCTTGGACCTCTACAGGCACACACACTCAAGTGCCCTCTTCTACACACACGCAAAAAAAATTATAAATTTTTTTATAGCAGTTTTATATTCACTACAAAGTTGGGATGGCAGCGCAGGGGTCTTTCATGGATGGTCTGCTTTTACAGTGGACCACTGCCCACCAGCACCCCGTGCCAGAGTGATGAGCCGGCACAGACAACGACCATCCCCTGGCACGACACTGTTCCCTTACTTGGCATTTGCTTATCTCTGTTGGTGTCTGTTCTTGTCCTTGATCCATTCTTAAATGGGTTGTTCATTTTCTTATTGCTTGGTTTGAGAGTTCTTTGTATTTTGGATGATAGTTTTTATTTTAATCAGATTATATGTCGTGATCTTCCAAACTATGATTTGTTTTCTTAACCACATCTCTCACCGATGAGAATATTAAGTTTTCAAATGACGTCCAACTTATCAAGTGTATTTTTCATGAATCACGTCTGTGGTATTGCACCTGAATATTTCCTACCATGCTCAATAACATCAAGATTTCTGCTGGGTAATCAATCTGGAATGTTTAGCTTTGAAATTTTCTCTTAGGTCTGTGATTCACTGAAGAGTATTTTTTGTGAAGGGTATAAGATACACATCTAGATTTTAACTGGGCTGTCATGAGTTCCACCACCATTTGTCAATTTGATCCATTGTGTTGCTTTGATTCCTTTGCTGAAGATCAACTCCATTTATGTAGGTCTGTATCTGTACATTCAATTTTATTCCATTGATCTATTAGAGCACTTTTCTCTAATATTACACTGCCTTAATTACTGTGTTTACTTATAGGTCTTTGCATGTTGAGGAGAAAAATTCATATCACGATTTGCGTATAGTTCCAGAAAACTCAATTTTTTAGCATTTCATATATGAATATAGCCAATTTATGGTATTTTTAATATAGCCAATTTATGGTATTTTTCATTCTTTAATCCCAATCCCATCCTCTTTTCTTTTCCCCTTACAAACTCTTTATCTCCTTTGCCAGACTCCCTCCTATTTTCAAGTCTTTTTACTTGTGTGGCCCATTGCGTTTTATCTAGTTTGCCTTTGATGACATATATCTGACATGACTTATGCTCTAGTAAGTCAAGGGTGGGAATCAGCCTGGATTGCTCCTACCTCCTTACTGCTTTGCTCTGGAATTCCCAGGCTCTGCCCACTAGGGTTAAAGTACAGGGCACTATCTGCCTGGCGATTTTTATGTGGGACCTGGGATCTGAACTCAGGACCTTCTGCTTGCAAGACAGAGTCTTAACCCTTGAGCCATCCCTCCAGTCCTCATGTCAATTTTCTGACTTTCGAGTTGACTTTTCTGGGCCCTTTACCTCTTCATAAGAGCTTTGGCATAAGCCTGTAGCTCTTTCCAAAATGACTCTCATATTCTGATTGAGACTGTGTTGTCTAATAGAAACGCGTCTGTTCAGATTGTCTACTTCTGGGAAGGGTTTTTGACACTCTATGTTTTAAGGAACCACATTGATGTGTCAAGTTATCAGATGCAGGGGGCACAGAGCTGTTTCCTGGTCTCCCCTTAAAATCTTTTAATTCCCAAGGGATCTACATGCGGGAGGGTGTGCGAGTGTACGTGTGTGTGCGTGTATGTGCGTGTGTGTGTCCCATCTTTCATTTCTGCTTTCATAACCATGTCTTTTCTTTCTCAGTTAGCCGCCTGGCTAAAGGCTGACCAAGTCATTGACCTCACTGGGCAGCTTCTGGTTTTGTGAAAAATTCTCTTAGAATTTCTTGTTTTCATTTTTGTTGATTTCTACTCTATTTTTTAATGATTTCTTTTTTTTTCCTGATGATTATGGATTTCATTGGCTGTTACTGTTATAATTTCAAAAGGTAAAAACTTAGACAGCTGATTGTAGCTGATAGTAGCTAATCTTAAAAATCACTTTAAAATATATTTTATACTAAATATACACTTATACGAAGTATCCTTATGTAACCAATGGCAAATAAAATGAATATACGCAACAAAAACTTTTTTAATGTGCAAGAAGTACACCGAAAAATCTTGAAAATATTTATGGATTCTTTTAAACTAATTCTATAATGCTAAAATTGTGTTTATGTAAAACATTAAATGTAATATGTATTCAGTGTTATAACTTTCCTCCAAGCACTGCTTGTATTGCATCCTATGAATTTTGATAAGTTGTGTTTTTCTGTTCATTTACCACAAGTATTTAAACATTTCTCTTGAGATTTCTCCTTTTAACTAGCATTTTTTTAGCTATATGTTATTTAATCTCAAATATTTGGAGATTTTTTTCCCCATCTGTCTTTGTTGTTGGCTTTTAATTTAATTCTTCTGTGAGCTGAGAGCAGGTATTATATCATTGATATTTTTAGATTAGTTAAAGTGGGTTTTAGGAGTCAGAATGTGAAGAATGTGTAATGTATTGTTGACTGATAAAGTAGTTATGGATGTCAATCATAGCCAATCAATTGACGGTGTTGAGTTCAACTGTGTCCTGATTGTTCTCCTTCTCCCTTATTGGATCTGTCCATCTCTACAAGTGGTTGAAATCTCCTTACAATTTTATGTTTCAGGCCTGACCTGACATCTTTCCATTACAAACGTTGCTACGTCTTCTTGGAGAATCAATCTCTTTAAGCTTGCTTGATGCTCATCTTTTCTGCAAAAACTATCTCTGTTGTGTAGTTTTCTCTGTCCAAAATTACTTCAGCTAGTCACTACCTGCCTTCTCTTGGATAGTATCAGCATGACTATTTTGGTTCACTCCATTTAAGTCTCTCTCTCTCTCTCTCTCTCTCTCTCTATATATATATATATATATATATATATATATATAATATATTATATTATAAGTCTCAGTCCAGGACAGTTCTCAGTCCAGCCTGATGGGAGAGCACGCACCAACACCAGAGCCAAGGGAATTGCCCACACTATCTCTACGTAATGGCTAAGAGAGGGACAATCCTTACTTGCCAGGCCAGCATGTCTGGCCAAGTGTACACAAGGATGCCAACTCTCTCAACCAGTTCTCTGTATTTTATTCCAGGGCTTAGTCCCACCCACCATGGGCTGGGCCTTCCCCATCAGCTAGACAATCTCCTGCAGGTTTGTTCTGGGCTTAACTCAACCACTACTTCTCTACAAATGTGCCCAGAGCTCAAACCCTCAACTGTCAAGTTGACACCTGTGCCTAACTATAACATATATCACATCCACTTACGTTTTCTGTTGATTCACCTTGTTTTTTGCTCCTATTTTTCTCTTTCACTTTTTTCTGCCATTTATGGTTTTAAGCATTTTGATACTGGACATTTTATGGTTGCATTTTCTCTGTTTTCTTAGCTGATGAATTTTAATTCTTTTTTAGAACTGTTCTCAGTGGGTATGCTAAAGTTGACAATGTACATTTATAATGAATGGAAATCCACTTTCTAATTATGCTATGTGACTTCACAGGTACTGCAAGTGCCTCACAATAATGAAGAATAACGAAGTGTGATCCCTTGAGTAGTTATTGTCACTCATTCACTTAACATAAGCCTGCAGAAGAGCACACATGCGCACATGCACACACACGCACACACATGCTTACATGGGCAAGCATGCAGAAAACCAATATAGCATCACTTTAATCCCAAACAAACTGAAATCTGTTAGATTTTTGTCTTTACTTATTCATTTTCTAATTTTTTTCTGATCTATATACTTCTCCTCTCTGAATCCATTTTCAAAGATCATTTCCTGCAAAGCTACTGACAACAAATCCCCTTGGAAAGACTTTATTTGTCATTCTCTTTCAAATGATAATTTTGCAAGATACAGAATTCTAGCACAGTGGTCTATTCTCCCTGTCTCTCTGTCTCTGTCTTTCTCTCTCAAAAGCTTCACTTCCTTTCCTTCACTCTTCTTCCCTCCTTTCTCCTCTCTCTCTCTCTCCCTTCCTTCCGTTCCTTCCCCTTCTGTTTGTCATTTTGTTTCAAAACAGAATCTTGTTATATAGGCTGCGCTGGCTTGGGATATACCCAGGCTGTCCTACGACTTGCTATCTTTCTGAGTGTGCTGCACTGTGGTTTGATGTCTGACTTTAAATTGGGAGAAAATGCTAAGTCATTATCACTTTGGTTGCTTTATCTCTTCTTGTCTCCTTCTACACATATTTATATCTTTTACACTTTTTATAAAGCTCATAGACAGCTTGTTCATTTCTCCCCATTTCCATTCTCTCCATTTTTCAATTTTGCAGTTGCCTAACGACGTATCCTTCAGCTCCCAGGTTCACCCCTTGGCCACGTCAGGCTTACTAACAAGTCTATCAGGAGCATTCTTCATTTCCGTTACAATGTTTTTGATTGCCAGCATTTTTAAGATTCTTTCTTTGTGTCAGATCTCCACTAATCTTCCTTCTCTCTGCCTACATTATCCATCTGTTCTTGCATGCTGAGTTCTTAGCATTTCAATCATGTTTTAAAATTCCCAGTCTAACCTCAACCTTTCCTGGTATGGCTGACTCTTCAATTTCTCTGAAGTCTGATTTTTACTCTTTAATATAACTTGTGCTTTTTAGTTGAACAGTGCCTGTGACAGACAGGGTTTAGCAGGACTCCTACAGAAGGTGGCAGAATGGGGGGCTGTCTGCTGTCCTGTGGTTGGGTCTCCATCCTTAGATGAGCTCCTGATCTTATACCACAAACTTCATTCCTCATTCCTTCCCCTAGGTGGAACAGGTTAGCTGGTGGAGTCTTGGGTTAAATATTTTCGTCCCTCAGATTGGTCTAGTTTCTCCAAAGGACAGATGTCATTGAGAAAAGTTGGGCCATTACAAACTTGTTCCTTTTCATCTCCACTACTGGAAGCGAGAGGCGTTTTTCTTATTTTACATTGGAGGAGTTTCTGGTGTCAACACTACAGAAAATGCTGAGCCCTCCCTGCGCTTGGGTCTCTCTAGGGAGCCTGCTATGGCTTGCCAGTGACCCTGCAGGTTTTCCTGTCCTCAAGGCTCCGTGTTGTCTGTCTGTCTCTCCAGCATTGGGGCAGCTTGTCTTGGCTTTGTCTGGGTCCTTTGGGGATGCAATAACGCAACATCTTAGGCCAGTCACTGGAGATAGAAGTACGTCCCTCCTAGTTCTGGAGGCTGGTGGTGGAGGTGGGGGCTCAGTGGACTCAGCGTCCTTGTCTAGGGTCCCTTCTCTCTACATTTGGTCAACTCCTCGGGCCTCTTTTCAAAAAGCTCTATTGCAGCGTGTCTACACATCATCCATAAACCCTACGGTCAGAGAGCTTCAGGGGTCAAGGGAATTTTACTCTTTTTACAATTCTCGGTTATAAAGTTCCTAATCTAGTTTGTCAGGAGAGTTTAAACCAATACCAGGAACCAAGAGAACTGGCCACTTTACATCCACAGGATTGCTGAGATGGGGCAAATCTCACTCTCCAGGTAGGAGGACTGTCAAAGAAAGTTGACCAATGCCAACTGATCCAGCTTCCCCCATCTGGATCCACGTGTAACTCACCCACTATGGGCTGGGTCTTCCCACGTCAATCAGATACTCTCTTGAATACTTTCTAAGGGCTCCACTGTGAACTCTTTACACATGTGCCCAGAGCTCAACCTTCAGTTGCTAAGTTGGCACTTATACATCTAACTAGCAGAGGTGCTAACCTCATTTATGGTTCTGCCATTGAGACCCAATCAACCCCTCCGCCCAATCCACCTCTTCATAGCAGCGTTCATCTTGCTGAAGGTTGTTTAGGAGGTGTTAAAAGCAGCTCATGGTGTAGACTTCTGGTTTGGCACATAAGAAGCTAAAAGTCAGCCTACCATTCCACAAATTAAGACCCACCTTTGGCATGCGTAGAGTGATCGCATAATTTCTTAAGCAAATAAAATGGGAAGACCCACTCCTATGTAAGCTTTGCGGCCTCAATTCTGTGCTAAGTAGGAAAGGTATTTCCTCACATTCTCAACAGCGATTTCACATCTTCTTCCCTCTGGACAAACCTCCACCCATCATTCCTTCTCTCTTGCTCTCCTGCTCCCAATCCTCTGTCTTCACGTGCATGCACGCGCGCACACAGCGCACACACACACTCACACACACACACTCACACTCACACACTTACACACACACACTCCAGTATGGTCTGTTCTTCCCCTGCATCCATGTGCTCTCGAAGTTTGTGACCACAGAGAACCTTCTGGTACCATCTTTCTTCACCCTAGCAACTGTCCCCTTTCCCTCTTCGAGACTCAGTTTTTGTTACAACTGCTTCATTCCCATGAACCTCTTATGCATATCCCACTCCCTCCCATTCACAAGTTAAAACAAATCTTCACCTAATTTTTCCCCTCCTCTGTATAGTTACAATTTTATCTGTTTTTTTTTTCTCCATCCTCATCAAATCACTTGAACAAATTGGCTGAACTTTCTGTCTTTATCTCAGCTTTCATCCAGTTGCCTTTTAGTTCACACTAACAAAACACAGGTAGCTAACCCTTTGGCGATGTTAACCTAACAGGTCCTTCATCCGTCTGCATTTGGTTTAGCATGTGCTCCCCTCTTGGGCATCCTCCACTTCCCAAGCAGACCACTCACATCCTCTTTTTCCCCCACTTCTTTTGCCTACTCATCTTACTTCCTTGGTCTTTAATATTGAGATCGCTCGAAGCTCGCCAGGTATTCTTATCCAATATTCGGCTTTAATTACGATGTCTGTGTAAAGCACTCGTAAGCTGACATTTCCGTTCTTAGTGACTTCTCTCAATTTGACCTTCTATCTTTTACTTGCATTTGCTTTTGAATTTATATTTTTTAAAAGGCAGCTCAAACCTACCTTTTATTAATAATGGTGCTAATCACTTTCCCCCTCATCTGATCCTGCCCTAATTGTGTGATTCAGAAACAATTGGCTCAAAGGTCTATGTTTCTTCCTGTATCTTATAGTCTGTCCTCTAGCATCCCTCCCCAGGACTTGGGCAAGACGTTTCTTTCTAGTCAGATCTGTTCTTGGCTCTCCCACTATGTCCCCCAAACATCTTATCACTCATACAGCTCTTGCGCCTCTGAACACAGCCTTACCCTTACCCAGGCTAAGCTGAACCAACATAACTCATTCGAACTAGTCTCTTTACATCTGTTCTTGCCTTTCTCTAACATATCAATACCAAAAGCCTGAGGAACCTTTTAAAACACAGATATAATTGTAATGTCTTCCTCCTTAGATCAGCTCTACCTACAATCTTCCATTGCTTCCAGAATCCTGCCTAAAATTTTTAGTGGAGCTGCCCCCCCCCCAGTTCCCTTGTATCGTGCCGTCTCCTGCTAGCCCTCTGTGTTTGGCTGCATTGTTTGCATACTTTCTTCTGCCAAAGTCTGGTCAATTCTTTCTTCCTGTGCCATTTTAAAAATCCGCTGTCCCTCAGGCTTCTTAGCATGGTGCCTGCGGTAACAGATGTGCATTTAAGAACTAGGTGTGCGGCCAGGCACTGGACGGGTAGGGAACTGATTTTGGGAAGGTGTAAGACAGCAGTCTTTGCCTATGACTGAGGCTTATCCTTCCAAGTAGCTTCATCAACTCAATTGCTTGCAAAACTCACACAGTATAAATGCTATGGAAATAGTGGTTATATTCTATTGCTTAGGAAACAATAAAAAGGAAAAGAACCTGTGCATATTTAGCACAGATGAAATTTTGAAAAATATTTTTGCTCTCCAGTTGAGGCAGGGGTGGAGGGCTGACTGTGCTTCCCTCGCCCCTTGGGTCTGAGGTTTCTGACTGTTACTCTGTCATTACAATTCCCTGGGCTTCTGACATCAGACTTCGCTTTTTAGGTGGTTTCAATGCGACCTTGACAACAATAAGAGCTAGTGTGGCTGAGCATTTCTTACGGGTGAACCACTCAGCATACATTATTTCCGTCTCACAAAGCCCACCCTGGGGGAGATTACTGCAGTGCGGACGGTTGATTGGCCGGTGCCAAGTCCCACAGCGGCACAACCAGGACTTGAGCGCCACGTGCCTTGGCTCAAATGATTCTGTTTCTCCCTCTGTCCCGCAGTCTCTCCCTACAGCATCACTGTCCAGAACATCAGCAAGCAGCTGCTTTCTGATCAAGCTCCTGCCATGGAAAACATCCTGGGGACCCATCCACAAGGACTCAACGCACAAGCACTAGGTTTACATAAGCAGCACTCTTGCTTGAGATTTGCTTGGGGACACATAGCGTCTCTTGCAGTTCTGTTCGGATGAGGGTAGATTTCCAAACAATGTCAGTCTCTTGGGCTTGTACACTGAAGACTCTCTTTGTGATCACAGAGAACTTCTGCAGGCATTTGGAACCCTAAATCTTAAAAACCCGAGGGTGAGTAGCCACCCTGGAAAAGCCAATAGGTCAAATATTTAGTTAAGATCTGGCACCAAGCGTGTCTCGCATGGTCCCACCATTGCGTCCTCTACGAGACAGACAAGAACACGAAGCTCAGAGTCATGTGGTCTGAATTCCCACCCATAGCCGGCAGACGCCAGCCCTGGCTTGATCCAGCTAGAATTCTCACACAGACCCAGGCTGGGGAGAAAATTAAGACCCGGAACCCGGAACGCAAACAATGAAGAATGTTTTCCAAGCCATGGAAACCACTTCAGGTAAATATGGTGTTTATCCACAATCTCGGTGGCCAGATGGTAATTAAGCACTGAGCAGAAGGGTTGTTTCCGCAGATTCCAGGATGTTCCAACCGCCCGCTGCTTCTCAGCAAATACCGGCTTCTTCCAGGACCACTTTGGGTCTATCAGAACCGCCTGTGTCTTTACCCCCAAATGACTCTATCTATGTTGGTCACTGTTCCAACTGGAACTTTGAATTCCACCGTGTGAGCTGACTAAGCAACAGCGACTCATCTCAGCCTGGGTTTCTGAGATGCAAAAATTGACTATTGCCGAAGGCAGCCGAACCTGGCAGGGTGATCTTTTTTTCTTTTATATTTTTTTTGCATTGTCCATCATCTTCTACCATGATGATGAAGAATTTTGCTAAGACCAGCCATAACAACATTTCATAACAACATTTCAGATGAAGATTCTTTTTCTTGTGTGGATAAGTGTGCGTGTGTACGTGTGTGTGTGTACAGCAGGGTATGCGATTGTGTGGGCCTTTGGAGGCCCAAGGGTGACATCGGGAATCATCCTGGATTGCTGGATCTCCTTATGGCTTTGTCCTGAGCTCTCCCAGTCTCTGCCTTCCAGAACCTTCCAGAATTAGTAGTGCTGCCAACACCATTTCCACCCAGCTTTTTTTTTTTTTTTAAACATGGGAGTTGGGGATTGGAACTCGGGTCCTTTTACTTGGGAAGCAAAGGCTTTAACCCTGAGCTTTCTCTCCAGCCTGAAGTTGTTGGGTTTTGGTTTTGCTTTGTGAAGGTTGTCATTACACCATTCTAAAGCTTACATTTCCGTTTTGCATGTAGGCTGTTTGGGGGAAGTTTGCTGGTAAAGCAACTGCTGGACCAAAGAGGGAGAGAGTTTACCTTGTGGTCAGCCTCTGTCCAGCCAGGAGAGACAGGTAAGGCTGACCCAGATACTCACCAGGATTTGGGTAGATTGGTGAGGCTTGATTTCTGAAGGCTTTCTAGTCTGTAGATAAAGCAGTTTTTTTTTTTTTAAATGTATTTATTTTAATTGTTGGCTTGTGTGTGTGTGTGTGTGTGTGTGTGTGTGTGTGTGTGTGTGTGTGTGTTAGAGGGCACTGTGTGTCCCTGTGAAGGACCAAGGGTGACTTCAGGAATCATCCTGGATTGCTTCTACCTCCTTTTTGCTTGGCTCTGGGATTTCCCAGACTCCGCCCACCAGAGCCAGACGTGCAGCCTCTGCCATTTCCGTCTGGCATTTTGGACTTGGGATCTAGGATCTGAGCTCAGGACGTTCTGCGTGCAAGGCATTGTCTTAACCTCTGAACCATCTCTCCAGCCCCACTTTACAGTTTTGAAGGTGTGTCTCTATTAGACTCGGAGTCAGACACAGGGCTAATCTGCCTAGTCAATTTGCTCTGAGGATTCCCGGTTCTGCCTTCCAGGCTTGGAATTACAGCTGTGTTACCTGCCTACCCATGAGACCTGGGATCTGAATTCTGGTCCTTTTGTTTGCGCAGCAAGTGCTTTAACCACGGAGCCATCTTCCCAGCCCCGCCATCCCAGCCGCAGACCCCCATCCCAGCCGCAGACCCCCATCCCAGCCACAGCTCCAGACACTCTGGGCTGCTTTCTCAACACGACTTTCAAGGATTCCAAAGCTTTCTGCTGATCACAGCCTTGGTGTCACAGCCTCACTAAGCACAGGCGACATCCATTCTGAGACCTACAGCCTTTATGCTGAGGGGGCTACTTCTCTTTCACCTTTCTTTTTGCACTCAAAGGCTGCACGTATTTCTCAAGTCTAGCCTTGACTTCCCTCCTCCACGCTGATCTGGACCCTTCCTCCTGACATGTTGTTTCGCCTTTCTGGTCCAGCAAACATGTGATCGAGAGGTGAAACCCCTCAGCCTTGAGGACCCGGATGAAGATTTAGCAAGCAGGAGGGACACGCCCCAGGCTGCTTAGGTGACAGATGCTCAGCAGTGCATGGAAGTGGCATCTGGAACTCTTGCCTCCAAGAGTCCCCACCGTAGAGATGAGGGGCAGCAGTCAGTGTCGGGGTTCTGGTTCCCACAGAAGAATCAGGGCGACCTCGGGTAGCTGGAGTAGGAACATGGAACATTCTCCATAGCAGGAAAACGGCACGTGACATGGACTCGTTTATAAACGTGGACCCTGAGATCAAAAAAGGTTTCTGTAGTGGGGGACATGAGGTATGGTTAAGAGAGCACCCCAAGGAGCCCCGACACTGAGATGTGATGGTCCCTCAGTGGTAAGGTCAGTGACTTACTCAGACCGTCCCTAAGTTCTTACTTGTCTGGGTGTTGAGTGGAGCGACTCCGAGTCTTGGTATCAGGACTTCGTTTAGGGACTGGGTTGAGAAATGAGACAGTGACATCATCTTCCAACTTTTCTTGGGGGGCAGGGAGCGGGAAAGAGCAGAGCGACAACTTCCGGGTCAGTGCCTCTGACTCAGGTGGAGTCTGTCACGCTCTACCACCTTCTAGATGGGCGACTCTGAACCGCACTGATGTTTTCTCACCAGTAGCAAAACGAGACTAATCCTGCCTGTGATTTGACTGACAGTAGGCTCAGGGGAGATGGTATTTATAAAGCATCTGGTATGCGTGAGAGACCCTCAGCCTAGGCTAGATCACTTTGCATGGTGAAATCCTTCTCCCAATCAGTTACGTTCACCGGCACAGGAGGAAGCCACCCTGAAGACCGGAGCAGGAATGAGCTCCTTGCTCTACCTAAGAGATCTTTGAGCATCATAGGAAAATTAGAAGACAGAGGAAAAATTACACATCTACCATGCCAAGATGGTTATTTTGCACGTCTTTTCAGATCATACAAAACTACACACATGCACTTATAGAAAACAGGATTATGCCCCACTTCCTACCTTAAAAACTGCCTTTCATTCTCCCATGATCTTCCTTTTCATGAAACAACACTTGATAGCTATCTTTCTTTTCCATCCAATATGCAATCTCAATAAAATGATTGGTGGCTACATCATAGCCCGTTTTGCGGATAGTCCGCGTTTTACATAATAAGCACTGAAGTATTAGTGGGCATTTTGTTGCTTACGATTTGGAACAACTGTGATCATTCCAAATGACTAAATTGGATCCCTTTCAAGTTTCTCAAAGTGAAATTAATACAGGCTATTCTTGCTGAATTTGCCCAGGAAGGGATTTCTAACTATAATAAATTCTGAGAGAGAATTAAAAAAATTATAATCCCAATCATGAAATAACTTCTGCCCAGTTTCTCACGCATATCTGGAAGCCATGGAGGGAAAGACAGATGCCTCTGGATTTTATGAAAGATCTTTTAAAACAGACTTTTTAAATTAAATAAAGATTTTGGTTTTATTGCTTTAAAAAATAAGTTCATTGCAGACACGTTTACCAAGATAGAAAAGTCAAGGAAAAATAATCCCTGGCTGCTTCAAAATTTTGTTTAGTTTCCTCTTGCCTTCCTTCCAGTTGCATTTGAAATTTGTAAAAATTTGTACTGGTGTTGTGGAACTCCCAAGGAACCTCCGTATTTCTCCAAGCTCTTCCACACGTTGAAACATAAGTTGAATACTTTGAATACTAGTCTTATTTGGGTTAGCTTTTCTCTTTCATGTGTGTATGTGTGTGGGGTGTGTGCATGTGTGTCTGGCACATCCACGTGAGTGTGTGTGCATGTGAAGGCCTGAGGGTGGTATCAAGAATCATCCTTATTATTATCATCGTATTATTGTGAGCCTGGGCCTCTCGTTAAACCCGCAGCATGCTGATAGGGCAAGTCTGGCTAAGCCAGCTTGCTCTGGGGGTTTCCAGACTCCCCCTTCCAGAGCTGTAATTGTACAGGTGGATTACCATGCCCTGCCTCGCATTGGCGTATGTGAGACCTGAGGCTCCAAACTCTGATCCTTGCTTGTGTAGCAAACACTTTAACCGCTAGGGTGTTCCTCCCAGCCTTTAAGAAGAGATCCTCCTTCACTACTTTCTCTGAGACAGGGTCTCTCTGTGTAGCCAGGCTGCTCTCCAATCTACTGTGAGCTCGAACCAACCTCACACTCAAGATTCTCCTGCATCTTCCTCCTGAGTGGATGACAAGTGTGGACTACCAACGTGGACCGCTAGTGTGGACCACCAGTGCAGGACCACGGCATCCCAGTGATCCCTCTGCTAAACTGTAAAGATTGAGGCGCACCTCCCATCTCCTTTTCCCAGCCCCACCAATGCCCCCAACAAAGTTGTTAGCATCTCTGAGGCACCTCCCAGGTCTGTGGGGCACATGGGACCCTGGGCAGAGGTGGTGCGGCCCTGAGCATGGCCGGTGGCCCCTTCAGCACCGCGGCCTGCGCACCTGACCTTCAAGTCCACAAAGGTTTATCCCCCGCAGCCTGTGCGCCCCTCAAAGGCAGGCTCATCCCTCGTGACCTACGTGTGAGCAGCCGCACCTGTTGGCAGCCAACACAGCAGCCAGGCTGGGGAGCAGAGCTGGACCACGACGCGTGGGCGCGCTGGGCAGGCTGGTAACTTGGCCTCGTGCTGCTCTCTAAATATTTGCCCAACAGTCTCTTGGAGGAGAGGCTGAGTGCCTCGTGGGAGGAGAAGCTGTGAAGACTGTAGGCTCAGCATTCTTCATCTTCCTCCTTCTTCTCCTCCTCCTCGTGTCCCCGAGCAGCTCAGCACCTGGCATTACCTGCACACCTCACCAGCCTGAGGCACCTCCTATGCCAATTCCTATCACTTAAGTGCTCCTGGACCTTTGCCTTACCAAGAGACAAGGGTGTAGGGCCTGGTACAGGCCACAGCCTATTCATCCTCTGTGTGATTCTGGCAAGTTCCATAACTTTTCTGGACTGAGGGAGTCTCTTTCTCTGTAAGGATGATAATGACAACATCTCCCTCAATGGGCTGGAAGCGTCTAAATGAATTATTATAGAAAGACATTGTGGAAATTCCTGGCACAAAGCTATCACCGTGTGTATTATAATCACCGTGTTATTGATCATAAACACTGTTATTAACATTCTCCTGTCATGCTAGCTGTCAACTATTCTGGTAAAAACCATTTTCTCCCTCATTACATTTTCAGCAATGTTTAGTGTTTTAGTGTTAGTGAGCCCAGCTGGCCTGCCCCAAAATCCAGTGTGGCTGGAGCCTTGAATAAAAATAAGAATGTTGCGTGTGCGTCCATATAGGTCTGTATATATCTTGCTGTTTCTCTCTCTGCTCTTTGTATGTGTGTATATCTGTGTCTCTGTCTGTCTTTGTGTGTGTGTGTGTGTGTGTGTGTGTGTGTGTGTGTGTATCTCTGTGTATGTCTGCGTCTGTTTGTCTCTCTCTCTCTGTATATCTCTCTTTTTCTCTTTCTCTCCTTTTCCGTCTGCTCTTTGCTCTTTGTGTGTATATGTATCTGTGTCTGTCTGTCTCTCTGTGTGTATGTGTGTCTGGTCTGCGCATCTCTCTCTCTGTCTCTCTCTCTCTATCTGTGCAGGGGTTACTGTCTGATCACCCCACCCACAGGACAACCATGGAGAAAAGACCTCCCTCTTCCATGCGAGAACTGGAAGACGTTAATAAACACGCAGACTTTGGGGAGCCGGGTACTTACCGGGCTAAGCAAATCCTCAACAAGAGAGCTGTGCTCTAGGGAAATCTGGAAGAGAAGGCAGCATCCCCCTTCTAGCCAAGTCAAGCACACGCGTGGCAACCTCTAAGGTGGCATGGGACAGGGCAGAGACAACGCAGGGGTCGGATGGGCAGATTGGGTCTCACTTCAGAAGACCTTGATGAAGTCTTTAGCCTTAATGTCATGATTTGGAAAATGGCGTGTGAGGCTTATGAAAGATACTGCCTGCCAAGTGACCCCTCCCCTTGGATTTTTAGACTGACCATCAGACAATGTGCTCTGAGGTACCTTCCAGGTGTGGAGCCTGGCAGGAAACTGAGACCCACATACTGGCAAGACTCTTATCTGCCAAGTGTAACAGCCAAGGAACCCGTCCACTGTGTTCAGGATCTAAGTAGGACCTCCACGGTCTTAGCAACATTTCCTATTTACTCTGAACCATCACACAGTATCTGGATGACCCCCATTTTACAGACTCAAAATTGGGTCTAGCAAGTCAGAGGACAGAGCTGAGGCACGTCTCACAGGACGCCATAGCCCCTCATTGCTGGACTCACTCCACTGACCCTCCGCATTTCGCAGAGTTGATATCAGTTCCAGTGACTGTGATAAACAGGTTGAAACAAACAGAACCGTGTCGCTGGGGTCAGGGGGGTAACACTAGGTAGTCTGATGCCTGGGGAATCAATCATCCTTTTAAGTTTTATATCCCACCGCAGCTGAAGATTTAATAATCATCGTCAGAGGACTGCACAAGGCAGCAGTAAAAGCGAGTAATTGACAAGCCTACCAAGATGGGCCAGGCTCTTCCTCACTGAATTGCTCTTGAATACTTTGCATAATTATGTCATTTGGATTTATGATTGGCTCAGCACAATGAGGTTCCCTCTGTCCAGCTCTCCCTGGGGAGTTCTGACACCTGTGTAAATCCTGCTGAGGCCTCTCGGGACGGGCCTCCGGACTTGCCCTCGTACAGGGAATGTGGCTGGCAAAGGTGGGCCTTCTTTCAACAAAGACCAGGCGAGGCGTGGCCACGGAATTTGCTGCAACACCCCCAGAGAGTGTCTTGGTCACTGGGGGGGTTTGTATGTGTTAACCGTGACCTTTTAACTTCTGCAGCCGTCCAGGGGAGGGGAAGAGGGGGCTGCTTCCATCGCCCCTGGATAGACTGAGGCCCAGAGAAATACTACAAGTGGATCAGATTCTGCAGGCTTATAGTGGACTCGCAGCAGGCAGTTCAGTTTCAAACGAATGTCTGGGTCGACACCCACCCCCAGCTCCATAAGGCCCCCCCGTGTATTTCACCAACAGGCAGCTACTGCGGGCTGACACAGGAGAAAAATGTCAGCCGGATATTATTCGCAAGTCTGCCTCCTTGAAACCTGTGAATAGTTCACGCCCCCTCCACCCCACGGCATTCCTTCATTTCTTAATAGCGCCAAGCACCTCCAGGCAGACAGGGTCCAGACTGGTCTCCCGAAGGGGTGTAGTGTCCCACGGACCCAGCAGGCCTGCCCGGCCCAGACCCTCCAGATTGACTAAGGCTGCAACCTGTATCAGAGCCCTCGGTGGGAGTTCTTGGCAAATTCTGATCACTGGCAAATGCAGACAGATGGCTGCAGATGAGACAACAACCTTGGTTTCTCTCTCTCGGATGTCAAGATTGGGAGAGGGAGGAGAGAAGGTAGATCTACCTCTCGGACAGGAAAAATAACACTTTTTCACAACGCATTTAGAAGATCATAAACAAGCGAGAGGGACTCGCTCGAGTCCCTTCATCTGGCAAAAGGAAAGTGATGATCCCAGAAAACTGACTGATGTCCCTCTTCCTGCTCCCCGGGTTCCTTCTAACCCCCACGCTTGGTCACACTCTGCTTAAGTCAGCAGCGTTTGGCAGAGTGTCAGAAGTGCTCACGACCCGCCCCCACCTTGTCTTGAGGAAGAGCTAAATCTCTGCAGATGTCTTCATCCTCCAGGATATCAAAGCATGTCCGATTCCCCTCCCCACGGGGAACGGACATGGCAGACGTGAAGCACCCTCGGGTGTCTTACTGAGTGTGGTCCATGGCTCAGAATCTCTCCACTGCCTGGAGCCGAGCCAACCTTTGATCTAATTATGTTCCAGCACTAGACCCTCTCTTCAGCAGTGGGTTTGTGGCAGCTGCCACTCCAACACTCTCAGTGTGGGTACCAGCGTGTGCAAACTGAGCACTGACCAAGCAAAATACCTGTAAGGGAAGCTGCTTTGGCTTGGTACTCCTGAAGAAGGTGCAGCTGGGGACAGAAAGGGGGGGAGGGGGAGTCCCCCCCCATCAGGTCCCGCAGAGCTCAGCCAATCTCCCTCCACTGAAGCAAAGAAGCAGGGCCTGTGGGCAGCCAGCTGGGAGCGGTGGTTGTGGGGAGATGACAGGAGGAAGCTCTTGGCGGGTAATTACTAGAAGCTGGAGCATCAGCTGCGGTCTTGTCAACACTGAGTTTTGCAAAATACAGTGTATTTCAGGAAGGGGAGGGGTGGAGCTGGAAGAACGAGGGCAGAGAGAAACAAGGCAGAGGAATAACGGCCTGAATGCCGGGGACCACAGGATTATGTCAGAGTGTGTATCTGTTACCCCTTCAGTCCCTGGGGATCCTTCTGATGGCCCCTGGCTCCCACACCCCCCCCCTTCTTATTACTGCTAGGTGAGTCCTTCTTACCCCTTAGTGCCTCCATCACTCTTCCAAGTATTGGAAGGAGTCGCTCTGGAATAATTTCTCAAACACCAGTTAGGGTGGAAGAGAGACGTTTAATCAAGTCACTGGAGGTCTGAGCATTCCAAGGATTCAGCCTGTACTTTCATTTTATACCAAAGCAGGGCAGAGGTGGAGCAAGCGAAGCGGGACTTCCCAGAAACAGATGCAGCAGTTAATGGTATCCGTGGGGCAGATGGAAGACGGAAGCTAAGGCCACGCCCAGGGTAGCAGCCCAGGGCAGGTGCAGGCTGTGGGGGCGGGGCGGAGCCTCAGGATCCATCTTCACAGCACAACTTACTTTACTCATCACCACGGTAACTTAGGCATTTACATTCCTCTACCTCAGGAGCCCCAGCTCCCGGGCTGCATGCCCCGTGCGCTGCATGTCCCACGTCCTGCCCTCTCGGGCACATCCCTCCCTGTCTTCATTCATGTCACCTCTCTGAGGACTCAAGGGGAAGACAACCAGGAGCCGGCGAAAGCTGTCACGGATCCACTCTGGATCAGAAGCTCCAGACACAGGACGGGGATGGGGATTCCCTGAGCGTCCCGGTGACGGGGCTACAGCATCTTGAAGTCCCTCCTTCCGGTCTGCCAGCAGAGGCTGATCTGCCTTGCTTCCTCTTGGCTCACTGCCCTTAGCATTGAGATCAGCACATCGGCGCTGGAATGAATATATGGATTTGCTGAAATTGAGGAGGTGGGAGTATCGTCTGCTTAGAGACGAGGAAGCCAGTTATGGGGGCCACACAGCGGCCTGCGGGGGACAGGTGGTCCTGCCAAGAAGAAGCAGAGCAGAAGCTGCAAGGGGCAGGAGCCCCATCTGTCCTACTTCAGTGTCCAGTGCCCAGATGCAGATCCGGCACCAACGAGAACTCAGGACATGTTTGCCGTTGAGGGCGCACAGCTCCTCACTGAAGATCTGTCTTCTCACCTGGCATCTTCTAACACCTGCTTCACCGCCATCTGCTGGGCTTTGCCCAGCTCAGCTCCTGCTCCACAGCTCGGGTTACTCCAACAGGGACGCAGAGGGCACGGCTTCAGGTTCTCATCACAGCAGACTGCCCCGGCATACCCGCGTCGCGACTGCGGAGGACCAGCCCTTCCACACCTGGAGGTGGCCATGCGTTGGTCAGGAGGCCTCTGAATGGTTCCCTCCGATTCTTTTTAATATTTCTTCCCTCTCTGCCCTGTTCTGCTTTCTTGTTCCTGTGGCGGGTGTTTCTACCAGGCAGACTGTGAGCTCAGAGTTCAGAGAGCAAATGCATAGCTAAAAATGTGGTTGTTGCTTATTGTCTCCCTGAAACCAGTTCCAAGGGAAGTCGCTTTGTTGACGGAGTTGTTGCACAAAGCCAGGAGGGGCCTCGTGTCTGCCAAGTGTCTTCTTCACACCTGGCACTTCATCCACGTGATTCTGCTTAAGCCACGCCTTGGACTAGACGGCCTATTGGTTTTGCTGTCACAGTTCCCCGCCCCTACCGCCAAGACACCCCAATTCTACAAACCACTGTGGCTGCATTCTTCTAAGGTATCTCCTGCTTCCCTACATAACCTGAACAATCACATCTTCCTGCAGAAGCTACCTGCGCATTTCAAACAACCAATTGAGAGCCGAGGAGATGGCACAGGGTCAAAGTCTTTGCTTCAAAAGCAAAAGGGTTTGAGTTCAGACTCCCAAATCCCATGTGAAAATGTGGGGTCGACATAGCAGCAGCCTATAATTCTGGCCCTGGAAGGAAGGACAGCCCAGAGCAAAGCAACAACGAGGTAGAACAATCCAGGATGATCCCCAAAGTCTCCCTTGGCCTCCACAGACACACACACTCAAGTGTTCTCTTGTATACATGCCTGTTTACACATGCACACGCACAGAAAGAGAGAGAGATGAGACAGAGACACAAGAGAGAGAGAGAGAGAGAGAATAACTAATCGAACCATGTCATTCTCCTGTTAAGACTTCGGGTGGTTTTCTGTTGCATAAGCCTCCAAATTTTACAAGTTGGGACAATGATCCAGTGGGTAAAGATGCTGCCATCTAGCTTGAAGACCTGAGTTTGATTCCTCAACCACGCAAGGTAGAAAGAGAAAACTAACTTCCCTCAGCTGTCTATTGACCTCCATACAAGTGCTGGGCATGCAGGTGCCTTCATACACAAGATTAATTTTTAAAAAAATCTAAACTTTACATGTCAATTTGCAATTCACTGCCTGGTGTGGTAACTGTCAGGCTCTTAGATGTCACCCCTTGCTGCTCTTTGCCCCATCCAAGCCCTAGTCCCCCAAACCTATAGAGCTCATACTACCCCAAGGCCTCAGGCGTTCCCTTTGACTGTCTTTTTTTTTAAATTTTATTATTATTATTATTTTATTCAATTGTGTGTGTGTGTGTGTGTGTGTGTGTAGAACCACAGGCGAATTCGGGAACCACCATGGACGCCTCCACCAACTCCTTGTTTACTCCGCCCCGGGATTCACAGGCTCTGTCCTACCAGGACCGGAAATGCGGGCCGCCCCCGCTTCCGCCCAGCGTCTATACGTGGGGTCTAGGATCCGAACTCAGGACCTTCCGCCTGCAAGGCAGAGGCTTAACCCCTGAGCCACCTCTCCAGCCCCAACTGTCTCTTATTCTACAGGATTTTCCCTGTTAATGTAAAGGAATGAGGAGAGAAAAGAACGGTAGACAAGTTAGGTGAGATTGAGGTGTCTGTGGTAGTGGTTTTCTGGGAGGGAGGGAGGGAGGGAGGGAGGGAAAGAGAGAGAGAACATGCGTACCATGGCACAAGGTGGAGGTCTGAGGACAACATTCAGAAGTCAATTCTCTCCTCGCAGCATGTGGGCTTCTAGAAATTCAGCCGAGGTCACCAAATTTGCAAGCCAGTGCTTTACCTATCCACTGAGCCATCTCAAGTCCCCAGTCTCCTCTGCTTTTCTTGGGGTCCAGGTAAATGAAGCAACTCCAGGCATCTTTGGATAAAGTCAAATTTGTGTAAAGTATGGAAGGAAGAGACACATACACTGTCTCTTCTATTAAGCATTCTGTCATTCATAGCTTGGGTTTCTAAGTGCTCAGTGAGTAGATAAGGATGGATAAGTGATGGATAAGGAATGGGAAGTCTTGTCAGCTGTGTGCAAGGTTTTCTTTATCTCTGTTTCTCGGCAGGGTCTCCTGTAGCCCAGGCTAGTTTCCAACTCATTAAATAGTCAAAATTAACCCTGAACTCCTGACCCTTCCGCCTCTGCTTCCCAAGTGCTGGAATAACAGGCGTGCGCCGCGGTACCTAGATTCAAACATGTCTTGTGATCCCCGTCTTACAGAAGAAAAAGTTGGGGATGGGGGAGTTCAAAGACATCTCAAGGAGCACAAAACTTTGCCCGTGGCCGTCTGACACCCAGCCAGCAACATCGGAACGGGAGCCTCAACCTCTTTGGCTATAGAAGCCCAATTTTCCAAGCACAGGATCTTCCTCAGAGAAACTACCCAGATTAATGCACAAGTAATGATCAGGCATAAAAGTGGGGAACGTAGAGTCCTTCATTATCGGTGCTAATTGTGGAATTTTAGCAACAAGTCATTAAACAGGGCCTGATGCTTGGGGGCACAATGGCCTCATATTCTGAATTCCTAGATGTACTTGAAAAATAAATCTCCCTCTCTCTCTCTCTCTCTCTCTCTCTCTCTCTCTCTCTCTCTCTCTCTCTCTCTCTCTGCATTCTACAGTGATGCTGGGTCCCCTGCACAGAATGATCTCTGCTCAGTGAGCACTTCCTGCTTCTTCCATGCTTCCAAATCAGGTCAAACTGGCACATTATGACCTGCCGCGTCTCCCGCCAGGCGCTCTCTCTGGATGTGTCGCCAAGAGAACAATCCTGCTTTTGACAATAGAAACAGTAATCAATGCCTGCTGGAAAGCTTTGTGGACTGTGGGGGATTGTGGCCAGTAAATTATGGCCACGGCCCCTTTGTTCTCTACAAAGAAAAGGCTGATGTGGGGCCAGTGAACTTTACAGGGGCAAATCTTTGAACTCTGCTTAAGAGAAGTGGGCTTCTTGGGGGTCGAAGGACTGTCCTCTCCAAAGGACTTCACGTATATCTGACAGATCCACACTATTTGGTACCAGGAGACTAAAGCTCGCACCAGTGCAGAAATCGGGAGATGCAACCTCGTGGCCGTTGGGGAACTCACTAAACCTTTCTGGATCTTGGCTTTTTGAACACAATCCTTTTTGCGTGCACGCGTATGCATGCGTGTGTGTGTGTGTGCGTGCGTGTGTGCGTGTGTGTGTAAGTACATGTGGGTGTAGAAGAGGGCACTCTGTGTCCCTGTGGAGGCCCAAGGGTGGCTCTGGAAATCATCCTGGATTGCTCTACTTCCTTATTGCTGTGCTCTGGGAGTTCCCAGGCTCTGCCTTCCAGGGTTAGAATTAGATTCCACCACCATTTCTACCTGGTGTTTTTACGTGGGGTCTGGGGGTCTAAACTCAGGTCTAACCCCTAAGCTACCTCTCCAAATCCAATGTTGACAATGTTAAAGGCTGGTTAGAACTGGTTAGAACTTTTTGATTGGGATGAGTTAGGCTGCCAAAGGTCTGGGGCCAAGATTTTCTGGGCTACCATTAGTCCCGAAATGGCCATTCTCTGCTAGTTGTACGTCTGTTCTAACATCCTTCTGGTTGTCGGGCAAAGCCTTGCAGAGTGTATGAACTTACCAAACCACAAAGCATCCACCAGCCCCACAACTACAAGGACCCTTCAATAGCATCTAAAAACCCGGAACACACATCACACAGCTGTCTTGTAACTGAGCTGCTGTCTCTGAATGAGCTTCCTTTGTTCTGTATCTATAAACCCTTCATGAAGTTCTGTCCACATTGGAACGCATCATTCGGGGTGCCCTGAATTGGTGTCCCTGGGTCACAGTCACTCATATTTGGCTCCTCTCTTATGTCGTTCGAGGTGACGACTGTTGTCCGCCCCAATACTTTCTGACGCATGGAGCCCTCCACGACACCCAGTCCCCGGGGCCCCTGGGGTGCTAAAGCACTGTAATTCTGCTCCTAGATTCTGCTCGCTTGGTGAGTATTGAGTGGAGCCAGAGTTGGGTCCCAGAACTTAGGGAGCAACTTCCTCTTTTCTTCTCATGCTGTCCATAGTACAGGAAGCTGTAGCAACCCTCTCTGGTGACAGAGGTTAGTCTGACCCCTGTAACATCTGCCACTCTACCCTTGAGCTCTGTTCTGGGCCTGACCAGTATAGAACTGTGCAACTTGGATGTCATAGTCTATGCAATTTCTTTCTAGGCACAACTTCCTTTATTTTCTTTCTTTCTTTCTTTCTTTCTTTCTTTCTTTCTTTCTTTCTTTCTTTCTTTCTTTCTTTCTTTCTTTCTTTCTCTTTCTCTCTTCTCTCTTTCTCTCTTTCCTTCCTTCCTTCCTTCCTTCCTTCCTTCCTTCCTTCCTTCCTTCCTTCCTTCTTTCCTTCCTTCCTTCCTTCCTTCCTTCCTTTCTCTCTCTCTCTTTCCTTCTCTCTCTCTCTCGCTTTCATTTTTGGTGCAAGCGTATGCACATGACATATGTGTGAGTGTGTGTTTGTGAGCATGGTGTGTACATGTCACAGTGTGTATGTGGAGTAGAGGACATCCTTGGATGGATAGATACAAGACCCTTGCTCCTCACCTTCCACTTTGGGAGCCAGGCCGCCCGGCCTGCAAACGGCTAGAGATTCTCGGGTGTCCAGCTCCCGCGGGTCCCACAGCCATTACCGAAGCCTGTGCGGTTAGTCTAGAGTCCCTGGTGGCTCTTCAGTGCCCTCTCTCCTTGCATCTGATCATCACATGGGGGGTGCTTTACTCCTGATCCTTCTCCCCAGCCCGCCTTCCTATTTCTCATTCGTTCTTTCTGCAGCTGTTCATGGTCTGCTTGCCGTGCGCTAGGTATTATAATACAGAGGCTGACCAGAAGAAACGTCGTATCTTTTCTTCCATGGTTCAGTGTGGACCAGGAGACTCAGATATTAAACACTATCGCTTCCAAGGTAAGAAATGACTCAGCAGGTAAGGTGCCTGCTGGCGAACCTGGTGAATGAGCTCAATTCCCAGAAGGCTACATGGTGAAAGCTGCCCTTTGCCCTCCATCCATACGCCATGCAACGCACATGCATGCTCTCTCTCTCTCCCTCTCTCTTTCTGAATAAATAAATAATTTAATTTAAAAATAGAGGTAAAACATAGACATGCCTAGAAAGTGAGTTGTGCCCATATTACCTCCTAGATGAAACCCTTTATATGATTTTTGGAGGCATCACTTTCATGCTTCTGCATTTGTATCCTCTTACCATCTGGTAAACAGTTCTTTATTTCTAAACATCGAGCTCTACTGAATCTTCCAGAATTGTTGCCTAATCGTACATGTCACACATTTGGCATATTCTATCTACATTGGTTCTCTTCATCCTCACCGACAAAGCCCCTCCTCTCACAGTTAAGGAAACTGAGTCTGGGAAGCATTGGCAGAGTGTCAAGGGAGCAGCAGTTGGTAGCTGTCAGAGCCAGGATCACGCCCGACCATAGAAGCCAAGCTCTGCCCAGCGGGTCACGGTCCACAGCTGACCTGTGCTGCTTCTTGCTCGAGTCACGTGACCCTCCTTCTGCTGTCAAAAGCAAGCCTGCAATTAGCATCCTTGTATCTACACCGACTTCTGCAGACTGAATTGAATCCTGGATGTGACATTTCAGAACCACGGGGTGGGGCCATTTGAGATTTTGATGCAAGGCGCTAAACCAACAGCAATTTTGGATTAATTCACGTTCTTTCTGAGTGCTTGGGACAGAGTCATCCGACCCTTTCAGACCTGGGCTTCACTAAATCAGATGTGACCATAGTCTTTCCTCACTGCCAAGTGGAAACGCTGCACACAGCCTCCCCAGCCAGAGCTCCGGCACATGCATTCCTGTAGACACGTCTTCCTAGACCCTCGCCCTGGACCTGAGACTCTCTTGTGTCCACTCGTCCTGTTTCCTTGGCCTCTGCAGACCTCTTCCATGGCCCCTCCTCCTGTGTGAGCGAGGGGTGCCACTGAATCCCCGGGCCCCCCCTCGTTCTTTACTTGTTCTACCTGCCTGTCACAGTTTGCCTGCATGTTACAAGGAGCCTAGGGGGATGAAGGGGTTCATTCTGGCTTAGGGGTTCATTCTGGCTTATGATTGTCTAATTACAGTGTTCACCCAGCAGGAGAGTTTCATGCCCACACCAGGAGCCAAGGGAACTGCCCACACCGCGCCCACAGGATGGCTGAGAGAGGGGCAAACTTCATCCGTGACAATGTCTGTAGCCCATCTAAGTATGCTGAAAAAATGCCAACTCTCTGAACCAGCTTCCTCCATCTAACCTGCCTACACCGGAAATGGCCCTGCCTCCTGTGGGCTCGGTCCTCTGACATCAGTCTCCCGCAGGCTTTCTCAACTTGCCTTAACTTAACTTCTAAGTCCTCACAAACGTGCCTCGAGCTCAGCCTTCACTTCTCAAGCTGACACATCTACATCTAACTAACACAATATCCGGCCGTCTTCCCTCCACCATGTGACGGCTTTCCTATTGTTGGCCTCCACTCCTTCCTTTCCTCCTTCTACCTGCTAAAAATATCAGTGAGAGCAAGAAAGCATCCAATACCCAAACCCACAGCCCAAGGAGATCCATCCACCCCTAACCCCACTCTGGAGACTACCACTCAGTAAGACCAAGTCCTTGACCACATCGCAGAAAAGAATTTCAGGAAGACTCAGAGTGAAGCAAGGTCAGAACATTTATTAAGTACAGGCACAAATTCTGTACAATTTAGGCTTAAGTGCAGGCATTCATAAATACAAAAGGATAGGTACATACAACCAAATGTCATATATATACATGGTTGATTTTGTGGCTTTTGACGTGATATTTCTCAAAGGATGCTATCCAGAACCAAGTTCAAAGATTAAGTAAGCAAAGTTTAAAGAAGAAGCAAAAAAGATATATGAGCCAGCTTACTTATTTCTCTTGAAGAATTTCCTTGTTGTAAGTGAAGCTGTAAGGTGGTTTGCCCAGAGCACTATTTGGGTTTAGGGAAGAGGGAAGAGTGTGGATGTGGCTAAACTCAGAAGTTACAAACCTTTGGTTCTTTGTGAGCACAGGACATTTGTGGCTTCTAACATTCTTACTGAAGACAAGAAAAGGAACGTTTATCTCTGGGGACAATTTTGATTTTCTCAGTTGTATTGAAGTTGTGATTCTCAATAGGTGAAAAATGCAAACAAGACCCTGGAGGGCGTTGCCTTCCTTCCCTTCCTGTGGCCCCCTCTTTTCCTCCTGTCTCATGAGGGTCTCAGTTTAGAGCCCAAAATGCCCACCAGGACTGAGTATGGTCAGAGAACATGAATTCACTGACCCTTTCCTAGAGCTGCCGATGACCATGTGGCAGGTTCTGACCGCAGAGGCGGAAGGGGAAGTTGGCCAGGATGCTTCTGGGGTTTTCCTCTAAGGTGAACGAGGTCTAGGGTGACAGTCCTCCTGCCTCCGCCCACCTCACTAGCCTGAGTCCCTCTGGGTGAGGTGAGGGGTTGAGGGGTGCAGCTATTTTTACCAGGAGTAGCTGCTCAGAATAAGACAGAACGAATCTCACTTCCCAGTCCAGGGTCCCGCTGGAGCCCAGGAGAGAACTGAGCTGACTGATTCTGAAAGAATCTTCCACAAAGCCGGTAAAGGGACCAGGAGGAGAGCAGAGGCTGCGTCGAGGTGAGGGAGGCAAGAGAGCACGTGGCATGACAGAGAGGCAGCCGAGGAGGCGGAAGGGTCCAGAAATGGGGAGATGAATGAAAACCAATTATGTTTGAAAAGGCCACAACGAAGCGGAATAACTCTGAATGCTAACTAAACAAAAGTCTTTAATAAAAGTCTCAATTGGATTTTGTTTCCTGCAGCTGGTCAGTGATCAGCTTAACCTGTGCTCCACCTGCCAGCTCCCGTCCAGGTCCTCCTGGATCTTGTCAAAATATTAATAGCAACTGTAAGTGGGCCATCATCATATTCCTGCCAAGCCTGTTTTAAACTACACACACACACACACACACACACACACACAGCTGAGAAGATAGCTCAGTTGATAAAGTGTTCGCCTCTCAAGGGTAAGGACTATAATGATCCCCAGAAGTGTTAAAAAAAAAAAAGGGCCTGGCATAGTGACATGTGCTGTGCATTATAATCCCTAGTGTAGGGAGGTAGAGGTAGGCAGATGTTTGGACTTGCTTCCAATCAACCTAACCTACTTGGTAAGCTATAAGCCAATAAGAGACTCTGTCTCAAGGAGGAGGAGGAGGAAGAGGAGGAGGAGGAGGAGGAAGAAAAGAAGGAGGAAGAGGAGGAGGAAGAGAAAGAGGAGGAGGAGGAGGAGGAGAAAAAGGAGGAGGAGGAGCAGAAGAGGAGGAGGAAGAGGAGGAGGAGGAGGAGGAGGAGGAGGAGGAGAGAAAGAGGAGAGAAAGGAGAACTATGCCTAAGAAGTGACATCCAAGGTCATACACGTACAAAACAAACATGTATCACTTAAACAGTGTCACTACTCCATAGGGAAGAATCACTAGTGTCATTATTTCATCCTTGAGGACAAACAGGAACGGGGGGGGGGGGGATTAGGGACCCTGTGTTCCGAATCCCCTAAGTGGATGACTTAGAATTCAAGTCAGGACACGCTCCTCGGCGGCTTGCGTAACGGGTATTGGAATCTTCACATCCCCAGTAAAGCTCCTCCCTACTCATGAGTGGGCTCCTCTTCCAAGCACCTGGACTTGGTGGAGGCAGAGCCTGGCTCTCCTTAGAGCTGAGCTTCTGCCGTTCCCACCACCACTCACTGTCAGTTCCTCCTTCAGTCTTGTGCTGAACTCTTCCGGGTGCTGGCTTGCTAAGTCCTAGCTTGCCAAGTGCTAGTTTGCTAAGTGCTGGATTGCCAAGGACTAGTTTGCTAAGTGCTTCTTACTAAGTGCTGGCTTGCCAAGGACTAGTTTGCTAAGTGCTGGCTTGCTAAGTGCTGGGTTGCTAAATGCCACTTGCTAAGTGTTGACTTGCTAAGTGCTGCTTGCTAAGTGCTGGCTTGCTAAGTGCTGGGTTACTAAGTGCCGCTTGCTAAGTGTTGACTTGCTAAGTGCTGCTTGCTAAGTGCTGGCTTGCTAAGTGCTGCTTGCTAAGTGCTGGCTTGCTGCTCTCGCCCAGCTCCTTGGAACTGCACTGACATCAGCTGACCTACCGGCTGACTCTCCCTTTACCTTTGGGCCCTTGTGTATATTGTCTCCTTTACTGGAGGTGGGGAGGGTGAAAGACAATTTCCCTAGTTAGCCCTTTGTTCATTTTTTTCTTTCATGTATGTGTACGCAGTACATGTGTGCTTCCCCGTGTGTGCGTGCACATGAGTGTGCGTTTGCATGTGGACGGGCACACGTGGGTGGGTGCACTTGAATGTGGGTACCTGCAGAAGCCCGAGGGTGGGGTCGGAATCATCCTCCTTCACTCCGATCTCTCTTCCACCTTCTCGTTGTGAGCCCGGGTCGCTATTTAAACCCAGAGCACATCATTGGGGCTTGTTGATGAGCCAGTTTCCTCTGGGGATTCCCAGGCTCCACCTTCTAAGGCCAGAATTACAGACAAGTGCCACACACCTGCTTGGCATTTTGATGTGGGATCTGAGGATCTGAACTCAAGTCCTTTCGCTTGTGAGGCAAGACCTTTAATCCTTGCGCATCTCCCCAGCCTTAACTTATTTTCTCCCTAATTAACTTTTTGGCCACTTTGCCCAAATGTCACGTCCACCAGGAAACCTTCTTAGATTCTCACCCTTCCAAGAATTCTTCTCCCAGCATGCTTTCTGATCTCAACTGCATCCCTTATCAGATAGCGGGTTTGTTAACTCACCTGCTTCTCTCCCCAGTTGACCTCCTGTCCCAAGTCAAGTTATAAGAGCCTCAGAAGCAGTATACAAGATCTCACCCCAGTCCTGCCCTCCTTTTGTTCTTTGTCCCAATTACAGGTATCAGCAAATTAGAAATCTCCGTGTCTTCTCTAAACCCCACTGGTCAACTTGGAAAGGGGTGACTCTATCTGGACACTGTAAGATGCTAAGTCTGATAGTTACGTAAAGCAGATCTCATGTGCATGTGGGACCAGGCACAGATTTCTACACAACGTCCAACAGGGCTCTCTGGCCATTTGTAGATTGGATTGCTCTACATAATACAACATATCTTAACATTCAGACCACAAATTAGTGTTAAGACCCAGCTGCCCCCAAAAGGCACTGTCCCATGTCGATTTCAATAGAAAAAGCAAATAAAGAACTATTTGGCAGCTCTGTTTTTTTTTTCTTATAAAAAACTTCTTAAATGGAAGTGGGGGATAATTTAATCAATTAGATGGTGGCCAATAAAATATAGCAAACACAGCCTTCGATGAAAGATGAAAGCAAGCTGTTCATTGCCGGTGGTCTATGATTGATGCATGACAAAGATCTTGCAAGTATAAAAACACAGGAAACCTAAAAATACTTCTTGATATATGGCATCGATCTCAGAGATGCTCTGCTAATGTGAATGACGTTAACGGTTCAGTGATTAAGTCTCGCAGTAGCTAAAACATAAGCAGAGACTGAGGTCTTCCATTCACGTGTCTAATTCTGCAAATATCTGGAGAGGTGGAATGTTCTCATGTGTGAGTTAGGGGTTGTGGCCGGCTAACCCCTGGGTGGTGACCCAAGAAAGTCATCCAACCTGTTTGCTTGCTTGTTTGTTTGTTTGTTTGCACTACTGGGAGTGAACCCAGGGCCTTGAACATGTTAGGGTAAAGTTCTACCCCTGAGCTACCTCCCTAGCCTTGAGTCTTTATCTGTGGAACCAGAATCTGAACCCAGGTCTGTGTAGCTGCAGACCTATGCTGGGGATCACTGTGAGAAGAATACAAACATGTTCTGAGCATCCCTCCAGCACTTCAGAAATACAAGACACATTCTGCAAGAGTTCTGCACATATTAAGGGGGGCAAAACAGGGCTTTATTCAGAGACAGCCATACAGCTGTAGTGACAGACTGGAGCTCCCAGGAACGTCTCTTAGTTAATGTTCAGGCAGGAGAAAATAATCCTGATTAAAAGATAAAATTTTAGGGCTGGAGAGGTGGCTCAGGGGTTAATCCTCCGCCTTGCAGGCGGAAGGTCCCGAGTTCGGATCCCAGATCCCACGTATAGACGCCAGGCAGAAGCGGAGGCGGCCTGCGCTTCTGGTCCTGGTAGGGCGGAGCCTGTGAATCCCGGGGCAGAAGGAGGTGGAGGCGGCCATGGTGGTTCTCGAATTCGTCTGTGGTTCTACACATACACAGACACGCGCGCACGCACACACGCGCGCGCACACAGTTGAATAAATGATAATAATAATAAAAAAATTTTAAAAAAAGATAAAAATTTAAAAGATAAAATATTTCGACTCTGATTTTTTAATATCCCTGCATTTCATTCAGTTATTTTCATTCAGTTATTTGGTGCTTCCATTAGCCAAAGGGTTGAGGATTTCTAACATGCAGGCCTTACCTGTTTTAATCTGTGACTTGATTTAACTCAATGAAATATTTTCAGTGACACTTTAGGGGGCCTTCAATTAGTGAGACCTGTTCACAGGCTCTGTTTAGCTTGAGAAGTGGTTTGTAAGAATCTCTCTAATAATTAAGACTTCCAGAGAGTTGAAAATATTGATTTCTCATCTGAGCACAGCAAAGTACAAGGAGAGGATGTCTGCAAACGCAAATGGTCTGAGCCAGCCCCGATGTGTCTCAGATCCTCAGCCATCCTGGGCTGTCTGCAGAGGCTCTAAACCTGATTTGCAAGGTGTGTGTGTGTGTGTGTGTGTGTGTGTGTGTGTGTGTGTGTGCGCGCGCATCTGTGTGTGTGTGTCTCTGTGTGTCTGTGTGTGTGTGTCTCTGTGTGTGTGTGTGTGTGTGTGTCTATGTGTGCGCCTGCCTGTGTATGTGTCTCTGTGTGTGGGGGGGGTGTCTGTGTGTGTGTGTGTCTGTATGTGTGTCTGTATGTATCTGTGTGTGTCTCTGTGCGTCTGTGTGTGTGTCTCTGTGTATGTGGGGGGGTGTCTGTGCGTGTGTGTCTGTGTGTGTGTCTGTGTCTGTGTGTGTGTCTGTGTTGTGCGTGCGTGTGTCTGTGTGTGTGTGTGCGTGTGCTGTATGTTGTGTGTGATGTCTGTGCTGTGTGTGTGTGTATGTGTGTGTGTCTAGTGCTGTGCTGTGTGTGGGGCCTGCTGTGTGTGTGTCGTGGTGTGTGTGTGTTTCTGTGTGTATGTCTGTGTCTCTGTGTGGGGGGATGTGTGTGTGTCTGTGTGTGTGCACGTGTGTTAGAAGCAGAAGTCTGATGCTATATAGACCGCATTGGTCTTGCTGGCCATGTGCAATGCCTGACACTCAGTAGGTGCTCAGGAGTTATTGCCTGAACTGAGCTGACAGGATTATCTTCTGTAGATGTAAAAGCAACCTTGTAAGCCAACTTTCCAAATTTAAGTCCCCCAAACCCTACTAGAACGATGGTTTTCCAGTTCTATTTCAAAAGCATTAATTTTAGATTAAAGCAGATACGAGTTATCTTAATTTCTTTTTGAATAGGTTGAGTGCTGTTGCAGTTTATCTACAAATCGTCAATAAATTCAGACCAAACAACTTGGGGGAACAAGTGGCGTATTCTTGCTTATGATTCTAGGTTAACATTTATAGTCCACCTTAGCAGGAGAGCTCACGTCAACACCAGGAGTCCGGGGAACCAGTCTACACCATATCCACAGGAGTTGCCCAGAGAGGGCAAAGGTCACCTGCCAGTCTGCAAGTCTGCTAAAGTATGACGAAGCAAACTGATCTACTGAGCCACCTCTCTTCACCCTCATCTACCTGCCAAGTAGGTCCACCTGCTACAGATCGGTTCTTCCCACATTGATTAGACAGTCTCCTGCAGACTTGCCTGGGGCTGGCTTAACTCACCGATTCTTCACAATATTCCCAGAGCTCAGCCTGCAGCTGTCAAGTAGACGTCTCTAGCTGGCTAGCACAGGTATGTACTTCCGTACTGATGTAAGTATAAAATCAGGGAAAAGGAGGAACTCTCTCTGAGACTTTCATTAAAGCACTCGCTAGCCTAAGTGACCAGTCTGTTCAATTGACCGGGAATCAAACTTGAAAGAGACACAGCCAAAGTTCAAGGCACGTGGGACCTCGCGCAAGCGGTGACTGCTTTGATACAAATGTCCCGTTGGCGTATTTGCCTTTTGTTGATACACAGGTCACACAATGATCTCCACCTGACACTACATGGTTTCACTGGGTAAACCTTCTCACAGGTTCGCACAAGGAGAGTTCACACACTGTCCCATTTCCAGACGCCTCTCGTGAGCCTCTTAGTCTCTGGGTGGTTGGCCTAAGTGCATTATAATCAACGCACTCGATCTGTATGCCACGGGCTTGGGGCTTGGTCCGTGTTCCCACGGAGAGGGCACACTGCTGTTACACTCGCAAAGGAGGGAGTTTGGGAGGCGTGGCCAGCTGAGTGTCCAAGAACAGAAAGCTCCTGCCAGAACCCCCAACCCTCCTCCCCTGAAGAAAGAGGAAAAGAACCAGCCTCAAGATTGACCGCCTTAATACTGAGGTGCGATCACCCCTCCTCTCTGTGCGTCCCTCAGCACATCACCCCTGGAAGGGAAGGCAGTGCTAGACGCCCAGCACCCCTCGTTCTGGCAGTGTGGACCCAGCCTGATGCAGGCGGCTGACGGATCCTGAGTTCAGATGGTGCGCACAAGCAGCAAGACTGGATGCTGCCAACCTCGTGCGCCGAGAGATTTTCCACAGTTTTGCTCCCCGGCATCGGAAACCCAAACCCTTCATTACTGAGCTTAATTTTATCCAGCCCCAGATGTCAATCAACTAAATCTATGGAATATCGATTCACAAATGATCAAGATCTAAGCTTTTCATGCAGAGATTCCATTGCTGGGTGACTGTCTTAATTACTAGTCTAAAATACAAGAGAAGTGATGTTTGCATGTACATCAGAATTCACCTGTTACACACTAGACTGACGCCATTAAGAGGTGGGTTTCTCGGGAGGTGACTAAGTCTTGAGGCTGGAGTCTTTATGAGTGGGACTAGTTATGCTATCAAAGGGTTTGAGCTCACTCCTTCTGGGCACGCAGCGTTGGCCTCTGGAGGGCTACCTGGCTGCAAGGACAAGAGCCCGTATCAGTGACCACCCCCTCCTGCAGCCCCCGAGGCTGCCCCATCCTCTTCCCAACAGAGAGTCTGCAGCCCACTGAGGCCTGCCCCCTCTGCAGCCCACTGTGTCCCGCCCCCTCTGCAGCCCACTGGGGCCTGTCCTCCCAGTCTCCGCTTGGTGCATGCTATGCACCCAGCCCTCATGCCATTCCGTGACTGCTATCATTTCACACATGGAGAAACGGGTGTGGGGAGCTGTCCAGGTCAGCCGGTTCGTAACAGAGAAAACCAGAAATCTTATGCTGAGATGTAATCCAAAGCCCATTTTCCTCGGCTGCTCTGGTCACCTCAGGGTCTCTCCAAACAACACACCTGCCCTCCTCTTCCCCCGCTGCCTGAGTCTCTTCTGTCCATCACAGTCTTGTGGGTCACGCCCTCTCGACTCGGATAACAGCTTAGCATTTTGGCTCACTGTTTCAGAGGTGCTATTGGGGGAGTTACTCTGGAATAATTCCTCAGACACCTACTAGGGTGGAAGAGAGGTGTTTAATTTATTGATGGTCTAGAGTTGAGATCATTCTCCGAGGATCCAGCCTGTACTTCCGTTCTACATCAAAGCAGGGCAGAAGTGGAGCAAACGAAGCGGGACTTTCCAGAAGCAAACACAAGGGTTAATAATACCAGCGGGCAGATGGAACACAGACAGGCCCATGGGCTTGGCTCTTATCAGACACTAGCTTCCGCCACAGCAGCAGCGCAGCAGGTGCGGGCCGTGGGGATGGGCCGGAGTCTCGTGAGCTCAGGAATGTTTCTTCGTGATTCATACACAGCAATAACTTCACAGTTTACTTTATTCTACCTGAGACCACTCCATCATGGCAAGGAGGGTGTGGTGGGCAGACCAGAGAGTAGACAACGCCCATGCTAGCAGGCTTTCTCGTCTTTGCCCTTTTATTCCACCCGGCTGCCCAGCCTAGGGTATGATGCTGCTCTTGCGTTACAGCTGTTTCTTCTAACTGTAAAATCACTCTGTTGCCATTTTGGTAAAGAGACTACCTTGGCTCAGTAACCATGGCAACTAACTGATCAGAACAACACATGATGGTTAGGAATGTGGCGATGGAAACAGATTGACATGCTCTAGTAGAAGGAGCGAGGGGAGGCGCAAGACCCCCACCCGGGATTGTGTCCATTATTTCCTCTTGCTCGCAACTGACTACATGTGATCTTGGATGATGCTCAAGCACGCAGGAAGTGGGAGGCTGCCTGAAAGTGGGTCTCCATGACTTGGCTTCCTCGGAGGTTGTCATCCATGCTAAGGAGAGACTTAGCAGCGATACAACTTTTCGGGGGTCACCCACAATCCTGTAACCTCTCTCCCCATGTTTCGATTAACTCAGTTCGTCGCCAAGTTGAACTTGATGGAATACTTGCTGTGGCCTGTCATTGGTGACCAACTGGGAGGAATAGATGTGTGTGTGTGTGTGTGTGTGTGTGTGTCTAGTCAGGAAAACATTAAAGCAACAGGTGCTGAGTTGCTTCCACATAAGGGTCTATCAATCCCCATTGCCTGCCCATAGTTAATCCTCTTTTAACAGAGACAAGTGAGGAGAAGAGAGATACTTCCAGGGACTCCCCATGTAAAATGGATAATCAGCTGTACATCACAGCTTTTCTTCATGCCCCCTCTTCCCTGGACTCCACAGTTTCATGATATCTCATACTCCACACTGCTGGTTCTGTCTGGTTGTTTAATTTTCGGTTGCTCCAGGAGACCTCAGACTTCAGGGTGGGTGGGAGAGAACTCGCGGCACTGGTTTAGCCAACCCACCTGCAGTGCACACAGAGCGAGCGCCGCCTGACCTCAGAGCTGCCCCAGCCCTCTGGGGCTTCTTGGTGACTCTCAGTTCTCAGCTGCTGACTGGAGGGAGATGGAGCTTTGGGCCGCGTCCAGCGAGGCATGCAGGTCACCGAAGATCAGGATGGTACTCGGCTTTCAGCAGAGTGAGCGTTTTCAGCAGGGTGGGAGAAGGGTAAGGAAAGGAAGGGGTCTGACAACTCTTCCCCTCAAGGTCGTGCAGTGCAGACATGCTGGAGGACGCATAGAGACCTCTCCCCAGTGGCAGGGCTGGGAGCCCCTCCCCCTGCTCCGTGATTCACTTACATGTTTGTATGTTTTTGCATATTAGAGTAGGTGCCATGGTCTCAAAGGAAAATACTTTTCCAGCACCAAGAGGGGGATGGCTAAGCAGACGTGTCTCCTCGGGCAGGTGGGACCAGAGTGACGGGGACACTGGATGGTGGAGGAGGCTGAGCCCCAGCCCTGCTGTGTGAGGACCCCGGTGGGAGGCAGAGTCTGTGAGACCCTCTGCGGATGCCCAGGGGCTGCCTGTGGAGTCGGCCATGTTTGCCTTGAAAACCACGCACTGAGGAGTGGCTATGGCACAAGGCAAATCTCCACCCTCAGGACAGTGTGAGAGGAAACGGGGGCCGGTGCTTTGGCACTGTGGTGCCTATATATTTAGGTCTCGTCCACGGCCCCTGCTTGTGGCTCCTGCGGCCCTTGCGAGCTCCCAGGTGACCTGAATAATGTCAGACACCTTGGGTTTGCTCAGAAAGCAAGTTCCTCTTGGCATTTTTCTTCTCTTCTTTGTAGTTTCATAGAGCACAACGAATCAAAGTCATTTTTGCCCTCCATTAACAGATCCCTCCTCCTCCCACTGAAAACCTTCTCCCCAACTAGTCTCCCTCCTGCTCATGTGTGTGTGTGTGTGTGTGTGTGTGTGTGTGTGTGTGTGTGTGTGTACTCCACTGAGCTTCCTCAGCGTTGTCTGAATTGGCATGTGCCGGCACACTTGCTGAAACATGGCTATATCATACTCATACACACACACACACACACACACGTGAGCATGCATGCTTGTGCACATGCGCCTTCACACACATGAACATTTACACACACATACTTAAGGAAAATCCCATACACATTCTGGGATTATTTATATATACATATATATGTATATATATGTAATTTTATATATATTTATATATGTGTAATTTTTATATATGTAATTTTATATATACTTATATATGAATTCAATTATGTATATTTTCAAATACACACACATGTGTGTGTATGTGTGTGTGTACTTGCCACTGAAGAAAGCATCTCCCCTCCCCCAGCCAGCATGACCCTCAACAGTCCCTCAGGGTGGTCAGTGCAGACACCGCCCCCTTTCCATGGTGACATGTGGACAAGCAGGTCTGCTGGAAGGAAACGCAGTGTGGTGAGCTCAGGCTGCAGAAGACACTAGTTGGCGGGACCCCTCCCCATCCCTGACTCTCCCTGCTGCTGCCCCTTCCTCTGTGAAGGTCCCGTGCCTGGGGTTGAGGTTGGATGGGGGTGCTGTGTGTGATTTAGAGGTCCCGTTTAGGGCCAAGTGCTCCACAGTCATTCATTCTCTGCACTTTGGACAGTTGTGATTCTCTGTGTTAAACACCTTCAATGACACAGGGCAATTCCTTGGTCAGTTTTGCCCGCCTTTTACCTGTCGTTTACCTGGAGGACAGGTTACCAGAAGCACCATGTCCCTTTCCGGGGTGCCACTGTGGGAACTAAAAATACAATCTTCCCCTTGCCTTTCCCTCTGGAACTGGTCATTATATGGATCCGACTGAGCTCTTTTGAGAGTAGATACCAAGATTCCCATTTCAAGGGGATCCTGCCCTGCCCAGGAGGAGGGGCACTGCCAGAGCTGGGGGGGAGGGAGCTGGGCACATGGGCCTTGTCCTATTTATAGAGTGACAGGGACTCGATTAGGAGCTTCTAGACTGCTGAAATGGGGGCTCACAGGGGATCCCCCATACACAGCCCAGCTCCACAGGGATGGACAGTTCTTGCCCATGGTTTCTCTTCACCTGTGTATTTGTATTGTCATTGTTAGGCACAGGTGTGAACTTGAGAGTTGAGGATTTGAGCTCTGGACACATTCGTGGAGAATTAGTAGTTGAGTTAATCCCAGAGTGAACCTGAAGGAGACTGGCTGGCTGATGGGGAAGGCCCAGCCCATGGTGGGTGGGATTAGGCCCTGGATAAATCACAGAGAGCTGGTTGAGAGAGTTGGCATCCTTGTGTACACTTGGCCAGACATGCTGGTCTGGCAAGTAAGGATCGTCCCTCTCTCAGCCTTTATGTGGTGATGGTGTGGCCAGTTCCCTCGGCCCTGGTGTTGGTGCGTGCTCTCCTGTCAAGCTGGACTACAGACTGTAAGCAGACTATCAGTAAGAAAACAACCCCTTGTTCCTTTAAGCTGTCTGGTGGTCATTTATCAGCAACCATGCAGGCGGACTGGTATCTTTTGAAGGTCCTTCATAATAAATCAGCACACACAGCAAGTGTACTCTCAAGTTCCATGATGTTCTCTGCCAAGCAGCTGAGTCTGAAGATGGCTCTGTGCGAACCCCAACTTGTAGCGAGCAGATCAGACATTCTGGGGACCTGGGCTTGCGACTGGTATCTGGGTCAGTTAGATACAGATGTCAGCTTGACAGCCAGGGGCTGAGCCTTAGGCACATCAGGAAAGAATTAGTCGTTAGGCAGGTCCTGAGCAAGCCTGCAGGAAGATTTAGCCCACGGGGGACAGGGCCACTTCCTGAGTGGGCCGATACGCTGGAGGGAGCTGGTCCCATACTTGGGAAGACTTGAGCATACGCAAGCATGCAAGCATCTGGCCAGTGAGAAAGGATGGGCCTCTCTCAGCTCTTCCTGCCGATACGGTATGCCCAGGTGTGCCCAGATGTGCCCAGTTCCTCCAGCTCCTGATGCTGGTGTGAGCCCTCCTGCCACGCTGATGGGTGTAACTGAGAATCATAAGTGTGAGAGTTAAGTGTGGATATCAACCTGACAACCGAAGGCTGAGCTTTAGGCACATCTATGAGGAGTTAAGTTGAACCAAGACCTGAGCAAACCTGCAGGAGCTTGATTGACGTGGGAAGACCCCGCCCATGGGGGTGTGGGGCCATGCTTTGGGCTGGTGGATAAGACCGAGAGAGTGAGCTGGTTCAGGAACTTTGGCAGACTTGGACAGACTTGCAGTGTGGCAGGTACCGTTAGCCTCGCTCTAAGCAATCCTGTGGATATGATGTGGACAGTTCACTCCTGGCTCCTGCCAAGCTGAATTAAGAAGTATAACCAAGAATCGTAAGAAAGAATAAAACTCTTTGTTCCTCTAAGCCATTTGGTTGCGAATCTATTGGCAACATGCTGACAAACTACAACAGTAAACAAGAATAAACCTCTTGCGCCCTGAGGATGTGTGGTCCTGTATCCATTCAAGTAATAGGAAGCTGAAACACTGATGTGGGGACAGGCTTAAGGCCAAATGCTGTAGCTTTGGGGTGCCAACTAGGTCCCAGTGGGAGAGATGCAGAATTGCGTGCTGCTAGCTGGTAGGGAAACCCCACCCATTCTGGGATCGCAGAAGTGAATTGTGATTGTAGTGCAAGAAAAGCTGAGTTTGAGTTGTTTTTTCTTCTATATTCTCAAAGAGCCAAATGATGAAAGGTCTGAAGCAGCTGGGATTCATGAGACCAATAAGTCGCGATGGATTTTGAAGGAGGGGAGCCAGCAGGACCAGAGAACGGACAAGGGAGACCTGCTGGGACCCCGCAGAGACCCGGGAAGGATCCCGGGCCCAGAGCAGCCCGCGGGAAGTTGCATACGCTCCTCCGACACAAGCAACGCTTGTGTGTCTGCGCATCTACATTGCGCTGAGGTGGCACATTGCTTGCCTGAAATAAGAACCCGTCCTGCCATCACCCAAGAGACCGTCCAGCACTTGGGAGGTGCAAGGAACCCACCTCTCCAAGAATGGAAGGGAGAGTGAGACCGCTCGCTTCCCGTGGAAGCCTGGTTCCCCGCAGTCTGGTGCTCTGTGTGCTGGTCATCTAACTTCAAACCCACACATCACAGACAAAGATCATCTTCCAGAAACCCGATGCCACCCTCACGTGTTCCTGAAGTGTCACACTTGGCAGTTTCCTCTTCCCTTGTCCATGGACAATCTCAACTCTGCTAGGAGGGGTTTAAAGGATGACATCCACAGACTCGACTGGGATGGGGGAGGGGGTCCCTTAGATTGTGATTTCCTCTCGTGTCCTCGCTCCTGCCCTAGCACTCAGAGCATCTTCCCATTTCCTATCACTGTACTGGCCACGCCTCCATCCCCTGGTCTATAGCCTCCTCCCCTCTTCCTGGGCTGCCCTTTTCTTAGCCCTTGGCATTCGGCTGAGAATGATCCTCCCTCACATTACACCACTAATAATTGCTACTGTTTATGAAGTACCGACATGTCGAATATCATGTTTAAAGCTTTCCCCAGAAATATCTCATTTGTTGGGTATTTTAGTTCCTATCTTATACGGAGAAAGGAACCAAAGTTTGGCAGGGGCCATAAAGCAGAGCCGTAAAACCAAGATTTGAACCCAGGTCTCTTAGGCTCTAGAGATGAGGTCTCAGCACCCACTTGTACCCTGTTTCACGAGCCCGTCTCCTGCTTATATGCTTGGGAAGCCCCATGCTCATAGCCATAAGGTTAATTGTAACAGTTATGATTATGGTTCTCAGCAATCTGTAAGTGCCAGGCAATCTCATGGTTGTGTCCACAACCTTGATCTCTGTATTACAGTTTTCAGACAAGGAAATGGAGGCTGTTTGGTTATTCTTCCTGTTGCCGTGAGACACCACTCCAAGTCAAGCAGCTTAAAGGGAGAAAATGGAGATGTATTCAGCTTACGCTTCCAGAGGAGAGATACAGTCCTTCGTGGCGGGAAAGACATGGCTGGCGGCAGAAACCGGAGGTGGCCTACGTCACGTCCTTCACGGAGACTAAGACCTGCAAAACTGCCAACCGCAAGAGCAGATCTCTCCCAGAAGTAGTGTTTGGATTAATTAACCTCAAGGCCCAGCCCCTGTGACTGCCTTCCTCCAGCAAGACTCCACCTTTTAAAGGTGCCGTGCCCTTCCCAGACAACTAAAGATTCAAACCCATGATCCTGTGGGGGAGAACTCACATTTCAAACCATGATGGACGCTAAAAGCGCTATAGTTCCAGAGTTAGCCAGAATGAAGTCACCACGCCACTGAACTTGAAAAGCTCTGTCTGTCTGTCCTCCATCCCAGTCTAGAACATCAACGTGACAGACCGAATGTCTAGATGAAGCTTGAATAGAGTCAGAACTGCACGGGTGATGCTCAAAGCCGCCGGCTTGGGGAAAAGGGGAGAGGAAGGTTTCTGAACTGAGCTTGAGGGAACACTGAGGTCTCCATGAGGACAAATTTGTCCCCCAGCGACATCTGACTTAGGGAGAGATGGGAATTCATTTCCCTTATGTCGCCAGAAGGGACGTGGCTCATTTGTGGCAGGAAATCCTAGCAGAAGACATGGCAGCAGGTGGTGTGACGTCAGCTCATGTCACCCCAACCATTAGGAGGCACACGGGGAGCAAGAGAGAGGAAGTGGGGAGAGAGCTACCACACCTCAAGGCCTGTCCCCAAGGTGGGGTTTCCTCTAGCAAGGCTCCAGCTCTTGAAAGTTCCATCGCCTTCCCAAACAACGCCACCCAAGAGCCTGCGGGAAACAATTCAGGGTCACACCGCGACAGGCGTGGATGCTACTAGAAGCCAGGACGCCTGTGCAGAGCCTTTGATAAAAGTGATGTTGGAAGATAAAAAAGAAATGAGGAAGACAGTCGTATGGTGAGCAAGAACGTTCTGAGTAGAAGGCAGAGAAAGCATGTGTCAAGGGCCTGGGGACACAGGCTCAGCAACTCTGCAGGTGACTGAACATTGTGAGGAGGGTCATCAGCTCTGTGGGATACAGGAAGCCAAATGAAGTAAAACCTTAAATACTAGACCGCGTTGAATGATGGACCCATCCAGGCACAGGTGTATGACCTTGGAATTCATTTCAGGAGGGTTGTTACGGAAGAACTGCTTAAGGATCACAAAGCAAATCGATGGCAGCTTCCTGCACCCGATATCCTCACCTCTTGAACAGAGATGACTGTGGTATTAACTGGGTTAAGACTCTTGCAGCCAAGCAGAGAAGGGCTTTAAGATCTCTACTTGCAAACTCTGAGTCAACCTTCTACTTGTTCATATACAAAGAGAACTGATTATAACAATATGTAGTGAGAGCTTCTAAAAACTCTTTGTTCCAGACACTTAGAACTCTACCTCTGTGGAAACGGTCTAAACTATTAAAATATAACATCTATAAGAACAAAGATTTGTATCTCTCGTCTCTCCACCCTCAGAGCATACCTTGCACCCAGCACAGTAGGTCCATTTATTAATTCACAAATAAATGGAAAGGTTTCCATGATAAGAATGCACATTGCTAAATAAATTTATAATATTTAAAAATAACCCAAGGGGCTGGCAAGTTGGTTCAGCGGTAACAGTGCTTACTGTACAGTCCTGGCTGCCTGAATTTGATTCCTGGAGCCCATAAAGATGTGGAAGGAGAGAACTGAGTCTACAAGTTGTCACCCGACCCCCTGCATGTGCACCGTGCTGTGTGCGCACATGCAAGCATGTGTCTGCGTGCACATACAGACAGATTGACCCTGCAGTAGGCTACTATTTGCAATAAAAAAAAAATGACCCATTCACTTTGAGTTGAACTGTATTTAAAAAAAAATAGCTTTAAGTGTTTCCAGAACCAAAATTAAGACCCATGTTAGCAAATAGGTCTGTGATAACAGTACTTCAGCTTCATTACAAAGATGACGAAGCATCACCACACAAGTTATTGCTTTTATTTTTTTTTTCATTGCTGGGTCTCAAACCCAGGGCTTTGCCCATTTTGAACCAATGATCTAAGCTATACCCCTAGCCCAACTTATCTCAATTTTAGATACTACTTAATAATAGCTATATGACATAAATTCTTTTGGCAGTAAAAACAACACATTACTGCTCAACAATTTTTAACAGGAACTTGAAAAAGATTTCCAGACTTTTAGAAGTAGATGTAGAAACAATATCAGTTCCCACGCAGGAAAGTGTGAGACCTGCGCCGTGCCAGCAAACCTCGGGGAGGGCCAGACATTCCAGCTACAATCATCCATCAGCTCGGAAAACATTCATCCATCTGCCCATGTGCCAGACGCTGGTGCGGTCCTGGGAACGCGGGGGTGGCGGTGCCCAGTTCTGCCCTGCGCTGGGGCACACGAGAGTCACAGGGGTCTCCAGGACCCCGCTCTCGGCTTCTGGGTGAGTCTCCCAGCACTTGGGAAGTGAAGCCGGGGGGCACAAGAACCAGGAACTTAAGGTCACGTGGAGAGTTCGAGGCCAGCCCGTGCCACCTGAGACCCTGTCTCAGGAGAAAAACAAATGGAGCCTGCAAAAAGCAGCACTCGAGGGCTGGAGAGGTGGCTAAGACTCTGTCTGGGAAGCAGAAGGTCCTGAGTTCAGATCCCAGATCCCACATCAGGCAGAACCAGTGGTGGCCTGCACATCTGGTCCTGGTGGGCGGAGCCTGAGAAATCCCAGAGTGAAGCAAGAAGGAGGTCGAAGCAATCCAGGATGATTCACGAAGTCACCCTTGGTCCTCCACAGGGACACACACAATGCTCTCTGATACACACACACACACACACACACACACACACAAAATAAACGATTTTTTAAAAAATAGTAATTGAGTCCAATGACTCAGAGACCTTTTTCTTCCCTCAATCTCCTCATTCCTTTTCTCTCCTTTTCACTGCTTCTTTCTTTTTCTTCTTTCTCTTTATTTGTTCTTGCTTTCTCTTTATTTTTCCTTCTCTTTTCTTTCATTCTCTTTTCTCCCTCGTTTCCTCCCTTCCTCCCTTCCTCCCTTTTTCTCTCTTCCTTCCTTCCTTCCTTCCTTCCTTCCTTCCTTCCTTCCTTCCTTCCTTCCTTCCTTCTTTCTTTCTCTCTCTCTCTCTCTCTCTCTCTCTCTCTCTCTCTCTCTTTCTTTCTCTGCTTAAAACTTGTTTTCTCCTCAGTGGCCTTCCTAATGATCATACAGTGAAGACAGGGTCGGAGAAGCCTGCCTCTCATCCCTTACCTGCAGGATTGAATGGCTATGCTGTCACTTATACCTACATAAAATTCAGCCACTTCTGATTGGAGGGTGGTCGGTCACGTACATGAGGAATAGGTTCATGACTCTCTGTAGACAGAGATGTGGAAAGTGCATTTGGGGGCTGCTGGCCTAGCAAGAAAGCACTGGTCGTGGGTCTTCAATGTGCAGGCGCTGTACTGAGTACTCAACATATAATTAAATTTAGGTCATACCCCTTTCATAGAAGAATGAACTGGCCTCAGAGAAATCAAACCACTTCTTGATCCGTCTGGTAAAGGCAGCACTTAAACCCACATTCTTTCCCAATGGCGACTGTACACATTAACTAGCAAAGCTAAGCAAGAACCGCAGATGTCCTCAGACACGTGGTCAGAGCAAAACGAAAGCAGGAAAGTGTGTCAGTGACCTGTGTGGCCACCACTGACCCCGTCAACACCCACGTGACCACTTCTAGGAAGAGAGCAGCGTTTGGGTGTGTACAAGTTCGTGTGTGCACATGTGTGCTCAGAGAGAGAAAAACAGCTTTAGGTTGAGTTATGAAATTCATGAGATTAATCATAAGGGCAGACTCAGAGGTGCAAAGATTTATGTGTCAAGGTATCCACTGGAGGGATTTATAAATGAAAATAAATAAAAAGAAAGTGAGAAACACTTATCTTGTCCAATAATAAAGTGGTTGAATACATTATAATTAAACAGAATGAAGTATTAATAATCTCTTAAAGCTTGCATTATAAAATATTTGCTGTTATTCATTATATAATGCTCATCAAAAAACAGGTTATAAACTGCATATGTAATATGGTTCTAATATCTTCTTGCAGATATACAATGTAATTTTATGTAAACATGTAGTTATATACTCACATGCATCTATTAAATACATAATCTGGGAGGAATGGTAACTACACATTAACAGTGCTTTTCTCTAGCTCATAAAAGGAACCGTTTTATGTCTTCTTTGTCTTTTGTAGTCTTTTCTGCATTTTCCAGTACAAAACACAGGAGTGGCCATCAGGGACTGGCTGGCTGGAGGGTAGGCTGCTGTGGGGAGCGGCGCCTGGGACCATCATGCCAGCTTCCCAGCCCGCAGGCACTACACGGTCCCCTCTCCTTGTTCTCTTCCCCCATGCCTTTCACAGGGCAATGCGTACAAAGAAAACGAGATGCCAAGCCGGAGCTGTGGACATCACTTTGGAAACACGACTAGTTTGCAATGACCCTGTCAGCACTGTGAGGCCACAGAACCGTTTGACACTGTGAGAGTTTCTGAAGGCAAAGGGTAGGTCTAGTGTTACTGACCCCCTCATTCGCTCATTCGCTCATTCATTCATTCATTCATTCAACAAAATTTGCACAGTGACCTTGAAAGCCGCTGTCTACCTATCAAAGATGTTTCAGTAGAGCATTAAAATATGGCGGGTGCTGAAACAGAGGAGGAGGGAAGGTCTCCAACACACTCTTTCTGCTTGTCGCTCAGGCGGCCGCAAAACCCACCCCACTAGAGGGAGCCCCAGAGGCGCATCTTCCCACAGTTTTTCTCTCCACTCTGCTTCCTGCAGGATGACGCTTTCCTGCGTGGACCACGCCATCAGCCATCAGCCGTGACCAGCTCCCACTGCATGGGTCCCTCGACGTGCTAATGTTCCTTCCAGAGCACACGTGCAGCCACCCTACTCCCCAGGGACATGAGGATCTAGACCCATGAGGCTCCTCATTGTGACCCAGCGGTGCACCTGGCACACCAGGCTCAGGCTTTGCCCTCTGCACCCCGCGAGCCACGCCTTAGCTCCATGGCGCACGGCCCGCCGTGCTGCCTGCCCACAGCGCTGTGAACACATCCTCCAGCTGTTTCAGTGGTACTCCCTCAGGGCTGCTACCGAGCACGGACTCTAGAGACTAGACACACAACCGTGGACAGAGCACAGCCAGCTTTGTCCCGCCATTGAAGGGGCAGAGCTGTATTTTAATTATATGATTAATGAAATACTGGAGCATAGAGTTCATATTTCAATATTGATTTCCTAGAAAGAAGGACTCTGCAGAGGATGAGAGGGAGACCGTCGACTCTGCCCAGATGGCGGAAGCCTCCTGTGGGTGGGAGGTCTACTCCTAGGATTCATCCTGAGACCACCTTGTTCTGTAGTCCTGACTCCTGGGTGAGGCCCTGGCTCATGAATTTATAGAAAGCTAAATGTTCTACCTGTTTTGCAGTATGTGATTCATGCGCTGCCGTCGGTCCAGTCTCCTGTCTTCTGTTCATGCCTTTGATTACTTGGATCTGAATAGGATTTGACCCTTCGCCACGAGCTTGCTTTGTGCTGGGTTTGGTCTCTCACGTAAGGTGACCGAAGCTGTCCCTTGAGCCCGGGCTGATCTCAGCTGTGCTTCCCCTCGAGTTGGTGGTGTGGCTACCATGGTGTTGAAAGGGCTCAGGTTGTTGAAAGTGCTCAGAGAAATTGTGTGTGGGGAAGGGGAAGAGGGGTGGTGTAGCAGTCAGTCTGAATGGTCGCTGACAAATGACCATCAAACAGCTTAAGGGAACAAGGGGTTTATTTTCTTACGACATTTCTCAGTCCAGCTTGACGGGAGAGCACGCACCAACACCATCTCTATACCATCTCTACATAATGGCTGAGAGAGGGACGATCCTTACTTGCCAGACCAGCATGTCTGGCCAAGTGTACACAAGGATGCCAACTCTCTCAACCAGCTCTCAGTATTTTATTCCAGGGCCTAGTCCCATTCACCTTGAGTTGGACCTTCCCCATCAGCTAGCCAATCTTTTGCAGGTTTGCTCTGGGCTTAACTCAACCACTAATTCTCTACAAATGTGCCCAGAGCTCAAACCCCCAACTGTCAGGTTGACAGCTGTGCCTGACCATGACGGGGGGTCTCACTGCTCATCTTCAGCCATGACGGGGGTCTCACTGCTCATCTTCAGCATCAACAGGACGGATTGAGAATCCCTGAGGAGACTCTGGGCATGTCTCCGAGCATTTCCAGAGAGGCTAAGAGGAAGGGACCCCGTCCTAATGTATGTGGCATTACCCCATGATCTGGAAGCCCAGATGGAATAGAAGTGGGAAAGGGAAGACACCTCCAAACACAGCCAGTCTCTCCCTTTCCCAGCTTCCTGACCTGCCCAGATGTGAGCAAGCAGTGGTCTCCACTTCCACAGACAGGAGCTGTTCCCACGGGCTTCCCTGCCCTGTTGGGAGGACCGAATCCTCTGGGCCACAAGCCAAAATGAACTCTTCTTCCCATCAGCTGCTTCTTGTCAGGTTTGGCAATATACTTCAAGCTACAGAAATGGCTACATCCTCTTTCTTGGTAATTAGAATTCCAGGACTCCATCCCTGCAAATGAAGACCAAGTACGAAAAAAAAAAAAAAAAAAAAAAAAAAACTCTAGGCAGGAAATTGGCTTTGGCTCCATTATTTGCAATAGTGCACTGGACATTCAGAGAATCCTATATCCTATAGGAGACATGGCTAAGCTTACACTAGTAGAATGAGAGCAAAATTTCCTAGAAACAGAAAGACAATTCCTGAGAACACGTATGGAGTAGTATTTTATTTTTAGGGGGTTTATAAGAACTCCTTTTAGGTTCTGAAACGGCTCAAAGCTCATGAGATGCTAATGAATCTGTACTGCTAATGAAGCTATCACAAAATACTTTTAAAGTAGGTAGTTAAGAATACTAAAGAATTCAGCCTAGGAAAATGCTTCAGTGGGTAAAGTTCTTGCCCCACAAGGGTGAAGGCCAGATTCAAATCCCCAGAGCTTATGCCGTAGCCGGACGGCCATGGCAGCTGGTTCAGGAAAAGACAAAGACTCCTCAAGAGTAACTAGCTAGCTTGCCTGGCAAGTTGGTGAGCTCTGAGTTCAACTGATTCTGCCTTAATTAAAGTAGAGAGTGACTTAAGAACACACCAATATGCATGCATACATATGTGTATGTGCACCCCATGTGACCAGGCATATGCATATATATCTCCCATAGACTCCCATGTCAGGAAGAAATACAGAAGAATTGTCGTCAAAAGACATTTGTTTATATGGTATTGGTCAGGATTGTCTTAGGCAAATATCCTTCATTATAAGAGTGTCTTCCCTGGCTAGGAGACTGTTACCTAAGTAGTAGCTGCTTATAGGTCTGAGCGAAACACAAAACAGTGGGACTATGAATTAGCAGCCTAAACTCCTGCATGAATATTGCACTTAAGACTTTGTCAGCAAGCATTTGAGGGCTGAGAAAGTGGCTTAGCAGGTAAATCTCTTGCATGTGAGCATGAGGACCAGAGTTCAAATCCCCAGTATCCATGTAAACACAGGGTCGACGAGACAGCTTGCCATGATCTCAGCAGTCAGGAGGTGGAGACAAGAGGTCCCCGGAGAAAACTTGTTAGCTAGACGAGCCAAAGTGACAAGTAAGGTTCAGGTAAGATTCTGCCTCAATGTAAGATGGACAGGGATCCAGGAAGATCCATGTCAACCTCTGACCTCCGCACACATGCATGCATACTTACACACATATGTGCACTCGCATACATGAGCATACACACATGCAAAAAAGTGTGAGTGACTAACTTATGCTGGGCATATTTGATGGGGGAAGAGGAAGCCATAGCAAGAAATACAGATAAAAATTCCCACCTCCTGGGCTGGAGAGATGGCTCAGGGGTTAAAGTGTCTGCCTTGCGAGCAAAAGGACCTGAGTTTGGATCCCAGGTCCCATGTAAAAATGCCAGATGGAAATGGCGGGAGTCGTACTTTTGGCCCTAGAAGGAAGAGCAAAACAATAAGGAGGAAGAATAATCCAGGATGATTCTCGATGTCACTCTTGGACCCCCATAGCTATACACATTCAAGTGCTGTCTTACACACACACATACACACACACACACACACACACACACACACACACACACACCTGCATTCTGAAGAGCATGCCTTGGAAGGGGATAGATGACAGAGGCGTCTACAAGTGAAACAGACAAGAGATCATATCTGATGGCAGTAGATGCAAAGGGAATAAATGTGTGGGAGAGAAAAGCAAAACTCCAGCCAGGTCAAAGCAGTGGGGTCCTGAGGGTTTAGGTAGCGTCACTGCGGGCCAGACCTTGTGGGAAGGAGACCTTGGGATTGAGATCTTCAGGAGGGGAAAGAGCAAGCTGGGGGGTGGTTTGGCAGTTGGCTGGGCTGTCCAGGTCCAGAGAGCAGTTTGTTCTCAGTAAGAAAAACTGACGATTGTTGAGTTCCCATTGTGCAGACAATAGTCTCGGCTTCTTGTCACTTTCAATTAACCAGGCATTCACCCAGCTACGCATGAAAAGACTGCTTGTGTCTCCTCTCTGGCAGTCAGAGGTCCCTGTGTACCAATGCTGCTTCCCTAGAAATGGCTGCTGGAGTCCAGGAGGGGACTCCCCTCCCCCCCATCTCCTGTCATAGGTGGGAAGGGTCGCACCTTCCCATTCTGCTTTTTGCCACTAAGCCCAAGTCTTGTTGAGTTTGCACGCCGTGAGCCTGTGTTGTGTGAGTGAGCACTAACTCATGTAGGAGCAAAACAATTCACCCAAGCCCTGTCAGAGTGAAGGAATGTGAGCCCCGCCCAGATTTACCCCAATCTTGCTATCATTAAGTCCTTAGTCACATCTGGAGAGGAAGTTAGATGGAAAGGTTTATCTAGCTATTTTTTAATCGCTGTGTCATATAGCTGGTACAGACTCAGAGCTCTGGCCACATTTGGAAAGAATCCGTGGTTGAGCTAATCCTCCAGCAAGCCTGCTGGAGATTGTCGTTGATCAGGAAGACCCCGCTCATGCCGGGTGGGGCCAGTCCCTGCGCGGGCGAAGAAGATGGAGGGAACTGGCTGAGGATGTGGCATCCTTCTGTACACTTGGCCGGACAAGCTGGTCTGCCAAGTGAGCACTGCCCTCTCTCAGGGGCCCTGTGGAGATGGTGTGGCCAGTTCCCTCGGCCCTCGGTATGGCTGTGGACTCTCCTGCCAAGCTGGACAAAGAACTGCAAGCAGACAATGTTAAGAGAAAATAAAAGCCCGTGTTCCCTTAAGCTGTGTTATCTTGAACTTATCAGCCGCCGTTCAGGTGAACTGAGACACGCTATTTTCAAAAAGGATGTGGCATTACGATCTTATCTGCTGTCATAGCAGAGGGCTGGCTCTTCTGGCCGACCTGTCAGCAACAGAGGCTGATCCTCCTGTGGGCAGAAAGATCTCCATCTCGCTGCTGTGCCCCCTCGTGCTGGGACGGGGTGCGTGGCCGTGGGGCACTCACATAGCACTGCCAAATGAATGAATGAATGAATGAATGAATGAATGAATGCTTCAGAGCGCTCAGCCTGGGAATCTTTTCATGCTAGAGTGGAAAGGGCAGGGAAGGTAAACTGGGGTCCTGCTCTGGGTCCCCTCCTCACACCTCAGAGACTACAAGGTATGAGGCTGGGGATGCTCTACCCACACCAAGGCAGGGCAGGGTGAGGAGACAAAGTGTAAGAAAAAACCGGCCGGGCCTTTGGAGTCTCGAGATCTTGGCTTGCTTTCGGGACTTAACTCAGTTTCTTCGCCTGAAAAGTGAGGACACCAGCCCCGCCCTACAAGGCTACCACAAGAAAGAAGCAGGATCGGACCACACCAGTGTGGATGCTGTTGCCATGGAAAGTCTCAGGGATGCAGATTTCTTTTCCCTTTTAAGCACACACATGCTAATAGTCGCATGGGTTACAAGCAAAAGCCACAACCTGAGTTCGAATCCCATAGAGCTGAGTTGTCTTAGATAAGTTAACTCACTGTTCTGTGCCACTGATGATTCGGCTGTGTAAAACAGAACAATAACGCATGCCTTACATGGTGCTCTGAGGACCGGAGGAGTTAGATGGAAGCCACTTTGACCAGCGTCTGACACACAAACCTTAAGCACAATTAGCGCCCACTGTCATGATGCAAGTGAGTGTTTCCGTGGTCTTCCTCTGTTCTCCAGGGCTGACGGAAGCTGATGGTACTGTCGTGGTGCCCGTGGAAGGGGTGGTGCCAACAGCCACAGTTCTCCAAACCAACCGCCTCCGCTTTGCCCAAAGGCTTGCTAAAACGCACATGCCCAGCCCTGCTCCTTGGCCTGATTCTGTGCAGCTCTGAGATGTTTGCATTTCCACCAAGTTCCCACATGGACCCACGTGCTGCTAGTGAAGTCTGCTCTCTGAGAACCACAGCCAGAAGCAGGAGGCGGAATCACAGGAGAGAGAGGCGACAGTCAAAGGAGTTGTGAGCGGGACCAAGCCACAAACACTGGTGGCATCAGATGTGTTCATTCATTCATTCAGCAGACATTTACCTGCTCTCACTGGGGCAGGGCCTGTATTCCTCTATCAGCTGCCAGGACAAAGACGGACTGAGCGGAAGCAACAGAGAGCCACGGAGGAGTGACAATTTGGAAAGTCAAGGCAGGGCAGCACTGAGAAAGGAGCCCATGTCTGCATTCATCCTGACTCGAAGCGTGCTTTTTAAAAATTGTGGTTTTCTGTACATAACATAAAGTTTACCACAATCATCCGAAGAATCCCTCTCCAGAAATCTGCTTTTTCTTCCAAACAAAAATTCCATACCCGTTAAATAATATTCTCACCATGCCCCATACCAGGACCGGTCTTCTTGCTTTATTCATGAATTTGACCATCCACGTGGAGAGTTGTGCAGTATTGGTTCTTATTTCTTTCAGCACACAGTGTCTTCAGGATTCAGCTGTATTATAGCATATGTCAGAATATTCCTACTTTTTAAAGGCCAAGTAATTCTCCCTTGTGCATATGAACCATATTGTATCCATGAAAATTTGGGTTGATTCCATTTTCTGTGTTATCATAGCACATGAGAACATTGGTGTCTGCAAGTCGCTTGGCCTCCCTGTTTTTCAACTCTACTGGGTATCTGCTGGTGAACATTCTAGAGCCGTTAGTTTTGCTTTGGCGAGGAGGAAGCACACAGTGGTTCCGCCACCCTTGATCATACACTTTTCCTCCTTACACCTCTCCTGCCACACAGCTGCCCGGGGCTCCCTTCCTATTAGAACTCAGTGAATCACCAGCAAGTCTGGAGGATTTTATCCAAAAACTTCCTAGTTGAAAGCATGCCTGGGTATTTCTTCTGCTACATGGTGGGCTCTCTGACGCAGTGTCCAACATACCTGTGCCCGGAGCAGATTCCCACACCCTGAGAGAGGAAGCTGACCACATAGCCTGTCAAGTGCTTAGGCAGCCGGCTAACATCTGTAGCTTAAGCTTCCTACTCTGAAAACAAGGCTAATGGTTCCTACGCGGGGATGTTTGAGGATCAAAGAGAAGCCAACTGAGGTCAGGCAAACTAAGACGGGCAAAATCACTCTTCAGAGTGGCCGGACACACACATCGTCTGCATTGGTGCCATTACTGGATCATGCTTGCAGACACGTGCCAAGAAGGTCCTTGCCGTGGGCCACTGAAACAAGCAGTGACAACTCACAATGTCACCAGACCAGAAGACTAGAATCCCAGATACAGAGATGTGTAGTCCGGGAGAGCGGCACACGGCTGCAGTCCCAGCACTTGGGAGACCAAAACAGGAAGATGGCATGGGTTGGAGGGCAGGCTGGGCTACACGGTGTCAAGCCATCCTGGGCTACACGGTGTCAAGCCATCCTGGACTACACGCATAGCAAGACCTTGTCTTGAAACAACAATGGTAAAAACAGACCAGTGGGATGGCTCGACGGATAAAGTACACGTGCAAAGCTGGCGACCAGCTTCAACCCCGGAGGCCTCAGGGTGCAGAAAGAGAAGTGACTTTGGAAAGTTACCCTCTGACCCCCACCCATACGCCATGCCCACACGCTGGCTCCTGCGCCCGCCCCCTACCTCAACCTCTCTCTCTTTTCTCTCTTTCAAATAAAGAAAGTACTTTTTAAAGAACAAGAAAGAAAGAAAAAGAAACATTTGAAAACATAGGATTCATCCTGTGACGACAACTTGACTCCGAGGGATTTTTTTTTTTAAATGGCATTGAGGGAGACCAGCAAGACAGCTCGGCCAGCAGGGGTTCTGTTGGCAAAGCTATCGATCTGAGTTTGATTCTCAGAAGCCCACATAGTGATAGGAAGGAACAGACTTTTGAAAGTTGTCCCCTGATCTCCACCCATGTGCCTTGGCATGCATGTTCTCTCTCTCCTCTCTCTCTCTCTCTCTCTCATGTTTAAATGCCATCGAATGGCTAAGGCATGTAATACAGGGTCTTCTGAGGTGCTCGTGTTTGACCAGCATGTCCCCAGCGGCTCTGAGTTTGGCCTTTTTTGTGGGTTTTCTTTGTTGCTTCTGCAAGCGCCAGAGAGAAATAAATTCCAGAACAAAGGAAGCCCGAGACTTTGTAGCCAGGCCTCTTGTGAGGATAGATCGCCCAGGCTTGGCCCCTTTCTCGGCCTCTGAGAGCAGACTGCGTTCCCGCCTGGTTTGACCCCTGGAGAATATCGCGCCTCAAAATCTGACTCCCTGTTGGGATCCTGGCCTTCCACTTCCCTTTCTTCTCCTGACCCACTTTCCTCTCGCCACACCCTTTCGTGCACAGTCTGCAAAGTTGGATGAAGCTGCGTCTGCCATCGTTTGTTCTACGGACATTCAGAGACTGTTAGCACCTCTTAAACTTGGCCCGTTCATTAGCCAAGCAAAGCACGCCCAGTGCTTTCAATCTTCCCTCATAAATCAGTCTCCAGGGCCCCTTAACCATCCTCTCGCGCTTTGAACTGCCTCCAGTCCGGCTGGCTGTCCCCAGCTCTTGCCTGGCTTGAGAATGACCAGCCAGTCACGAGATGCCTCTACAGCGGGCACCGCATGGCTGAGTCAGGGTCCCGAGCATGCTCCCCGCCTCTGCACTGCCAAGCGAACGCCCAGGGGGCACTGCGGGTGACATGCCCCATGACCGGGCCTGTTCAGCCTTTGCCAACGATGCTCTAACAGCCTCCCACAGAGCTGGTGCCCCTGGCATGCAAAGAAACGCCCACTTCTCTGCAAGGTGGATACCTTGCACTTGGCCTCTAGCTGCTAGGGTGGGGAGGAAGGCCACTGGCAAAGGCCGGCGGGTCCTACCTGGAAGGTGCCAGCGTGGTCTTCTTCCTTGTCCCCCTCTCGGTTCTCCTTGAGGGCGATCAGCGTGAAGCCTCTGAAGTAGGAGGGCGGAGCGGCGGAGAGCGTCACTGTGGGAATGAGAGAGCAAGGATGAGCTGGCCGTCTGCGTCCCACCTGCTGCGGGGGGCTGACCCCCATTTCCCATCAACGTCCCATGCACGTGAGGCCTGGGGGCAGAGGACCGTGGGACGGACTCACCCACACCAGAGGAACTGCTCTTGCTCCTCCTGGTGGTGTCTCCACTTCAGACCTTGCCAACTTCCTGATTCCTTTCATTCACTTCAAAATTCCTTTCATTCTTTCATTCACTGATCCAGGCAGAGTCTCAAAGTATCATCAGGCTGGTCTCGAACTCAGGATCCTCCTTGCTTGTTCTCACCTGAAGTTTCTTAAACCAACCAGGACTATAGCTCTCTCTCTCTCTCTCTCTCTCTCTCTCTCTCTCTCTCTCTCTCTCTCTCCTCTCTCTCTCTCTCTCTCTCTCTCTCTCTCTCTCTCTCTCCCTTCTCTCTCTCTCTAATTCCAATCAGATGGAGAAAGTTCATGCTCAGAGCCCCAATCTGGACAACTATCTCATGTTATATGTTCACTGATTGTCCAAACAGAAATCTAGAACTTCACAGCACAGGTTCCTTTCTGGTGTCTTTGGGGGGGGGTGCACAGATTGGTGTAGTCTCCAAACATCTTCCCTCTATCTTGTGGAAACTCAGCTAGCCCACCTCTCCCAGCTCCCTATACTGCTTGTGTCCAAGTTTTATCAGCGGTTATCATAGGTTATCACAGGTAGACATCAGTGTCCAAACCTGGCCCCCAGGACTTTACCCATGATCTCCCCTCTTCTCCTTCCTCTGTCTGCTAAACACAGAGGGTTCCACAGATGTCCCAGGAAGACGATCCAGCCACAGACAGAAGAAGTTGGGTTTCTGAATAAACATGTCAATCACCCACTGCCCTGAAAAAAATCTCTTGTACTTTGCATGGACTGGATATACACTTACATCACGTGGGGTCATGTGCTATAGCAGCTGGCAACTGAGAGTCCGTATCATGCTTTCCCTTCACATATCTACCAACAAAACTTTGGTTTTTGAGGTGGGACCTCACTGTGTAGCCCAGGCTAGTCTCGAAGTTGAGATCTCCACGATGTTCTGTTTTTCCACTGAAACCTGCCTCAAGGGTCCTCTCAACCAGACGGTGATGTCCAACCCTACTCCTGGGATGGAAATCTTTTTTCTTTTCTTTTCTTTTCTTTTTATTTTTTAATTTTATTTGCAGAAAAGAGGCTGGATTCCCTTCCCCCTCTGGCTTTTTGTCTGAGTCTTTCTGCTGCTGCTCTGATGACACACCCCAGGAAAGCAACCTAAGGCGCAAAGGACTTGTTTGGGCTCACAGAGTAAGGTGCAGCCCACCATGACGGGAGGCAAAGGCGCAGGTGGTCGCATCGTCTGCCTCAGAAAGAGATGAAGGAGAAGTTGGTCTTCAGCTTGCTTTCCTTTTACATTCAGCCCAGGGACCCCTCCCATCTCAATTCACCGGATGCAGATAATACCCCACAGGGATGTCCAAGGCCCCTCTCGCAGGCGACTCAACCCTCAGTTGAAACTAACTCTCACAACCGCCGAGCACCAGCCTCCTAAGAACTTCAAGTTTCCTCCAGTGGCTACATGTTGGGATTTAAAAACTGCAGACATTCAAGATTCTGGAATCCAGATAGGAATTTACACAGCGTTAGAACTTCGGGATTCTTTAACTCAGCCTTCCACTTCACACGTGGGAAACAAGGCACGGTGCTGTCACCAGTTGTCGCTAAAGTCACTGAACCCTCTAGAGCCAAAACGAAAGCTTTCCCCACCTCCCACCCCTCCCACTTCAACACTCCGCCATTGGGTTCACTTGCTGGACACACTGCTCACGCTGTGCATCTGTCACGAGTATTGACTGGTTTTGTAAAGTTTAAGAAGCAATTCGTTTGGCTTGTAACATTTATGTGACTATGATAAGCCAGCCCCATGTGAGGTGGCAATGCTTATTCTTCTAAACTCTTCAAACTAGTTTCAATCATGAAAATTAAGCTAAAAATAATAAATAAATAAATAAATAAATAAATAAATAAATCCCCTCCATCCGTTCCATGAGGCATCAACACAGTTCATGGGAAAAATAAGAAAATTGCCAGCATTAGTTCGTCTGATTGGTCAGCTCATTCTTTCTGAAATAGGGGGGGGGTTCTGACTGACGACTGATGCTGCTTTAAAAATCCAACAGAAAGTGAAGAAGAAAGAACGAGAAGAAACCACGATGGAATCCAAAGCGTTTGGAGCTCGGCAAGCAGAAGCTGGGATCGGTGCAAACGCGGCCCCAAGGCTCCCCGGACTTACACAATCCTGCAGAAGGGAGGCCAGAGGACCCGCCACCCAGACTGCTGGATCCTCCTTACCATCTTCAAGTGACCCGGGGCTAAAGGCCCCCAGAATATGTGAGTCAGAAGGTGGTCCCCAGCAAACCTGAACCTGCTCAGACTGAAACAAAAGGCCCAGCTGTCTTGTAGGTGGCGGCGGGGGCGGGGGGGAAGCACACTTCTGAGACCCTCGGGGACCAGATTGAAACCACCTGGAGGACTTTGCTGGGTGTCCTGGGCTTGTCCCCCCCAACACTTTCTTAATAAATCACTCACACCCCAATTCTGGGGCTTTGACTTCTGGGCTAAATCATGTCCTGTAGAAAAGATACGTTGGAGTCATAACTTCCAGCACTGTGAACGTGGCCCTGGGAACTAGGGACTTCGAGGATATGATTAGTTAACAGGCCACGCTGGACTCCAGGGACCTGACAACCGTGTGACTAGTGTCTTATCAGAAGACACCAGGAATTCAGAGCGATGGGGGCACCAGGCACCTGGACCCAAGGAATGCCCAGGGCTCTGACTCGGTCCTGGGATTCATCCTCTGGAATTTTCCTGAAACGCTCAATCAGTTCATCTACTGTATTTTTAAAATATTTTCCTTATGCATCCGGGATGATCAACTTCTTCAAAATTCTTCAGAAATCAGCTAAATCTTTACCGTTCGTGTGCTGTAGCCTCAGATATTCTCATTGTGACTGCATGAGTCATCTTATGATTAAAAATACCCACAGGCCTTGCCAGGTGTGGATACTGCTGCCAGAAGGTGCCCAGGAAGCTTTTGAAAGGCTTTAACACCCCAACATCAGGCCTCTACTCTGCTCTGCCCCCTTCTGCTGCCCTGACGCCTGAGAGAGCCAGTGAGACCCCAAGAGTAAAAACCAGGGTGAGGATCAAGATGAGCACTTCCGCCCTGCGCCCCGCGATGGTCACCGTCTCCCATGCCAAGCTCAGCTTCCAGCAGACGGCACCGCAGATTCCACACAGAATGTACAGGGAGACTCCTGGAAAGGGGGTCAACCTTTGGTCCGTGAGAAGAAACTCTGGATATGGTTTTTAATGTTTTATTTATTTACTTGAGAGAAAAGGAGTGAGGTAGAGAGAGCTCAGGCACAGGCAGCATTACCATGCCTCGGGAGGAGAGGCCAGGGGACAACTTTTAGAAGTCGTTTTCTTCTCCCTACATCACATGGGTTTCCAGGGGTCAAACGCAGGTCATCGGGTTTGTAAACAAGGCACCTTATCCCTGAGTGGACAATTTTTTTTAAGGAAGGTAAGATATAAATATAAATCAAAAGTAAGAAATGAAAAAAAGTATCTTCATTCTAACGATAAAGAGAGAATCACATAGAAAAAAATTCAAGTGCACCTAAGAACATGAAAAAATATATACCTATATGCATAAGCATATGTGAATTATGCATGTGATATATGTGTGGAGACAGAGAGAGAAAGAGAAAAAGAAAGAGAATAGAAATCAAAAAAAGTTAAACAAAATTAAAAGTACAGTAGAATTCTGTACACTAATATAGGCTCCCAATCCATGACTCCAAATAGCCCGGAACTTGTTATTCTGACTTCTGGGAGTTGCAGGCACGCACACTGGGAGAGATTGAAGAGGATTGAATCCCTTGAGTTCTGTGACAGGGCTTCTTAGAGCCAGAAGTGAACGCAACTCAGGCTTGCCATGCAAGGCGGCAGCTGGAGTCTGAGGCGGGGGCTTTGCTCCTGGCCGAAGGCATTTCTCCTGACTGTAACCCAACGTGATGACATCTGCAGCGTGTTTCTGCAATTCTGGAGGCTGCGTGCTGGCCTGGCCCCCAAGCCACCGAGGAAGGCCAGTCGCATCACCTTGCAGTCTTGCTTCCTGTTTTCAGGTGCTTATGTAAGTGCAAGAAAGGCTTTCTACATTCTCAAAAACAACCCCCGAAGAGAGGTAATTTGTTATACTACGGAGACCTGAACCCCTCAGGAGTAGACAGACCAGAATGATCACTGAAGTTCATAGAAGCACACAGGCAGAAGGCTGTGACGGAATGGGAGGGAATGGTGAAGGGAAGGGAAGGGATGGGAGGGAGGGGAGAGGGAGGAAAACTGGAATAAATACTCAATACACTTGTAAAAGTAGGAAAAATGAATAAAAATGGAAAAATAATACTGAGCATCTGTGGAAAAGTCAATGATAATCAAGACTTGTAACTTCAAGGTAGTTATTGCTTAAAAGACGTTATGAGGAGCTCAGGGTTGTTGGATAAAGCACTTTCTGGACAAGAATGAGGACCAGAATTCGAATCCCCCATTCCCATGTAAATGTCAGCTGTGCGTGGCGATCCCCTGTGATCCCTGTGATCAAGAGGCAGAGACGGGCATCCACAGGGCAAGCTCCTAGATACTTAGCCAAATCAGCGAGCCCAGGTTCAGCAAGAGACCCCGACTCAGTAAATAAAGGGAGAGTCATTGAGAAAGATACTAATGTCAATCGTGGGCCTCCACACAAACACATACATGAATACACAACCCCCCATCTACAAACATACACACACATACACACACACACACACACACACACACACACACACATGCAAATACAACCACACACCTACAAACATGCACACACACATATATATGCATGGAAATTACCTATCTGGAAACATGCATGCACTTACAATATGCATGCACACCCACACACTTACAAACAAGTACATACATACACGTACATACATGTACGCACCACATTTAGAAAATGCACATACATGCCTGTATGCACACACATCCACACACCTATAAACATGCACACACACACACACACGGGGAAAAAAAGCTATTGATTGTTCTTCCTCCCCACTGGTATTTGAAATCATCCAACCTGCATATTACAACTCCAGGGGAATCAGAATAACAAGCTCTAAGCTGTCGAGGTTCATTAGTTCTTGTAAACCTCCAAAAAAAAATCCTCGAAAGAAAAAAGTCAGTCTGGAAGCTATTTTCCTTTTGTAAAAGCCTCTCAAAACTCTATCTACTCCAGCACTGAACATGATGATGAAGTAGATATTTTTACATGAGGTATCTCCATCGTTAGCATTATAGCCATACCTGCCACCAAGAATTAATAGGAACTATCAAGAAATGGATCCACATAAAGTCCATAGCATTATAATTTGGATATAGTCGATCAGTAAATACATAGTGTGGTTGAGATGAGCATGTTTCATTCGTTACATGCTGTGTTTCTGCGTATGGTTTACATGCTAGTAAGTCCTTCAGGGATATGGATCGCAAGCTTCCGCGCTCAGCACAGGCGACAGAAATACAATCAAAGCTGCGGAATAGTGTTCACACATGAGAAGACTTGGTATTGCTGGAGAGGCTCGCTCTCCTCAGACACGTGTGCAGACTTAGTCCCAGCATGTGTGTTTGTTTGTGTTATTGACAGTGTGGTTCTAAAACTCATACGGCAATGCAAAACGCCAAGAATGTCAAAGACGATCTTAAGAAAGAAGCACAACGGTTTTGGAGGTTGTTTCGGGACCATGTAGCAGGAACAGGAAACACGGGCCAGCTGAACAGAGGTGGGCGCAGAAAGGTTCCAGCCAAGTGGAAACTGGATGTGCAGTGGAGAGAGGAGACAAGTAGATTTCGTGGCCAGCAGGAAAGAGTAACTCCCTGGCTTCACGTCGTGAACAAACTAAATCCCACACAGGTCATAGGGCTCCTTGGGAAACAATAAAGTTTTTAGGAGGTAGAAGAAGATTAAGTGCAAAGGGCTTTGGAGTGGGGAAGAGTTTTAATAGGATAGTATAAAGTATATAAAGGAGGTGATAGTAAACTTTTGCTCATCGAAAGACACTGTGAAGTGGAGATGACTCAGTGGGTAAAAACGCTTGCCATGCAAGCATGAAGACCCAAGTTTGAATCCCCAGAACCCATATAGAAGCCAGTGTCTAGAATCCTCCAGGGAGATGCAAGGTGGAGACAGGAGAATCGCTGGAAGTTCCAACTAGCTGTGTGTGTGCAGAGAAACAGAGATCCTGTATCAAACCAGGCTGTCCACAGTCACACGGATGCCTCTCTCTCTCTCTCTCTCTCTCTCTGACCTCTCCTTTTCTCTCTCTTTCTTACACATATACAAAAGACACAATGAAGAGGGAAACAGATCACAGTGCAAACAGTAATGATCTCCATAACCATTGACCAAACGCTGAATTTATGCAAAATATATAAAGAATTGGGGCCAATGAGGATGAAAAAGATGAACAGCCCAATAAGAAAAAAAATCAAAATCCATGAGTAATTATTCACTGAAGAAGGGGCCTAACTGATAAGGTGTGAAGAGGTCAGGTTCTCATTAGTCCACAGGAAATAGAGATGAAAGTCCACAGTAATGCATTGCTGTGTGTCTGCCAGATTGACTGTATTTAAGAGTTAATATCAAAGGTTGTGAAAGGGAACTTGGCTTAACATATCATTGATGGAAGCGAAAATTAACAAATTTTGCTGGAAAAGTCTCAGCACTGTTTATGGAAAGAGAACATACACATTGCCTGTAATCCAGCCATGCAACTCCTGCATCAGAAATGCATGCTCAATGCGTAGGAGACAGTTCTAAGGATGTGCAGGGTGATTATGCGTAGTAGCAGCCACCTGGCAATGCTCACATTCCATCCGCCACCGTGATGTATCCGTTGTGATATATTCAGGGAGCCCAGGGCCTAGTGAGAACCAGCACATTACTACGAGTGTAAGCATAGCAGACTCGGATTAATGCAGGTGGCTGGAGTGGGGCTCAGATGGAAACGTGCCTGCCCCAGACACCTCAGGACCTGAGTCTGGATCCCTGGCTCTCATGTAAAGCGGGGCCCAGCATCTATAACCCTAGTGCTGCAGGTGGTGTGGACAGGTGGATCCCTGGACTCCTGGGCCAGCCGGCTTAGCTGGATCGTTGCACTGGAGGCTTTGTCTCGAAGCACGAGGAGATCAGTGGAAGAAGATGCCAGTACCAACCTCTGGCCTCCACACATGCTTGCACACACCTGCTTGCACACACCTGCATATGCATCACATGCACACACCTGCATGTGCATCACATGCAACACATACTTGCACACACAGGCATGTGCATCCATATGCAGCACACACCTAAACTTCTGGCCTCCACATGTATGTGCACATGTGTACATGCACACCCACATGCACACCCACATGCACACACACACTAACATTTATATCACACACACATGAATATAAATTTGTGTTGGTGCATATTTATGCAAAGTTCAAAATCAGATAAAGAAACCTAGTGCTACAGGTCATGGTAATAGTTACATGCGTGAGAAAGCATGCAGGGGGTACAGGGACCACTAGAGTGGGTTTCCAGGGCTCTTTTTATGCATGTGTGAGTGTGTATGTGCACATGTATGTACAAGAGGGCACTTAAGCATGTGCCTATGGAGGCCTAAGTCACATCAGGACTCATTCTGGATTATTCTGTTTCCTCAGTGCTTTGTCCCAGGTTCCACCTTCCAGGGCTGGAATTTCTGTCTAGTATTCATACATGGGATGTGGGGAATCTGAACTCAGGTCCTTTTGTTTGTGAGGCAAAGGCTTTAACCCTTGAGCATCTCCCCGCCTGTGTTGTGGTTCTTCATCTAAGCCCTGACTTAGATGTGTGATAGAATCGACTAGCCACGTGATAGGATCAACTTATATAAGCTGCTAACTTTTCTGTGTACAAGTAATATTTTAATTAAATTGTTAAAACATTTTTTCCAAATGTGGAACATTCATCTTTCTACACACTGATGAGTCCACTTGACAGGCTTGTCACAAGCTTAGCTTCCCAGGGCTTCTGTAGGTTCTGGAAAACTAAGGAAGGCTGCATCATCACCTATTTAGACTGAACATACAATATGGTAGCTCGAGAGGCCAAACTCCACGTGGGGTTTCAATCTGTAATTATCGCTGCTGATGAGGTAGTTACGCATTATAACCTGAAGGGAGACAGGAGACCCCCATCCCTCCAGAGAAGAGCGAAGTGTGCCAGACCCAAATGTCCAGCATGCATTGCATTCGGGCGAGGATGATTGCCTGCAATACGTAACAGAATCTATGCTAATGACGCCTCCCCAGAGCCCATTACGAGATCCAAAAATACAAGGAACATGCTTACGAAGGATTAAAAATAAAGGAATGAGAAAGAAGGAAAGTGAGGCTCTTTGAAGTCACCCTATGAGCATCTAACAGCCGACTGGTCAAGAGCCAAGGTTAGTGCCAGAAACCCAGGCTGCCATTTCTCAATTAGCTGACCTCGGGAAGTTACTTAACATCCCCGGTCCCTCGCTTTTAATAGGAGATAGACTGGGAAGCGGCGAGATGGCTCGATGGGTTGGCACCTTTCATAAACTGGGCGACCTGAATTTGATCCCGGAAGTCCACATGGCAGAAGGTAAGAATTGACTTCTGAAAGCTGTCTTCTGACTTCTATCTGGTGCCACTACATACATACATGCATGCACCCAAACTCTCTCTCCCCTCATCGCCCCTCTTAGATAGATAGATAGATGATAGATAGATAGATAAATGATAGATAGATAGATAGATAGATAGATAGATAGATAGAGGATAGATAGATAGATAGCTGATAGATGTAGATAGATAGAGGATAGATGCAGAGATGATAGATAGATGATAGTGATGATGTTGTAAGTAGGTAGATAGATGATAGACACATAGGTAGGTAGGTAGATAGATAGATGATAGATAGATAGATAGATAGATAGATAGATAGATGATAGATACGTAGGTAGGTAAGTGGATGGATGAATAGATAGATAGATAGATAGATGATAGATACGTAGGTAGGTAGGTGGATGGATGGCTAGATAGATGATAGATAGATAGAGTCATTGCCTTTCTTACATGAATGTATGGTAGGCTGCATGCTCACTGAAAACCTGCAAACTATGACAAACACTAATAACGGTGCGGAGAGTGATGGGTTAGGGAGCTGGTAACCGTCACATTGTGGCCAAGGAAGACACTATGAAAGATAATAGTCACAGTGAGGAAGACCATCCTCAGGGAAAATGCTCCAGCGTCGATAAGTCACAGGAGCCTCGGCCCCATGGTGTGAATGCCGTGGTACTACTAGCCACCCCAAGGATCACCCAGACTCCCTAGCGAGGGGTTGAGAGACAGGACGGCAAGGCTCCTAACCCAGGAGTTCTCAAGTTGGATGGCATGGTCAGGTCACACCACGTCTCTAGCCACCCCACTTTGGTCACTGCTGGGCTCCGCAGGGCACCAGGACTGTCTCCCATGACAGATGCGAAGCGCAAGCGTGTCTCCAGTTGCAAGATGGTTTTTATGCCATAGAAGTAACAAAAGGGCCTGGTCTCAGATGGCCTTTATTTCCTACAACTTTGGATGTGGCCCGTAATGTTCCTTCGTCTCTGCTCTCTTACAAGCAGTAACAACGGTCACCTCCTGTTGTCACCGTGACAGCTAAGGGGTTTATGACCCCAGGCATATGAACATGAGGGCTTAGCCAATAACATACAGTAAACGAGTAAACCAGTCTCCTCTGTGAAGCGGGGATCCTAGTTATCAGCTCCTGGACATTTGAGATTAAAGGAGGTAACGGATGTGGAGAGCAATGTGGCGTCATAATAAAAGTCTGTTTTCCCCCCCAGGTTTTACCTCCTTGCCTTAGAGCTTCGAGCTGGATCAAAGTCCTGAGTGAAGTGGCATGTGGATAGTGCTGGTTTGAACCTCGAGTGTGTTGAGGTTAAGTGGGCAAGTGATGGAATGTGTAGGAGGGGGGACCTAGAAGGAGGAAGCTAGGTCATTAGATGGTGTGAACTTAGAGGGGACATTGGGATGCCGGCCCTTCTCTCTCTCTCTTTCTCTCTCTCTCTCTCTCTCTCTGTCCTACTTCTATGAGGTGAATAAGCCTCCCATCATAATATACTGTGTTACTACAAGCTCCTCCCTCCCAAAAAGGGTCAAATGACCATGTACTAAAATGTCTGAAATTGTGAGTGAAAATAAGCTTTTCCTCCATTAAGTCAATTACCTCCTGCATCTGGTCACTGAGAAACACAAATGGCAAGGGACCCCTGGGTAATCGGTGGGATGCCAGCTGACGTGGACGAAGGCAGGAAGCTCAGGGGACTCCGATGGTTCTTCCCATTCTGATCATGTGATCCCTGGGGACAGCCAGTCAGTGTCCCGTGGGGCTCCCCGCACCCCAATATCAAACCATGAAGTGACTATACCCGGATCCAGTTTGTTTCTATGACCAGTCCCCTGGCACTTGTGGCCCCTGCTGGACCAACTGGCCCTTTCCTGAGTCAAAGGGAAAAGAGATGTTTCTTTTATCACAGAGGGAGAAAAGACACTCTTCCTTGAAGGCTGTGACAGTTCTCCACTCTGGTATCTGAAAATTTTTTTTATCTGTAGTAAGGAAAAAAAGACGGACAAAGTAAAGCAGAAAAGGTGGAAGAGGGATGGAAGAGACAGAGGAGGAGAAATATAGGCAGCATGGGGAGGGAGAGAGGTCTGAAGATCTTCTGTGTTCCGGGATCCGTTTATGCCTGAAGCCAGATCTGCCCGTCCCTTCCAAACACGAGGAGGATCATGGCACTGTACCTCACCTCAGTCAGCCTGACTTCGCTCCCATCCGTTAGAGAGAAAAGAGTCCTGGTTAATTCTGAAGCAGAGAAACGAACAATCCTGTGTAGACTGAGAATCAGCAGGGGCTGAGTATGTTAGTTTCTGACAAAAACACTGGAGCATATGACTCTAGGCGAAAAGGTTTAATGGTTGCAAAGATTTTGATCCACCGGCTGGCTGCTTGGCTTTCAGGCCTGTGGCAAGGGAGGGGCATGGCAGAAGAGCGTGGTGGGTGACAGCTGCCTGTGTGGCAGCCAAAGAGGAGAAGGGGGGAGGGGACAAGACACACGTGTGGAAACGATCTATCCTCCCCCCAGGCCTCCCTACAGTGTCATTAAGCTATGGATCCACCTGTGGGTGAAGCACTGAGTACGGCAGAGCCCCTCAAACTCCAATGGCTTCCCCAAAGCCATCAGCTGTCAACCTCAACCGAGCCATCAGGAGACATCTGGGGACTATGCAGATCAGGCTGGAGGCATAGGAAACCATTTTCACAACTGAACTGGTAAGAGTAGGCGGTTTACCTAAAATCACGTGATACCTTGTCAGCCTCAGAGAGAACCCTAAGGAAGGCCGAGGACTGTCCTGACCCCGAGCTTGCTCAAGAAGCCCGTCAAAGTCTTAGATAAGGGCTCATCAGGACTCTTGTGAAAGTGTGGTTAGCCTAAAATCATGGTTCTTCATGAGTGGCTGACAAGCTACAGAAATGAGCTGAACTACTATCACGCTGGATTCAGGTCAAAGGAAAAATCCTGTAAAGCTCTTGTTCAGGGAAAGATGGGAGCCAGGTGGTGCGGGCCTGCGGTGCCAGGACTTGGGGGGCTAAGGCGGGAAGACCAGGAGTTCCAAATCTAGCCTGTCTCAACTCCCCAAATCTCACATCCGAGGACCAGATAGATACACCAGCTTAAGCTAATGTACTAGTCAGCGTCACAGTGCTAAAACACAATACCAGAAGCAATTAGCTTATAAAGCAAGACGGTTGCTGTGGCCCATCGCTCTTGGGATGCACTTTAAAACTGTATGGGCCCATGGCTGTAGGACTTTTGTCAAAATAACCACATCGTGGTGGGAGCATGTGGTGGGAAAGACACTGACAGCTTGGGCTAGGAAGCAGGGAGAGATTGAGAGGTCACCCAGTGTCGTCCGGGGACATGCTCCAATAACCTAAGGATCTCCCCTAAGACTTCACCTCCTAAACATGCACAGCCCCTTCCAGCAGCGCTGCTTTGGAGACCACGCTCTGAACACTCACGTGTTTGAGAGGCACCTCCGTAGTTGGTCCCCGGCACTTAGAGAGGCAACAGGTTATAAGAATCTGAGCGGGGGGACCGGAGAGCAGCTCAGAGGTTAAGCCTTTGCCTCATAAGCAGAAGGACCTGAGTTCGGATCCCAGATCCCACATTAAAGAACATTGAGCGGAAACAGTGGCAGTGCGCACTTCCGGCCCTGGTGGGCGGAGCCTGGAAAACCCCAGAGCAAAGCAAAAAGGAGATAGAACAATCCAGGATGATTCCTGAAGTCACCCTTGGGCCTCCACAGGGACACACAGTGCCATCTCTACACACACACACACACACACACACACACAATCTGAGTCAGTTGAATATAGTGCCCATGAACAACACAACCTGCCAAAATAGAAGACGAGGCCTGGCAAGGTCATGCACACAGGGAAGCTGGTGCACACAGAGAAGCTCACAGAGAAGCTCGTGCACACAGAGAAGCTCACAGAGAAGCTCACAGAGAAGCTCACAGAGACGCTCACGCACACAGGGACGCTCACAGAGAAGCTCGTGCACACAGAGACGCTCACACACATGGTGTCCAGGCTGGGAAGCTATTCATTCCAAGTTCTTCCCCACCAGAGCCCATCTGGACCAGGAAGTACAGCAGGAAGGAACTGTATTCTCTCAGTTATGGGGAAAACACAGGCCATGTTATCTAAGTGTGAGGAGAAGCCACGAACACCTCAAGGGCTGCCCCGAGGCCAAAGGGAACCTGAAGTATTTGGCTGGAACTTTCCCAACGAGCGGAAGCTCCACAGGAAGCAGACCTTGGCCGCCGGGGAGAGAAATGAGGCCAGTCCCTGGCTCTGCTTCGAGATCACCATAAATGGTTCCTGGAAAGTTCACCGGAATCATCTGTGCCTAAGCTTGGTGCATCCTCAGATCCCTGCGCCCCATGGCTGGGCGGGGAGCCCCTTCCTCGGTCCTTTGCCCGGGGTTTCCTTCCGTACCATCAGCGCGGTGCCCCCCATGCACACACCTGCTCTGTCCCCTCCAGGTCATCCCCTGGCGCCCAGCCAGCCGCCACCAGCCTCCACCCAGGGTGCTGGCCATCCTTGCTCTCTGCTGCCACCCTCTGGAGGGTCTGTCCCTGGGTCACCACCCACCCGGGATTCATGATTCCCCCAGAGAGAGAGAGAAAGAGAGAGAGAGAGAGAGAGAGAGAGAGAAGTAGTAGGGTGTGGTGGGAGGCAGGAGCGTCGAAATCTAGTGCCAGAACTTCTTTCGTTTCAGTAACACTTTTTCCCCCAGTGATTTAGTGCCCGCCGGGTGCATGCTGTATCCTGGGCGCTGGAGATAAAACAGCAAATAAGAAAGACAACACGTCGCCTGCGCTCATAAAGCTCGTGTTCTAGATGGAGGAGGCGGATGATGAGCAAGATGATTTCTAGGGAGCCTTGCTTAAGGGCCGCACAGGAATAAATCAGGCAAAACAACAGGAGACGTGAAGTGATGGTCGAGAAGGCTTCTTTAAAGGCTTCCTGACTTCTTTAACAATTTCACACACAAGGTCTTAAGAAGACAAGAGAATGAGCCGTGACAAGGTCTGAGTGCAAAACGTCTCCCAGAGGCTTAATGTAGGCTTGGAGGAGCAAGTAGGAAGACCCTGGCTGGAAGGAGGAAGAGAAGAACAGGAGAGGAAGAGGAGGGAGGAGAAAGGGGAAGAGCAGGAGGAGAAGGGAAGGAGAGAAAGAAAGACAGAGAGAGAGAGAGGAAGGAGGAGGAGGAGGAAGAAGGGAAGGAGGAAGGAGGAAGTGAAGAAAGGGAAGAGGGGATTGGGGACAAGCCCTTCTTAGGACCCAGATCCTCATCCAGTCAAGTTCTGGGTCCTGCTTCTGATTCTAAGCCCTTCCCTCACTTCTGTGGCCCTCAGGGCAGCTGGTTCTTGGGTCCCTTCTCTGAGGTTCCGTTTCTCGTGGTTCGTGAAAGAGGCTCGCAATCTCTACACCGCCCTGGAGACAGGCCCACGCTCCACGTGTCTCTCAGACCTCAAGCAAATCGGTAGGTGGGATTAGACCCCTGAAGTTTCCCTGGCCTTTCATGATGGTTTGAAATGTTCTGTGAACGTCGGGAGCTTTGGGTACCCAGAGCTGGCAGAGGGTTTTCTGGCGTGACCCCCAATTCCTCGCCCTGCCCTAGCTGAGTCTCAGCTCACGTGCGGCTAAAGCATGTCGTAAAGGAAAAACTGCAAATGTCTTTGGAAAAGGGCTCCATGGGCTACACCGGACGGCTCCCGTCCTCTGGTGAAGCTCTGCACGAGGGACTTTACCCGGATGCAGGCAGCGCTGTGGTGGCTGACATGCTAAACCTACATCCTGAGGTCATCGCTCCAGAGTCCAGTCTTGGTGACCAGAGAAAGAGTGGAGTCAACAGGACCAGATACGCGCTCTTGTGTGCCTGTCAAGATGGCCTGATGCCTTTTAGTTCAGACATTTCAAAATATTTCCACCTGAGCCAATAAGCCTATAGGTAGGAAACTGATCTGTGGGCAGCTGATATTATACCATAGAATGGGAGCTCACAGTGGAAACCTTTAGGTCTACAGCTGGATGAGTGAAGGGAAATGCACATATCAGTGGGGTGACCTGAAGAGAGGCAACTTATATACCAGAGGCCTGAGCTCCCAAGTGGAAGTGGAAGCCCCCAAGCACACAAGTGGAAAGGTGGGAGTGAAGGATGAAGAGAAAGGAGGGGATGGGAGGGAGGGAGAAGGGAGGGAAGCTGAGATGAATACTCAATATAAAAGTAGAAAAAAATAAAAATGGAAAAAATAATACTTAGAAATAAAGTTAAAAAAATTTTTTTTCGTCTGGCTTCTCCTGGTCCTCTGCCTGAAACTTGTGAGGCTAAACTTTAAAAAGGGGGCAGGGGGGAGGCTGGAGCGATGGCTCAGGGATTAAGACTGACTCTGCCTCACAAGCAGAAGGTCCTGAGTTCAGATCCCAGGTCCCACATAAAATCACTAGGCAGGCCTCCACTTCTGGCCCTGGTGGGCGGAGCCTGGGCAATCCCAGAACAAAGCAATAAGGAAGTAGGAGCAATCCAGGATGATTCCAGAAGTCACCCTTGGACCTCCACAGAAACACACAGTGCCCTTTGATACACATGCAATAAACAAACAAACAAACAAACAAATAAATGAATAAAGTGAAAAAATTTTTTAAAATGAGCTGGTTTATAGCCTCAAGAGCCAACTATCATTTCAAAGAGCTTTGGTGGGACTTAGAGAGCTCCCTGGCATTGCAGGTGATCAAAGCAGGTGGAGAGAGAGAGAGAGAGAGAGAGAGAGAGAGAGAGAGAGAGAGAGGTTAAGTGCTCAGAGCCTGGCGTGCCCTCCCTTGGCACATGCCTAGCCAGTGTGCACCATGACCAGGGTCTCTCTGGCCCTCAGGACCCAGAGGACTCTGCTGCGCCAGCACTCACAGAGGTGTGATCCGGCAGTTCTGTCTGCAGCTCACTGAAGAAACTTGGATCTTGTCCAACACCGGAGAGGAAACAGCAACGGACTCATGGAGAACCGCCCGTTTGGTTCAGAACCTCCCAAGGGAACAATCTTGATGCTGCATCAAGTGGGGGGGGATGCTCACTGTACTCCAATCATCTAGTTTCATTCCTACCTCCCCCAGCTTCTCTTTTTCTTCCCACATCACCCCCTCGATTTCTTGCTTGTTGACATCTTCCTCTCTGCCCCCTGCTGCTCCCCCCTTTCCTGAGCAGGCCACCTGCACATGCTCCCCTAAACAGGCACATGTGCTGCACACGTATATCTACTTGCTCTGTGTCCCTACATGCCTTCTTCCACCCGAGTCTTTACCAGGAATGTCAGCTCATGGCCACAGAGCAGCTCCGTCTGCAAGATCGTTCACCGAATGAGAAAGCATGAAAGTACCTTTGGAGATGATTGACACTAAGGACACGTGGTCATCGCTGTCTCCCCCGAACCACTGCCCCTTCATCTTTTTGGAAGAAAGCCCCTTCCTCCATGGTTTAGCAGGGCACGGGGCTCCATTAGCCAGCTCCCCGGCAGCTGAGTGTGGTCACGTGACTAAGCCTCAGCTCCAGTTCAGGTGAAGCATGTTGGAAAGTGTGCTCAGAGCGTGTGGACCAGGGCTGGGTTCAAATTCTGGACACATCATCGACATAAAGCCACCAGTCCTCTGTTCCCACCCTTCCAGCACGATAGCAGGCAGAGCCTGGGTGTGGGAGCGAGGAGGCTGGACACACACCCCTGGACAGCGCTGCCGGGTGATGCAACCTCGAGTCACGTGACCTTGCTGGCCTTGACAGGTACCAAGAGAAATTTGAAAACCGTAAAATTAATTTTAGCAATCCATTTTATTTCACCTAACATAGACATGACCGTTTCACTAGGAAATCCCGGTAAATATTTGTGAGCGCTGAGCCCTTTTCTTCATGCTAATTCTCCAGCGACAGCACATCAGCCACCGCACTTCAAATGCAGTAGTCACGCTTGACTGTCAGCCAGTGGCCACCTCTTGAACAGCAGGAGGAGTCAGAGCAACGAGAGAGAAGGAACCTGGGCTCTGGAGTGACTTCGTAAAGCCAGGGGGTCCTAGCATGTTTGATCTCATTTATGTCTCATCTGGAAGGAGGCATTTGGGGATCTCTAAAATGTGACCTTAGCCTGTGACTTCACTAATGGACTATGGTAAGAATTTTTCCCCTTGAGCTTCTTTACTCAACAATTTGCCCGCTAAGAAGTCATCCGTGCCCCCAGCAAGTACTCAGGCACATAGCACTACCGGGCACCCCAGATGAAACCAGCAGGCAGAAAGACATGAAAGTAGGAGGAAGACTGACTGCAAAGGAGAAAGAATGAAATGGACAGAGGGCGGAGATGAGTAAGGAGTGAAAACACATAAATGCACTGGATGCATGAAAGTATAAAAGAGCAAAAAAAAAATTTCCCCATAGAAACCGATCTTGGCGCCTGATATTCAATGAAGCGTGTGTATGAACACGATAGCGGGGCTCTGGGTGTCAGCTGGGTTTGTGAATGAATCACTTAAGAGTCGGCTGCCACAGGCAGCTCATGAGCGATGGGAGAAGATCCGTGTGGTAAACACAGAAAGACTCCAATTAGCTCCTCCTCCTCCTCCTCCTCCTCCTCCTCTTCTTCCTCCTCCTCTTTTACTTCTCCTTCTTCTTCTTCTTTTGCCTTCTTCTCCTCTTCTTCCTCTTCCTTCTTCTCCGCCTCTTTTTCCTCTTCCTCCTCCTCCTCTTCTTCTACTTTTTCTTCTCCTTCCTCTACCTCCTCCTCTTCTTCCTCTTTCTCTTTTTCCTCCTCTTCTTCCCCTTCCTCCTCTTTTTCTACTTCTCCTTCCTCTTCCTCCTCCTCTTCCCCTTTCTCCTCCTCTTCCTCCTCTTCTTCCTCTTCCTTCTTTTTCTCTTCCATCTCCTCCTCCTCCTCTTTCTCCTTCTCCTTCTTTTAAAAAATCTTGTTTCATTTTTCTCCATTGCCTGAAACTCAGTTAATGGAGCATTAAGCGTCAGATTCATAAGCACTTTTGAACTTTGTTTCTTCAGGCTATGGAGACAGCATTTCACTATTTCTCTCAAATTGGCCTTGAACTCTTGATCTTCCTGCCTCAACTACCTGATCGCTGGGACATATATGCACTGTCATGACCAGAGTCTTCATGTTTGGGTTTTTAATATCAATTTGAACTAAACTTTTAGTTAAAAGGATTTGAAAGGCTAAAATTATGTAACAAAAAAATTGGAGCTGGGCACACTGAGAGAGGAGTGCTACATTTATTGTGGTATTGCCAGCAGAACTTATTTAAAAGGCGACCCATAACAAGAAAGAAATTGTTTACCTAAGAGATCTCACCTGCCTTCCATTTTTTAGATCCTATACATGCTGTTTGAATATTTGCTTTTGAAAGTATGGTCATAAAACATCTGCACATAAAAACAGAACAATAATCCAATCAGGTACTTCTTTTCCCAATCCAATTTGTTTCTGCTTCCCCACAAACAAAAGGAATTAGCTAAAGACTGATGAGATCCTTCATGTTTTAAATCAATCCCGTGTGTGCGGAGAAACTCGACACTGGAGTCTACAGAAAAGGAAGAAAGTAAATCCATCATTCATCGCTTTGTTATTTTGTGTCCTGTGATATGTCTGTTATTATCTTAATCCAGTCTGTTTTCCTTCAAGGAAGATTGGCACCTAGAAAGCTGAGGCTGGCCGACCCGATTCCTTCAACCCGTCTCTCTTTACTGGGTTGCTATGGAAGTCATGGGAAGAAGAGAGGTGGACCTTAGAGTGATATCTTAACTGCACTGATTTTTGCTGTGTGACCATGGGTGAGAGATAGACATCTCTGCTGTCTAGTCTTCTCATCTATGAAACAAGAGTAAACTGCCTCATGGGACTGTGAAGAACAAGTAGGCCAAGTAGAAGAACTTTGTGGAGGTTTTTTTTTCCATTTTGGGGATTACCTCGTGATGTGTGTGCATGTGTGTGATGTATGGTGTGTATGTGTATAGATGTGTGTGTGGTGGGTATGTATATCTGTGCGTGTATATGTATGGTATGCATGGTACGTGTGTACGTGTGTGTAATGGTGGGTGTATATGTATGTGTGTGGTATACATGGTGTGTATGTATATGTGTGTGTGTGGTATACATGGTGTGTATGTATATGTGTGTGTGTTTGGTATGCATGTTGTATAGGGTTGTGGGTATGTATATATGTGTGTGCATGCATGTGTAACTATAGTATGCATGGTGTGTGTATAGGAGTGGGTGTGCATGTCTGGGTGTGGTATACATGATGTGCATGTGTATAGTGTGGGTGTGTATGTATGTGTATGGTATGCATGATGTGTATGTGTATGCATGTGTGTGTTGGTATGTATGTGCATGTGTGTATGAGTATGTGTGGCAGTGTGTATATGATATACAATGATGTGTATGAGTGTGTGGTGGGTATCTATGTATGTGTGGTATGCGGGCATGTATTGTGTATGTCTGTACATGTTACGTGTGGTGTGTGAATGTATGTGGTGGTGTATATGCATAAGAGTGCATATATATGGTGCTTGCTGTGCATCGAGTTCTTTTAACTAGCAATCCTGGGGATACCCCCAAATAATTGCATTTTGCAGATGGGGAACCTGTGCCTCAGAGGCATGAAGCAGATTGTGGGAGACCACACAGCGAACATGTGACCAGGAGAAGCTGAAGCTAACTCTCCCAATATTGAAGTCTACACTTCCACACTAGGCAGAGGTACATCTCCCTTATGCCCATTGTGCACCCCAGTCAGAGAACAAAGAAGGAGAAGCAAAGCGCTTTAGAGTCCAATCCTCCCAGTTTAGAATAAATCCCCTAATAATGCTTGAAGTTGAACCAGCTTTTGAAATCTCAACTGCACATGCTTTTCCCATCAAATTTCTTGAAATTTCCCTTTGGAGAACATCTAGGAAAAGGCACTCTCATTAGTTAGTCTGACTTTATTTTCCTAATAAACAGACTTCTGGTCAGACAAAATGGCCTCTTTTTTTTTTTTTTTCAATCAATTCTCGGACATTGCAGCTGATTCTCCGCTGTCTGGATGGAAATTGTGATGTGGGGAAAGGTTGGTCGTGCAAACCGTCCTCCCCTGAGACAAACCCTTGAGGATCCTCAACTTGTTCTTTTTAATCACTGTAATCTCCTTTCAAAGGAGGCCCTGGTCAGAGACAGAGCCGGCCTTTCAGTGCCTTCTAAAAGCACGATTATTGCATCGGGGTGGGGGTAGGTGGGGAAAGGAGGAGGGAGGGGAGAGAAAAGGAAGCCAAGCAGTAGTACCCACTTGGAAAAGGCTGAATACTGATCTCAGGTCCCCAGACCTTGCAGAAGCAGCTCTAGCATTCTGCTTTTTTTAAGGACCATTTTATTCAAGTCTGGAATAGCCAAAGGCTATCCCCAGATTTGGGGGAGGGTGTGCAGCAGAAAAGAGAAGCTGTGATGGACTGAAAGAGAAAGCAGGATAAAGGTTGAGGTTGGGAAAGAAGAAGTCATTGATTCCAAGGACTGCAAGGATGTTAATTCAAGGAAAAATTTAAAAAGCAAATGGAGCCCGGGAATGGGGGTGGGCTGGGGAATGGGTGGGGTTAACATCTATAAACTTAAGTCAGGTCGCTCAGTAGAATTTTCTTTTCTTCTTTTAACCACAAGTGTTTTAGAAAGCCTAAGCCTCTGGAATCTGGTGTGTTGATTACAAAATAACCAACTTAGAAGACTTGTGTGGTGGTTCTTCCAAGATCTTTTATTTAAAATCTTTTAGGCATAAAAAGAGAAAAGATGTTACCTGAAGGTATGCACTGGAAAGTGTGCACTGGAAGGATGCGCACTGAAAGGGTGTATAGTAGAAGGGTGTGCACTGAAAGGGTGTATAGTAGAAGGGTGTGCACTGAACGGGTGTATAGTAGAAGGGTGTGCACTGAAAGGGTGTATAGTAGAAGGGTGTGCACTGAACGGGTGTATAGTAGAAGGTGTGCACTGAATGGGTGTATAGTAGAAGGTGTGCACTGAACGGGTGTATAGTAGAAGGGTGTGCACTGAACGGGTGTACACTGGAGGGTGTACACTGGATGGGTGTATGGAAGGTGTACACTAGAAGGGTGTAAACTGGGAGTGCACTGGAAGGGTGCACACTGGGTGTGTACTGGAAGGGTGTGCATTGGAAGGGTGTACTCTGGAGGGTGTACACTGGAGGGTGTACCCTGGATGGGTGTATAGAAGGTGTGCACTGGAAGGGTGTACTCTGGAGGGTGCGCATGGAAGGGTGTACACTGGGGGGTACACTGGGAAGGTGTGCACTGGGTGTGTACTGGAAGGGTGTATACTGGTAGGATGTGCACTGGAAGGGTGCACACTTAGTGTATACTGAAAGGGTGCGCACTGGAAGGATGTGTCCTGGGGTGCACTGGAAGGGTGTACTCTGGGTGCACTGGAAGGGTGTACTCTGGGTGCACTGGAAGGATGTGTCCTGGGGTGCACTGGAAGGGTGTACTCTGGGGTGCACTGGAAGGGTGTACTCTGGGTGCACTGGAAGGGTGTACTCTAGGGTGCACTGGAAGGGTGTACTCTGGGGTGCACTGGAAGGGTGTACTCTGGGTGCACTGGAAGGGTGTACTCTGGGGTGCACTGGAAGGGTGTACTCTGGGTGCACTGGAACGGTGTACTCTGGGGTGCACTGGAAGGGTGTACTCTGGGTGCACTGGAAGGGTGCACTCTGGGGCTCTGGGGTGCACTGGAAGGGTGCACTCTGGGGTGCACTGGAAGGATGTACTCTGGGTGCACTGGAAGGGTGTACTCTGGGGTGCACTGGAAGGGTGTACTCTGGGGTGCATTGGAAGGGTGTACTCTGGGTGCACTGGAAGGATGTGTCCTGGGGTGCACTGGAAGGGTGTACTCTGGGTGCACTGGAAGGATGTGTCCTGGGGTGCACTGGAAGGGTGTACTCTGGGGTGCACTGGAAGGGTGCACTCTGGGGTGCACTGGAAGGGTGCACTCTGGGGTGCACTGGAAGGGTGCACTCTGGGTGCACTGAAAGGGTGCACTCTGGGGTGCACTGGAAGGGTGCACTCTGGGGTGCACTGGAAGGGTGCACTCTGGGGTGCACTGGAAGGGTGTACTCTGGGTGCACTGGAAGGGTGCACACTGGGGGTGCACTGGAAGGGTGTACTCTGGATGCACTGGAAGGGTGTACTCTGGGGTGCACTGGAAGGGTGTACTCTGGGGTGCACTGGAAGGGTGTACTCTGGGGTGCACTGGAAGGATGTGTCCTGAGGTGCACTGGGGGGTGTACTCTGGGGTGCACTGGAAGGGTGTACTCTGGGGTGCACTGGAAGGGTGTACTCTGGGGTGCACTGGAAGGGTGTACTCTGGGTGCACTGGAAGGGTGTACTCTGGGGTGCACTGGAAGGGTGCACACTGGGGGTGCACTGGAAAGGTGTATAGTGGTAGGGTGTGTATTGGGAGAGTGCGCACTGGGGGTGCACTGGAAGGGTGGATACTGGTATGTACTGGCGTATAGTGGAAGCGTGTACACGGGAAGGACACTCATCTGACTAGCTCCAGGGCCTTCCTGCTTGGCCGGGGCTTCTAGGTAGTTCAGGACCTTCTCTGGTCGTGTGACTGTGGAATGTGCCAGTGTTGGGCTACTGACACAAACAGAAGCATTAGTGTGAGAAGAGATGCAGGTTATGCAGTTGATCAGAAACCCAGATGAGCCCAAGCCTCTCTCTCTCTCTCTCTCTCTCTCTCTCTCACACACACACACACACACACACACACATCTTTCTGGTTTATAGGAGCAGTCTCAGACAAAGTTCCTCAGACAAAGAAATTGCCTTTAATTTTTAATTAATTAAATTAATTAATTTTAGTGATTTAATCAACTCCAGCCATTTGACCATTCACTGATAGTTGAACTGGAGAACAGTAAAGAACCCTATTTTTCAACAGGAGCGATACTCGCACACACACATGGTTTACTATTATTAAACCAATGAAAGTATCGAACCCAGCTCGGAACTTGCAGTTTGGGGGTTAACTGCTGTTGCTCAGACACACTGGCCATTGCAACCCCCCAGGATGATGATGTTGGCCAAACAGGGCTTTGTACAGCCGGGAAATAGGAAATCAAGCCACTTGTACAAGGTCATGGAGTTACTAAAGCCAAGTCCCTTTCAATCCACAGCCCCCTCTTTCCCTGCCTCACCAAACTGGTAGGTCGGTTGGTTTCCCCAGTCAACCCGGGCCATGTGTTTGTAGAACTAAAGAATGGGGGGGGGAGCTGCTTCCCCTCTGTCCTCCAGGCTTGGCGGAGTAGCTGGCTGCCCGCAACATCACAAGCCGACTGATTCCCTCCAGCTGCTGCGCCAAGCCGCAAGCTCCCTCCCAGGGCTGGGTGAGATGTTCTCCAAACCACATCTTTCTTCCAGGAAAACCAATGATCTCTTGGACTCGCTTAGGAACAAGGCGGGTCCTGGCCTAAGTTCTGAGGATGCTAACAAGTGCAGGGAGCCCCGTGCCCGCCTGAGTCGCTTGGAGTGGACAAAGTCCAGTACCCTGGATAAGCAGAAGCAGCTTCTCCGGAGAAGGATGCTGCCCCCTCCCCCCGCCGCTTCTATGCTAGGCTTGGGCATGGCGGCGGGGGGGGGGTGGAGGTGGGGGTGCCCACTGACACTGCCCCCAACTTTCTCCGGGTTGTTTCCAACAGACTCACTGAGGAACCCGGATCATGGCGGCAGGTTTGCTGCACAGAGTTTCGTGACCTTCTGCTCCCAGTTTGGCCCCAGAGTTGACTTAAGAAAGGGGAGGGCCCAAAGTTCCCCAAGTGGTGTCTGAAAAGTCTCTCTTCCCGGGTAGGTAGTTCCTGTGTCCCACCCGGAGAGTGATCTTGCATCGGCAGCTGCTGCTGGGGAAGAGATGTTTGGGAAAACTACCCCAGGACGCAAGCGGTGGACGTGCGGAGCGTGGGGATGGGGTGGGAGGGCTTCAGGTCCCTACGGATCCTGGCTGTGCCCAGTCGGGGGGCAGCCTGTCCCACCCAGGAGACACTCACCGCATGGACAGCCCCTCCCTGCACTCACGAAGGGGGACTTCCAGCGTTGCTGCTCATAGGCGTGACAACCCCAGAGAGTCCCCTTGGGAACCACAGGTCCCTTTTCTGTCTCCTTCACATTCTACACCTTCCCCCTGTTTGGGTCCTACCTAGGGTTCTTGTAGGTGGAGGGGATGTGGGGGAACCCCACTGAAATTCACGTTCGTTTCACCTGGGACCATGAGAGATTAATTTGGGGACTCTTTTCCCCGGACCCTTCTGACGAGGATCCTCCCTGCACCCCGGACTCACTGGAGACTTTATCCCGGGAAGCGCGAGCCTGCACGCAGCGCCGGGCCAGAGGGGAGCCCGACTCTTTCGGCGATGGACCCGGGAGAGGGAAAGCTGCCCCCAGACCTACCTGGGGGAAGCCAGGGTTCCCTCTTCCCCCAGAAAACCATCCCGAGAGAGGCGGGTCTACTAGGGGGTTGGAAGTGGGGTTCCCTCGCAGCCGAGCTGGCAGACCTCGCGGCTCCGCTGCAGCCTCTGGCAGGGAACCCAATCGGAGATGGCACCGACCTTCCTGCTAAAGCCCCTGCGACGGCAGCAACCTTAGCCGCTGCTAGTGACCAGCCCGGAGCTGGAGGCTAAGGGGGTTCAGGGTCGCCAGGATGGAAGGCCCTAGTGGGGCTGCACAGACACCCTGAGCTCAGGGACTGCGCGCCCTTCTTCCAGTCCCCCGGGCAGGTGACTCCCTCGGGGATCAGATCCCACGTCCTCAACGCCACTTCAGGGACCACTTACCGCGGTAGCTGCTTCCGGGCTTGTAGAAGTCGGGGTCGCCCTCCACGCGAAGGCTGAACTCCGTGTGGCCCTCGCGCCGCGTGCCCTGGGCTCGCAGGATGCGGCTGCAGTAGCCCTCGGACTTGGTCACTTTGTCCAGCGTCTCGTCGGAGAAGGCCAGCGTCACGGCCAGGGGCAGCGCCAAGGCCAGCAGCGCCGGACTCTGGCTCAGCCTCAGGGGCGCCGGAGACCTCCTCATCCTCGTCTCGGGCCCCCCAACTTGGTGCTGCTGTCTCCGATCCTCCCCCGGCCACCCCAAGCGGAGGCGAGACCCGTCCGGCGGAGCCCGTGCGGAGCGGGGCGCAACGCGAGCGATGCTCGCCGGGGTTTGGCGGCTGCCGAGCTGCGCCGCGCTGCACGGAGCCGAGCGAGCGAGCGAGGGAGCAAGAGAGCGAGTCAGCCGCGCGAGGAGGGGCGTGCAGCGGCGAAGGAGCGGGAGGAGGGAGGGCTGGCGGCGCCCCGATTCCCCAGCTCAGCGCTGTTTTGTTTCCTAGCCGGCCGATTAGCGCGCGGCCGTGTTTATTTTGCAACGCTGGATTCCCAGGGTCTGGTGGGAAAGGCTCTGTCCCACCACAAGCCCCACCCCCCACCCCCCGGGCTATACCCGGGATCGGTGGACAGGGGTGCCCGCAGGAGGGAAACCTGCCAACCAACTTTCCTTGCGCACCTACTCTGTGCCTGGCGGCAGTTCGCCACGTCCTCGTTATAAACGCGCTGTGACTTTAACTGTTTTGCACAGATGACTGCAGGCAGGGTGAGACCCCGGCTTGCTCCATTGATCTAACTGCAGGATCAACAAGGAGGTCAGAGACTGATCCCTGGGTCCAGCAGGCCCAGGGTCTAGAGCCACAACACGTTTGCAGAGTCATGAAAATGTTTTCTTTAAAAGCACAAGGAAAAGAAGAGAAACGGCTTCACTTTATACTAGCAGTCTATGTGTCTTTATATCCACATCGTCACCGAATATGATGCTTAATATTGCCTTATGAAAGGAGGCTGCAAAGTGCCTGAAGTCTGAGGTCTCCAAAGATTCAGAGAAGAGCTTGTGTCTCTTCTCCTGAGCTTAGATAGTATTTCAGGCTCCCAGTTAGTTCCCGGGGACGGAGTTAGGGAGAGGTGGAGAGGATAGTCTCTCGGCAGGAGACTCAGGAGCACTGTTTCCCAGTATTTCCCATCTCAGTCCAATGGTTCATCCATTGTGAGACCTGAGTAAGCCATTTTCTCCACCTCTCTTTCTTGTGCACAAAACATATGGCAAGCAAGACAAGTCAGACTACTACATCCAGATGAGGTGTGCTAGAATTCAGTGACATGCCTCATACACACTTGGCTTGGTCTCCAGGGCCACTACATACAAGCATCCTGCCCCTCCTCCTCGGAGCAGCCTGGCTCTCTTTTTCTGGCCCCCAGGTCTTCTCAAGTGCCTGCATTTAACAAGCAACCTCCCATTCATTTTCCAGATTAGGTTTTTCTCTGCACACAGTCTGAGGAGTCATCAGCAGTACAAGGCTCCCCCTTGGGCTGACTGCTGACTTGTCTTTGTGTTGTCGCTGTCAACCAGCACAAAGAGGTCAGCAGAGAGCGAGCAGGATGGAAGCCAGTTACACCCTTCTTGGCCCCAAGGGACAGGACAGCCTCTTTGACTCAGGGACCACTCAGATCCACAGTGCATCCTGGGTGAGTTCACCTCTGTGGTCCCTTCTGCCTGATTCCTCTTGTGTGGCCCCTTTCATCCAGAAAGCCTCTGCTGCTTGCACATTTGAAAGCAAGCTTTGTGCCAAATGGTGGGCATGAGACAGGACAAAAATTCATTCATCCATCCATCCATCCATCACCCATTGAATGCATGCATGTGTGCATGAATGCTGCATCATCCATCCATTCACCTCTGTGTAACGGATGGAGATTTCTGCTCTTTCTTCCACACACCCAGTCCACTACCCTGTAATGTCTCACCTTCCAGGCACCTCAGGTAGTATCTGCCTGCTACTCTCCTTCCATCTATTCAGCCTTGCAAACATCCATCTACTCAGGTTGAAGTTCTTTCCACAGGTTCAGCTCTGGGATATAAGGTAAACATGATACTTGCATTTATGGATTTATAGTCCCATGACAAAGACAAATATTAATGATATGATTGCTAATTATGAAATGATAACTTTTTTAATTTTGAAAATAACTTTTGAAATGATAGATAGATATAGATATATACATTGCTACAAGTAAGTAGATCAAAAGAACATATTTGTTATCTCACGAGGCAGGAAATTGGAGAGGTAAGAAAAAAAAAAAGACCCAGCATGTATTTTGTGAGACCTTTCTTCACTCGTATCAGCACATCTAAAGTTAAACTGAAGGTGGGTGGACATGGAGCAGAAAGGGATACGACGTTTAATTTCTTACCGATATTGGCAGGAGAGCCATGTAAGGTCCTAGCCTTGTTCTGCCCTCCATCATTTCCCCTACTTTCCAGATTAGGAACAGACAAAAATGACCCGTTTAGGTCGTGTGCTATGCTAAGGAGGAAAGAGCTAGGATTTAAGACTGACATTGCCATCACCAAACTGGGGTACTTGTCATTACTCAGTATTGGCCTCTTATCTGGGCTGTGACAGCAGGCTCTGCTCAATCCCCTGGAGGTCTAATCCCACTCCATGAACTACATTCTCCTAAACCAGTTTGGCTGTCACCGCTGACTAGGGTCTTTAATCTCAACCCCCCCATCCCACTTTGCCTCTTATCCAAGAGGAGAGGTCCTCCTCTGGGGTCCCCTAATCAGCCCACCTGGGAACTCCTCCTTTCTGTCCCTAACACTAAAAACCAAGTGATTTTTTTTGAAAATACAGATTTGACTTTGGAGCTTACAGTGAAGATCTTTTCCCGCGGCCTCCAGGCTCTCAGAATAAAGACACAACTCTCACATGCCCCCCCCAGACCCCCAAGAATCTCCCTGCTAGATGCATCCAGACCCCAATACTCCCCCTTAAGGGCTGCAGACCCTGCCGCTTCTCTTTTTAGGGGAACCCAGGCCTGTTCTCACTGCCCGGGATCCTGCAGAGCGCTGTAGACGCTCCCGCCACCGCCCTCTGCTGGCTGCTTGTCACTATTGCAGCTTTCAGGTCTCAACAATACTGATGTCTTAGCATAGACCCTCCCCTAACCCTTTAGACATATATACTCGTTTGTATGTTTCCTTTTCAGATTTTACGTTTCTTCAGTGTCTGTCTCCATCGAGAAACGCGAAACTGTGCGTGGAGCTCACCAGTATGCATCTTCCACCTTCATAGAAGGGCCTCGCTCATGTTGGAATCGACAAACCCTTGCTTTTTATTAAACACGAGGTCTTTAGCAAACCTTCTGCTGGCGCTTCTGACTCAGCCTAAGTGTTTCAAGGCAGTTGCCAAGCCCCGCAATCTGGTCTCACTGTATCTACCCAGTTTGAGTACCCAGCAGGTCCCCCACGTCTTCCTTCTACTAGGCTGGGCTTCAGTGCTCCTGCTTGGGCATTTTGAGAAGATGAGATCATCTACAACGTCATCATGGGGCCGGGGACGTGTCTCAGGGGGGAGAGGACATGGAGCCCAGGGTTCCATTCCCAGCACTGCAAAAACAGGGTGTGGGAGTCAGGGCCTAAAATCCCAGCACTTGGGAGGTGAAGGCAGAAGATCAGAAGTTCACAGTCATCCTAGACTATATACTGAGTTAGAGGTCAGTCTCGGCTACCCGCAAGGACCCTGTCTCAAAAAAAGTCACACAAATCTCTCATAATATTTGAAGTAAATTTACGATTTAAGATTGGGCCGTATTCACACCTACCATCAGCCACGTGACCTACAGGTGATGGGTTAGAAACATTGGCTTAGAACTTTCCAGATACCTACAGGGCTCTAGAGGCTCTTCTTCCTCGAGCTCTCCTGACTGGACTGAGGTCCTTCCATCTCTCCTCTGGGCTCCAAAGCAATTCAGGAGAAAGTTTCCAACGTTGACCGTTGTGTTCCAGCTGCCGTCACTTCTCCCCTGAATCCACATCTCGTCTCTTAGCAATGAATCCAGTTGATTGCTGTTTAATTTCCTGTTCCGATAACTCTGTTACCATGTAAAATACACTGGACTTCAAGAAATCTCTTTCCAGTTTTGTAGCCTAAGGCAGAGCTAATGTGAGTTGCTAGGGTGTTGCTAGGGAAAGTCACTTAGCCCGGGCAGATAATTAACTGTATCAGTGTGTGTGGGTAGGTGGCTGAACAGAAGAGCCCCGAAACTCTGCTTCCCCAAGAAATGGAAATTCCTCTGATTGGCAGGAGGGAAGAGCAGCCATTTGGTGAATTTTCTAGATTAACCTTCTTCAGAGGGTGGTCGTTGAAACAGGAGCATCAGATGTCTGCTCTTCACAGAGTCAAATACGCATTTGAACAAACTCATGTCAAGCAACAGGAAGCATCTCTCTGGATCGTGTGAGTCCCAGTGCTTCAGCTGGAGGGGAAGGGAGGACCCCGAAAAGCAGGATCTGTCTAACCTGCTCCTGTGAAAAACGGACCAAGCAATGCCCTTCTGCTGCCTTCCAGAACTTTGAAAAATGTGTGCAGAGCTGAGAAAACAGTTTCTAAATATAAGTAATTCACCAAAAAGAACCCAGTAATCAATGTTAGTATCATTCTATTTATCATCTATGTATTACCTATCACCCATCATCTATTATGTAGCTATCATTAATCTATTTTTCACCTATTAGCTATCTATGAATCATCTATCTATCATCTATCTGTCTGTCTATATTTAGCTCAGTAAGAACCCAGGAATGTTATAGATTCAATTTTCTAACTCATTGGATGAAAATGAATGAAGGGATTTCTAGAAAAAATAAGCAGATAGACAGTGAAGGAAGTTGAATTTTCTCGAATGGTCTTCCACTGGTGATGTCATGAGGAAAGTCTCAGAACCTGTTTTCAGGTGAGCTAGCTAGTTTTGAGACTAAGCAATAAATAATGATTGTGAAAGATAAAAAAAATCACAGAGAGCAAAGGCATCTGTTAATTACTCTGGGAACAAATATAACTATATTATTTGGGGATGTTGACGCTGATTGGGTCCATCCCACAGTTTTACCCAAGGTATGAAACCCCCCAGCCGCTTTCAGATTTCATTTAGCTTTGCATTCCTTCTGGTATGTTCCTCTGTTTCCCATCGCCAGATTCAGATCAGCATTCTAAATATCAACTGAAAATCTCTCTCACTTTAAAACTCACAGCATCAATTCATATGTTCCTATCCTATTTCCACCCCTGCAGCCAGAAAGGGCACATTGACCGTCCTTCTAGATCGCTGCCCCCCTGACTTATGCTGCAGGGCTGGACGCTAGAAAGTCAGCGCTGACCAGCTGTTACTCTGGCCAAGGAATGGCCTTCTGCTGACCTTCAGCCCTCTCCCACAGACACACCATGGGCTTTGGACAGGTCGAGTTCTCACTAGGCCCCCATCTCTACTTCCAGTTCTCCTACGTCCTCAGCTTGCGTTGACTCTCTGTGTCACCAAGGTCTAAAGGCTGCGTGACCATCCTGCCAGCTTCCCTCCCCAGGAAGGGCGCCTTGCTTAGAGCCACCTATGTCTTCACCAGCTCGCTCTCTCTCTCTCTCTCTCGTACCTCCTCTCAAATCCAACCCTGGATCCTGTAAGACTCTCCAGATTTCTGAGTTCTGTTGTGTTAAACCTGATGATTTTATCAACTGCTCCACTACAAAGTCCTGATACTATCTTTCCTGTGTGCGTGTGTGTGTGTGTGTGTGTGCGTGTGCGGGTGTGTGCGTGTGCACGCGCGCCTGTGGAGCCCCACGGGTGACATGGGAGTCATCCTGGATGCGCTACCTTCTATTGCTTTGCTCTGGGGTTCCGCAGGCTCTGCCTCCAGGGCTGCTCTGGGGTTCCGCAGGCTCCGCCTCCAGGGCTGCTCTGGGGTTCCGCAGGCTCCGCCTCCAGGGCTGGAACTGTAGGGCCCCATCATATCCACCCAGTGTTTTTATGTGGGATCTGGGGATTCAAACGTGGGTCATTTTGCTTGTGAGGCAAAGGGTTTAACCCAAGTCATCTCTCCAGCCCTCAATTATCATTCTTAAAGTTATTCTGTCAGTTTTCTTTCTCTTTCTTCGGGTTCATTCTCTTCTTTTCCTTTTCTTCTTCTGGTTCTTTCTGTCCACCTTGCTGTCCTCATCCTTTCAGAAGGATCTGTCGTCCTCTTGTTCCACCCAGCGACAGGACAGCAGGCGCCAGCTACCCCAACCTCCACATCTCTTGCCTTCTAAGCCTCGGGGTTTTCCTCTCGTTCCCTTTGCTCTCACGATCCTCAGCGGAACCCCAATTGAGCCATTACCTTCTCCTCTTGCATTTTGGTTTCCCTTACTGCTCACCTCCTAGATGTGCGGACACAAGCGAGTCTCTCCATCCAGAGGCGAAGCTGAACTGCAGCCTGAGATGACGTTTCACGAGGCTGCGCCTGCTACCGGCCCCGTCTCCCCCCACCCCTCTCTTTCTCGATCCCTGCTCGCTTGGTTGCTTGGTTCATTTCCCCACACAGAGTAGTTTAGTTCAGAACTCACAGGTATCACTGTATTGAAACGGCTCCAACAGAGACCATTAAGACCCAACTGCCACACGAGTCGTCTGGATCAAGGCGGACAGAAGCTGTAAGCCAGGGCCCGTAATCAGGGCAGCAAGGATGCTCTCCCCCCGGGAGACGGTCAAGAGCAGCATCAGGTGTAGATCTGGCCCCGGCCTGGAGGCAATAAAGCCAAGTGTGGCCATAGTCAACTCCCAAGAGTGACTCCTTGCCAATCCAGTCACCCCCACAACCCAGGCCCAGCACATGCACATGTTCCCAAGTCTCTCTCGTCACTAATCTACCACCTTTCTGAAGTTCTGGAAACTTCACGGCTGGGCCACGTGACCGTGACACACTACTGCCACCTGGCGACTGTGATGTGAACAGGCAACCGTGGTAAGGTCCAGTGAGCTCCCAGGCGCCCCCAGTCCTGAGGTTGCGTCGACACTGCCCTTTGAGGGGAACCCACTGAGCTTCCCGCTGTGATACGCATAAGGTAGCTGCCTGGTGAATTTTTACGAAGTTTCAGCCTTCTTCTCAGGTCTAAACTAAATATTAAACTCAACTTAAAATAAAGATGCATTTATTAACCAGGAGGAGGTAATACTAAGAACAATAAGACACAATTCCTGGCATCAAGAAGCTGGAGAGGAAAGTGGATATTGGTAAGATGAAGACTCACGTGGACTAAATATGTACGGATGGGAGTTCAGAAGGGCGGGGCCAGTTCTGTCCAGGTAAAGGGGGCACCGGAAGGGTTGCTCAACACGTTCCTGGGGGAAGATCCCTGGACAAGGGGAGTGGGTGGGGTAGAAGATGCGTCACTCCAGGAGGCAGGGGTTAAGAAAAGGCCAAGTGTGGTGGGGACGGAGCTGAGTCGGCAGAGTCTTTGCCTAGCATGCGCGCGAAGCCTGGGATAGCGACCTTAGCATCGCGCATACCTGTAAGCTCAGCACTTCAGAGATGGAGGCAGGAGGATCGGAGGTTTAAGTTCATCCTTGGCTGCATGTCGACTCCCCAAAAACTCCTGCCTCAGCATGCTGAGCGCTGGGACTATAGATGTGGCCACTAAGCTTCTGATACAGCACAAAGAGTCTTTCAAAGTAGGGTGTTGAGAGACCATCAAAGACAGTACACTTCCAGCTCAGTGGATAGGTGATGATGGAAAGACAGGCCCCATGCCTCCCCCCACTGCACTCCTTAAGACCCTCTCAAACCTCAGCCTCTACTCCTTCATCTCAGTGGTGTGCTAATCTGTGGACTAATTTGACCCACATATAGCCATACACTTGCACTAAGAGAATGGTCTTCACATCCGGCTGGAACTTCTGGGGTGAGCGAAGGATGGCAGATTCTAGACTCTGTGCTCTGGAAAGGGTCTGCGGTCTTTCGGGGACGGAGCCCCCAGAGCTCGTTGGCTGAATCTCGCCCCCAGCACATTTGTAAAGCTGGATCTGGACTTTCAGAGAGAACAGTGGAAAGGAAATGGACTTGCAGCTCAATGACATGAGGCAGAGACAGGAGGGGAGGAATGAGACAGTCAAATGAACTGGGAACGGGGAAAAGAATGAATGGGACCTGAGTAGCTTTAACTCTCTAAAGAGCACAGAGGAGCCACCAGGAAAGAGCCAAAGAGTGATGCTCAGGTCACATGACACATCAAAAGGGCTTTTTGCATCCCGTGAACTATGGCCTATGTTTTGCATCTCTTCCAGCCTGGAAGTACAATTGCCAAAGTGTCGTGTTTATTAATTGGACGTGGCTTTAAACACGAGGTCATCCAACTGTTACTTCAAATACACCTCCCCAAGAGCTAGAATTTAAGGTACATGTTGGGGTGGGAGGGAAGCACAGTTAAGACTCAAACTTATTTCTCTTAGAAATCTGTGAGCCGGGCCTGAAGGGTTGAGCTTTGAGAGGGAGTGAGAAAAAAGCTGGGTCGGTCCAGCAGACAGAGCAGAGCAAAGCAAAACGGAGGCAGAGCAATCGAGGATGATTCCCGGTGTCCGCCTTGGGCCTCCACAGGTGCATACACACTCAAGTGTCCTCTCGTGCATGCACACGCACCCAAACACACATGAGAGAGAAAGAGAGGGGGAGAGAGGGAGAGAGGGAGAGGGAGAGGGAGAGGGAGAGGGAGAGGGAGAGGGAGAGGGAGAGGGAGAGGGAGAGGGAGAAACAGAAAGAGACAGAGAAGTAGTGCGGTTGGCAATCCTGGCCTTTAAAAGGTTGCTGAAAAATGACCGCGCACATGTGTTTGTCTCAGTTATTTTTCCTGTTGTTGGGGCAAAATACCCCACTGTGACGCTACTGAGTCAGGGAGGTCCTAGCCTGGGCTCCCAGCTACGGACAAGCCTGGACACTACAGAGGTGCCCCGGGCATGTCCCAATAGAGAACCATGCAGGTGGAAGGATGAACAACCAATGGGAAGCGGCCGTCTAACCTGCCCCTGCAATGGACACCTAGTAAACAGTTAAATGACTGGTGGCTGCTCCCCCGGAGGAAGGATAACAACACCTGATTGGACCCTGGCCCTATATAAGCCCAAACACTTCCTTAATAAATTGAATCTGCAGTGAACTTGTCCACTGCTGCTTCTCACCTGATTCCTGGGGTCTGGGTGGTGACCCCACGCCGGCTCGCCCCCTCACCCGGAGCCCCAAGGCTCCCGCCATTTCCCCCTCCTTTCCCTGGCTGGCCCGCCAGCGGGGAGTCCGCAACACCCCACCCAAGCGACCCAAGGAGGAAAGATTTCTCCAGCTCGGGGGAGGGGTGCCACGGCAGCAGGCGCTTGAAGCAACTGATCACCCTGCACCGCAGCCGGGAAGCAAAGACCCCAGGTGCTCAGCTCGTCCAGCTGCTTCTTTTCCTCTGAGGACTCGGCCCGGGGAAGGTCCTTTCTTCTCCTAGGGCAGCGGGGCTTCCCATCTCAGTTTTCTGAGTCAATAGCCCCTCACAGGCGCGGCGGAGGCTAACCTGATCTAGATAGATGTAATTCCTCTCTGAGGGTCTAATTCCTCACTGGGGGTGTCTCCTAGGTAATTCCAGATCTCATCAGGTTAACAGCCAACACCGACCATCTTCTTGCAACAAAGGCGGTCACCGAAGCTGACAGCTTGTGGCGTGCTCAGGACAGGCCGACGCCACATGGATCAGTTTAGATGGCCCCAGGGGGTTACCTCATGGCCACGGTGACCCGTGAGCTGGGGTTTTCCGTTCCCAGGTAAGTAAACTGAGGTACAGAGAAAGTAGGTGGCTTCCTTGCCCAACGTCACAATCTATGTGGGGGCCAAGACAGAGCTAGAAGAGACACTTCAGTGTCCAGTGAGGACGGAGGCCGCTGTGCTAGTCTCCTGCACGCTGCCGAGAAATCCACGACCAAAGAGCTTAGGGGATCAAGAGTTTAATTCTGGCTCATGAGTCTGCATTATGATTTCGTAGTTGCAGCTTGGCAGGGGCGTTCATATCGATGCCAGGGGCTGAGGAACTGACCACGCCATCTCCACAGGAATTGCTGAGAGGAGGACACGCCTCTCGCGCCAGGCTTCGGGTCCGCCCGAGTCTGCTGAAGATGCCAAGCTGCCGAATCAGCTCCCCGTTCCCTCTGCCTGCGCAGGGAATGGTCCCATCCTCTATGGGCCAAGCCTTCCCCACCAGTGAGGTTACAGGCCTGCTCAGGGCTGGCTTTAGCTACCAGTTCTCCACAGATGTGCCCGAGGCTCAGCCTTCCAATGTCAAGTTGACATTCATATCTAACAAGCTCCATACTTCTTTTGGTTTCCCCAAAGTTTAGGGGGAAAAAATTCACAGATGAAGGTTTTAAGGAAGCAGTAGGAACTGATGGGCAGGTAGAGTTAGGAAAGAGGAGAGGGCAAGACACCAAGTCATAAGGACAATCTCTCTGTCTCTCTCTCTGGCTGCAGAAGGTGTGTGGCTGGGACTCACAGGGAAGCTGCTATAAGGGAGTACTGGGGTGATGACCCTGCGCTACTGGGGTGCCTCCGGAGGAGTTACATGAGAACTGTGACTTGCTCCAGAGCATTTCCACACCCTGTCTCTCTCCCTGGCTCCATGAACTCATTAAACTCACGTTCACTTCCGCTCTGACGCAGCTTTCTCCCCAGCAGAGCCTGGATCTCGGCTCTGACCTTTCCAGGAAGGTTCTTAAGCTGATTGTCCTTTCCTTCTCCCTGAAAACGGCTCAAATGCCACCTCTCCAGAGACTCTGCTGCCTGCCCCGGGCAGGACTGTCGCTGCCCAGACTCGAGGCTCCCCCACCCACCTTAGCATTCACCGCGCGGGAGCATCGCGCACGCACCCATCTTGAGGTGGTCCGAGTCCTTGAAAAGCAGAAATGTCTGCTTTGCATAGCGAGCACCTTCCCCAGCCCCTGAAAGGCCCAGGAAGGACGGTCTTTGTGCGAGTCACGGTCTCGTGTAGCCCAGGCTGGCCTCGGATTCACTAGGTGGCTGAGGACGACCCCGAACCTCAGATTCTCCTCCCTCCACCTCCCTCGTGTGGGGATTACAGCTGTGTGCTGTCACACCTGGTTTATACAGTGCTGGGGACGGAAGCCAGGGCCTGCGTAGGACAGACAGCTGGCTTCCTGGAGCGCTTGATCCACCGCCCAAGCTACACCCACAGCCCAACCAGAAAGGATATTCTGAATAAAAACACAGATAATAAATGAACGCCTTGACCATTGCTATATTATATGGAAGATTATCTGACCCAAAGCTTTATCCCTTGTGTAAATTCTCGCCATAAAACTGCAAAGCTTCCTCTGGATGAGTTGTTACTTCAATCATCCATTTATTTATTGTCTGCATAACACTCATTACAACCTATAATTATTTTCATATGCTTTTTTAAATAGAGAGATTGAAAACTAGTCGAGCACAGTGGTTCATGCCTATAATACCAGCATCTGGGAGGCGGAGGCAGGAGGAATGCCGTGAGTTTGGGTCCAGCCTGGATTACAGAGACCCTCTCTCAAAAGAGAGCGGGGGAGAGAAAGGAAGAAAGGGAGGGAGGAAGGGAAGAAGGGAAGAAGGGAGAAGGGGAGGGAAAGGAGGGGAGGAAAGGAAGGAGGAGGAGTGGAGGAAGGGAAGAAGGAGGAGGGGAGGAAGGTGCGGGGAAGGAGGAGGAAGGGGGAAGAAAAGAAGGAAGGGAAAGAGGGAGGAAGGAGAGAGGGAGAGAGAGGAAGGAAGAGAAGGAGAGAAGGAGGGAGGAAGAAAGGAAGGAAGAGAGAGAGGAAGGGAGGAAGAGAGGGAGGAAGGGAGGGAAGGAGGAAGAGAGGGAGGAAGGGAGGGAAGGAGGAAGAGAGGGAAGGAGAGAGGGAGGGAAGGAAGAAAAGAGAGAGGGAAGGAGGGAGAAAGAGAGGGAGGGAGTAAGAAGAGAGAGAAGGAGGGAGGGAGGAAGAGAGAGAGGGAGAAGAAGGGAGGGAGTAGTAAGAAGAGAGAGGATGGACGGAGTGGAGGGAAGAAAGAAGAAGAGAGAGGAGGAAGGGAGGGAGGAAGGGAGGAAGAGGGGGTGAAGGAAGAAGAGAGAAGGAGGGAGGGAGGGAGGGAGGGAGAAAGAGAGGGAGGGAGAGAGGGAGGGAGTAAGAAGAGAGGGAAGGGAGGGAGGAAGGGAGGGAGGGAGGGAGGGAGGGAGGGAGGGAAGGAGGGAAGGAGGGAGGGAGGGAGGGAAGGAGGGAGGGAGGGAGGGAGGAAGAAGAGAACAAAGAAGAGTGAAGCGGACGAAGCCAGCCCAGCCCCGTGGAGTTTCTGAGGCGACAGCCTCGCAGTTTCTCTTCTCTTTACCACGTCAGCTCCAGCTTCTGCTCCCTCCTCCTGTTCTCCGTCCCACAGGCATATTGCAGCTTGTCACCAACCACGAAAAAGGCTGGTGACAGGACTGAAGACAGACTCAAGGTGTGGCTGTGCTGCCCACGGAGGGAAAGACCGTGTTCTTCCTACAAAGGCAAGGGCGGGGGACGCCGTTAGCTCCCTCAGCCACCCCCTCCCTGCCCACTTTATTATAAAGAGCGCAAACATGCAGAAAAGGTCGGGGAACATCTCACTGCACTCACTGCACCAAAATCCCATCTCCCCATCACTTTACCGCCCCTTCATTTTTCTCTGATGCATCTCAAACTCAGCAGCAGGCATCCAAGTTGGTGTTTCAGCCGACCACGATCTCCACTCCCTTTCCTTCCTTAGTGCCCCCTCCTTGTCTCGGATACCCCCCTCCCAAAGCCTCTCTTGTTCCTGAAATACAAGCCTGGCTTACACTATCATAAACAAGCAGACCTGTACAGGGGAACAAAACAGATATCAAAGGAAGGGAGATGAGGCGGAACTCCTAATCCTTCATTTTGCATCCACAGAATATGAGGCAAGTCACTCAAATAAAAGTCTTTGGTGACTTGGCTTCTCAATCCATAACATGAAGGTGATAGAAAGGCCGACATTGCAAAAAATAAAGGCTGCACAATTATATGTGGGAAATACGTGCCATTTGGCGAACTATTGGACTAGTACGATTTGCTCTATGATTTCCGTTTATCTAGACAATGTTGGATTCTGAGTCTGTCAACTAGATGTACATCATTGCCAGGTCTGCAAGGTCTGCTTGATCTCCATGCCGGAAATTGATGACAGGCATGACGGGGTGAGGGGCTGAATCTTCTGTCAGTTAAGAATATTACTAAGTCTGGTATTAATTAAAAGTAGGGATCGTGTGAGCAAGGCCGGAAGCCAGGCTTAGCAGAGACATGCAAGAGACGTCGAGATCAACAGAACAGACTTTTGCCTTCTGTTTGAAACGATAATAGTTATTAACTGTTATTAGTACAATGCTGTCTTGATAGCTATTGCCTGCATAGCTGACATTAACTATTCATTCACCATCATTTGATAGTCTTTCAGTGAGTTGTATATCTCCCTTACTTTAGCTGTCACCTTAGCCGCATTTCTCTGCGTTATCCTTAGAACATCACAAATGACTTTGTCGGATGCCTTGCTGATTGATAAATGTGTTTACTCCTTCTACTATGTTCCCTTCTTCTGCCGGTCTAGTAGAACTTTCATTGAAGAAAAGTAGGTTAGTCTGTGTGGCAGCTTCTTTACAAACTGCTAGCAGTTTCTAATGATCAACTCTTTCCCTTCTTGAGTAAGCATGCTTACAATCGCTTTCTTGAATACTCTGTTGTGGGAGAAGCTGCTAGCTGCGTATTTAACATCCATTCTCTCCTTGACTAACAACTCCTCCCCCCCTGCCTTGTGGTCCACCATTAGGGTGGACCATATGCTATAGTTCTGACCAAACGGGGCACAGGAAGGTGTTCTTGAGGAGTATTTCAAAGACAGATCCTCCAAGGGGGAGAGACTGTGGTCAGTACCAAGTCATACCTCGCAAACATAAAGACCTGAGTTCAAGTCCCAGAAACCATATAAAAAGCCTGTGACATGGTGCTTGTTCACAATCTCCCTATGGGGGACACAGAGACAAGCAGCTGGCTAATCAGAAAGCTCCAAACCAATGTTTTGAAAAACCTAAGGGATGCTCCTGGTCTCCACATGCATAGGTGCATGCATACGTATACCTGTGAACATCACACACACACACACACACACACACACACACACACACACACACGGAAAATAGTGAGGCAACGGGGGCGAGTGAGTGCCCAACCTGATGGAGGAGCCATCTTGGATCCTAAGAGACTCTGAAGGAAAAGCTTCAGGAGCCTCGAAGTGCTCACCCTCCTGACAACCCTGACCAAGGAAGGCAACGCTCCTCCAAGGACTGCTCAGATCACGAGAACAAGTCCCTACCTAGGTTAAACTACTGTGAGGCTTTCAATTATGAGTCAGTGAATGTGATGCAATGCTAGAATTCTGACGGCATGGATCCAACAGTGCTGTGATTTGCAAACTTCATCTTCTTCCATCTAGAAATTGATGTATTTGTCAGCTTTCCTATTTCCAGTGCTACCAGACTCTATTATTGTAAAGCCAGTGGTCTGGCTAGAAACTATATTCATTTCTGGGTAGAAGATTTCTTTAGTGCAGGGTATTGGGCCTTGGACTTACTCAGTTCTTCCCCTGTTTCTTGCTTGTAGCTCTTAAAAATAGCCGTAGAATGTGCTGGAACATAACATCCCAAGACAGGGGACGGGCAGGTCACAGCAGCCCAGACTCAGGTCAGTGACTTTTAGAGATAGGACGTAGCCTAACTCTTTGGAACCCATGAAGGGCTGCCTTTCGGGGTCCCTTGTTTTGGTGCAAGTGGAGGCATGCATAGTTAAGAAGAATCCATCTTTCCTGACCTTTGAGGACCAGCTCTCAGTGAACTGCTCTTGTTCTGTTGTCCTTCCCTACCTCCTTGAGAAACAGCAAACTGGTTTCCTGGAGCCTGTTGTATAGTAAGTATTCATCTTCCTGAAATCAGGCAAGAGGGAAATCACGCCATGAACTCACTTCATGGCCATAATGGGGATATTCATGGCTCCGTTGTGTAGCCACCTTCAGGTCTCTTATGCCAATATAAATTTCACTCTCCGATTTACTGACCATTATCCTCAACAAAGACGAATGCCAATAGAGGACCTGTCTGTTTTTTGTCACCTACTGTCCCTGTTGCCTCAGCGGATGCCAACTTGGGCCCTGCACTTGCCTTCCAGACAGAAAGGAAACTGTTGTGCTGATCTTGACATTTCTCGCACGTCTGTGCTCGGGCCAGTCCCCAGTCTTCCTCCCATGATGCCTAATACCTATTTGCTGATTGAACGAACGTATCTAAGATATGAACAAACTAATGAACTCAGCCAACCATGGGAATTCAGCAGGGGACGCCCAGTTGCTTGCAAAATGGGGGCAAGATGCCGTGTTTCATTTGTGGTACTCGTACTGCATAGGCCGATTGCATTTATTGACTGTGTTTGTGACACACGGGAGGTTTAGTGTAACAGACCTGGAAAGCCTTCTACTGGACAAGTAAGTGCCTGGCTGGCTTGCTTATCTCTCACGCCAGCCTAAATCCCTGTTAGACTAAATCCAAATTTCTTCTTGCATTTTCTCTGGGAACAGAGAGGATGATTCTATCAAGTCCTGTCTTGACCTAATCAAAAACACACCAAACAGACTGTTTATTTTTATTACGTGCAACAAACGACCTGACCTGAACAATGTAGGAGGAAAGAGTTTGATTCTAGCTCATGACTAGGTTACATTTCTGGCAGGAGACTCATAAGAGAGAAGGAAGAGGGGGGCTGGTCAAGTGACATCCACAAGCCAGAACACATTCATGATGCTTGCCTGCCCGCCCGCGAGTCTGGTGCAGCTAGCGCTCTCCATTTGTATGCAGTTTCAGACGGCCAGCCTAGGCAATGATGGACTAGGCTTTCCCACATCATCTATATACGCAAGAACCTGGTCACGGGCATGCCCAAAGGCCATGTTTGATGTGGAGATTACAAATAGGTGTCAAGGTTGGCAGCTGATGCTCATTCAGCATCTCTCTCATGCTCTCTGTTCAAAGCACATCATCATCTCTCACTTCAGAGGTGCTTGCCCGGGGAGGCCCCCTGTCCTGTGTGTGAAACAGAGTGGGGATCAGCAAATGCACATGTGGTCTCCATGGTGACTGCTCAGTCCTGCCCTTGTGATGTTAAAGCAGCCGGAAGCAATAGGAGAGTGAACATGGCCAGGGCTAAGGAGACTTGGCTGATGGACCTTGAAATTTGGATTTCCTGTCATTTTCATGGGTCATGAAATGTTCTTCTATGGGTTGACTTCCAACCACTGAAGAGTACAAAAAAGTATTCTTAGCTTCTGATGATGGAAGGCTTGGATTCGACCCTCGGGACACAGATTTCTGACCCCCTGAGACAGAGTCTTTCTCAGGATTGGCTCCAACAAATGTTTCTGTTCTGTAAATCTGTATCAGGAACCTGTGGGTATTGGAAGAGGAAATAGAAAGCGAACAGGATCTCAGATTAAGTCACACCAGAAGTGGTCCAGATTTTGCTTCACTACATCATTTGGCATGTGACTTCTTTAAATGCAGCCAGCGACTCTTCAATACCCACAGTCATCGCGGACAAGCCAACAGATGCAATGGGATATGTATGTCAAGGGTACTGCTGGGACCTCAGAGGGACAATACCTAAAAAGTCGATCCAAGTCAGGGAGGACAGTTGGTGACCAGAGACTTTAGTAAGGTTTGGAAAAATCTGCATGAAGAACCAGATAGGAATAAGGGGGGAGAGAGAGAGAGAGAGAGAGAGAGAGAGAGAGAGAGAGAGAGAGAGAGAGCGCCGTAGGTTATCATGAAAGGCTCAAGTGTTACTAATGACTTTGGGCATCTGGTGGGTATATCATTTGGCCGTCATGGTGACAAGTAATAGACAGTCCTCTGGTTGTGGTTTCAGCACCAAGAGTACTAAGCTAGTCTAGTGACCACAAGGACCATATGTGTAAGGCATCCATCCCTCTTGTCTACTGGTTCCGTTTGTTTCCAGGGCAGTAGTAGGTGCCTAGTAGCCACCCAGTAAATCTGTGTTGAATAAACAATGTCGCAGCAGTGCATGTGCTCCAGGCTCAGTTAACTCCGGGACTCACGGACATTATCAAGGATTCAGGTCCCGCCCATCATTTGGTGAGTTTGCTCTATCTTCAGACATGTCTTCTGTGGCTGTAGCTACTACAGAGAGACAACTACGGTTCTGGTCATTACAATCAAAGACATGGCAGGAGACGGGCATCTCTTCTTGAACCTCTTTTCAAGAATGAGGAAACTACTTTAGAAGCCTCAGCACCCCTCCCCCATCCGCTCGGCCAGACATGCATCGCACAGGAAGCTCAAGTAATTACTGGTCAGGGAAGCGGGACCATCAGGAACGGCTTAGATCTGGCTTCTAAGTGGGGGTGATATTTGTCCCCCATTCCTCCCCTAGGGGATACAGCAATGTCTCAAGATATGCTTGATTGACACAATTAGGAAACAGGACACTAAAGGCATGGAGTGGTCAGAGGCAGGGGTCCTGCTAATCCATCCTATAATGCATAAGGCCTCTTCCTGACAAGAGAGAAGTATCTGGTCCAAAATACCCACAGCCTTGGGGGGGTGGGGGGAAGAAGCCTTAAGTTAGACCAATCAGAAAGAAGCCCCCTGGGGCTGAGGTGGGGGGGGGAACCACCTTCCTTGAAACATGTGGCCGGGGGGAACATGAATATCTGTGAGAAAGCAGGGTGCTGGACGACATAGTGCAGAAAAAGGAGGTTGTCAGTGGGGGAGAAATGGATGCTGGGTAGAGATTCTCCCGAGTCTTCTCTAGAGGGACTGATTGGATTTTTAAGTTTAGCAGGGGACTCTAAGAATCTTTGGACAGATTTTTTTAAAGGAATGCTGAACAAAGAGACAAAGAACAAATGCCTTCTGTAAAAATAAAACGTTCCTACTTGGGGGGGGGGATGAAAATTATAACTTGCTGGCTGCTTTCCATCTCAGAACCACTCCCATGGGAAAATTTAGTAGGCTTATGCCTACTAATGTCTGCTGTGACTGCTGGTTCCAGAAACACCTCAGATGGGCAGAAACCAGGCCAGAAGCTTCCAAGTGTTAACCCCTATACCCACCCAGCAAGGCCTGCAAGGCAGTATCTGCTTTACGGATGTGGCTGCTGGGCACGAGGCTAGCAAGGGTGAGAGCTAGGATTCTCTACATTCTCTCTGTCTCTCCCCCGCCCTCTCTTCCTCTCCGTGCATGTTGTGTGTGCACATGGGTGTGCAGGCAAACGTGCACCTATGTACACACAAGTCACGTGTGGAAACCAGTTGTCAGCATCATGTGCTTTCCTCTGTTTTTCTCCATCTTATTTTTTTAAACATTTCAGGGCTCTCGCTGGGCCTGAAGCTCACTGATCCAGCTACACCCCCTGACCACCAAGCCCAGGGACCCCACTGTCGCCACCCCCCCCCCCAGCTGGGATTACAGGCTCCTGCTGCTGTGCCTGCCTGGGTTATATTTTTTTAAAATGTGGGATCTGGGAATTGAACCCAGGTCCTCACGCTGGCATGGCAAGCACTTTACCACCCAGCCATCTCCCCCTCAGCTCCACTGCACCTTATAGGGGAAACCCTTTGAGCTCAGGAAGAGCCAAGACCCAGCATGTCCGAAGGACCTTTGCTCGAGGGGTACCAGGTGTCAAATGCTGGACTCCGGATTTCTCTGAGGCTACAGCCTCCCCCCAGAACCACACGGTGGATCAAAGCCATCAAGAGAGAAGGCCTCTTGGCCTGGATCTGCTTTTTTGTACCTTCAAGGCCCAAGAGAATCTCCCAATCTGAAACGTGGAAAATTAAATCATTTCTCTTTGTGATGTTCCACTTCCTGAGCCAGAGGGGAGAAAAAATAAAAGCAGGTGCCATGGGAAATAGGTCCAATGATGTTCTGGAAGATGGGGGTGCTGAGGCCTAGAGAGGGTTCACTTGCTGCTGTTGGAAATTGCTGTGTGATCCACCACTTACAGCCATCCGCAGTCGCATCTAGTCTAACTCTGGATCCACGGGGTCAGTACATTTGGCTGGGCTCGGTGCACAGTTCGTGCATTGATTTTGCCTGCGTCAGCCATGTGACCGGGTTGATCTGGCAACTCTCTGGGGCTGGATGACTTGTGACCACTGTTTAAGGACTGGGCCCTGCGTTTCTAGAAGGTCAGTCTTGCTTCCGCACACGGCCGATGGGTTCCAAACAGGAAATGAGAAGACCAGCATCAGGTGTGACTCAGCCGCCGACTGCTTCCTCTTGCGCGGTTCCACTGGCCCATGGAGTCAGTAGAGAAGGTGGGAAGATGGAGTGCAGAGAAGGGGAACCAGGGTTCCTAGGGGCCATTCCTGTCATGATCCCCCTAGAAACCTCCCTCACTGTTCGCCCTACCACTGCTTCTCACCGGATAGTCCCAGAAATAGACTAAGGACTCAGCGCCTCTGTATTGAGGGTGGTCAATCTTCATCATCAACTCTGGTGGATTTAGAATCACCATGGCAACACACCAGTAGGCGTATCTGTCAGGGTGTTTCCCAAAAGGTGTAATGAGGAGAGAAGTCCACCCCTGAATGTGGGCGGCACCCCCCACAAGTCCTGGGCTGAATAGAAAGAAGAAAGTGAATTCTGAACACCAGTCTGTCTCTGTGTCCTGACTGCACACAATGACCAGCTACCCCGGGCCGCCACGCCCCCTCGCCGCCACGCCCCCTCGCCGCCACGCCCCCTCGCCGCCACGCCCCCTCGCCGCCACGCCCCCTCGCCGCCACGCCCCCTCGCCGCCACGCCCCCTCGCCGCCACGCCCCCTCGCCGCCACGCCCCCTCGCCGCCACGCCCCCCTCGCCGCCACGCCCCCCTCGCCGCCACGCCCCCTCGCCGCCACGCCCCTCGCCGTGATGGACTGCATCCCCTCTTAAACTGCGGACCAAAGTACCTCTCTTTTGCCTTGAGCTGCGGGCTGCTAGGTACTTTGTCGCCGCAAGACAAGGAGCTAAGACTGGTTCTCAAGAAAAACTCACGGGCAGGACTCAGTAGCGTCCACTGGCGTCCCCCGCTCCTTCTTCTCTGGAGGGTAGAAGTGCAAATTTACTGCTTAATCCTATTTGCCCTGGAAGTTCCGTCCGAATTCCAGCGTTGAGGTGTGATAGACCCTGGATTATAAGTCTCCATGCCGGCACCCTTGGGGCTATCTTTTCTCTTCAGGGAGGGGCGATGCCGTCCCTCGATGGGTGCTTGCTCTCCCTCTTTGTCCTTCTGGAGCGCACTCTTGTGCCCCATTGGACTGTGGAGTCTCTCGGGCTGACCGAGACCCTCTTCACACACTCTTTCGGTCCACTTGGAAAAAGACATCCCTCTCTTCCACACTGTCAGTTTTTCCGTCTCTCAGCTCGGCGCGATCAAAGCATGAGCCATGCCTATTTGTGGAAGATCCGTGGCTGTGGGCTCACCCCTTGCGTTTTTTAATTCCTTCCAGGCACCCCGGGAGCTGCGCATAGCTTGCGAACCAGCATCTGGTTTCTTCTCAGTCCTTTGTTTAAACCCACTGTCTCCTGATTGCCGGAGGGCTGGCTTTCTACAAACCCGAAGCAGAAAAGCTTCTGTGTCCTCCTTTCCTGGGGTTCATTCCCTCTCAGAACTGGAAACTCAGAATGGTTTAGTTGGAGGAGAGAGAGAGAGAGAGAGATTCTTCCTTAGGGGATGGGGAAGCGCTCTGTTCTTGTTTTAGAATATTATCCCATTTGCTCCCCTACTGCCATCTATGGGGTTTAGGGTCAGCCAAGTGGAACTCTTGAAATGCTTGCTCCTCAGACACACTTAGGGTTGCGTGCAGATAAATAGTCAGAAAAATGTGTTGGAATGGGGGGGGACAACAAGATTTTATTGTCCTGCATAGCAGTCACTCACTTTCCAAAGGCCCAATATCTCATGTACATGGTCTTTCTCCGCGGCCATGAAGGCAGAGCTCTCTCTAGAGGATTTTTCCTTCTTTTATTGCACTACTAATAATGGTTTGTCAGCCCTTTTTGTGGTCTTCTGTTGCAGCCTAACAAATGTCTACAAATGTTGCTGCTTCCAAGACGACTCGCGCTCGCAGTTTGCCTGGGTCAAGTTTCCAAGGTCGGAGTCTAGTGGAGTTGGGTCTTCTGCTCAGGGTCCACTCAAGGGGCTAGCCTGGACTTGGGACCTGGGTTCTGATCCAAGTGCACATGGTTGTGGTTGTTGACTGGAGTCACTTCCTGGCAGTGCGTGGCAGCGTGCCTGCTGAAGTCTGGTAGGGTAATCTCTCCCTTCATGAGGGGCCCGGTGTCTCTTTCAAGGACTTGGATTGAGAACCACTCAGGATCCTTCCCTTGGGGTCTCATTCGGTGCCTTAACTACAGCTGCAAAATCCTCTTCCTTTTACCATCTCGCCAGAGTGTAAAGTTCATGAGGTTTCATGGGGCCTGTGCGCACTTGGGGGTGGGGTGGGGGGGATGCCAGAAGTCCGCCTACCACGCACTTCCTGCCTGCCTGCTGCTCTGGACCAGGCACTGTGTCCAGCGCTCTGGGAACACAGGGTCGCTGTGAAGAAGAGCAACGGATGCCATTCCTGTGTGGGGCCATCATGACTAACGACTGTCTGCCTCTGGCTTTAGTCGCCGTGGCAGTAGGCCTCCTGCCTCGGAACAAGAAGGCTTTATCTTTCCCCACAAGAGAGGCTTTGTTACCCTATGAAGACACCAAGTCTCTCCTCGGGAGACCCGTCAGCCCTCGTTAAAACATGAAGGCCGCGTGAGATGGGCTTACAGGCTCTGACCAAGGCTAAGGGGAAGCAAAGGCAGCATTTCTTGAACACTTATATGCTAGATTTTTTTTATAGGATTCTACTTTTATGTCTATATGCAAAACGGCGTTGAGCATCCGTAACTAGAGAGACAAGGATCTGAAACCCAGAATGTTTATGTATCTTGCCCGACGCCACGGAGCTAGCAAATGGCAGAGGTCAGTCTGAGCTGACAGCGTCACAGAGAACACGCTCCTGCCACACGCGCGGGTGGGCACGGGGCTTCTGGGGGCAGTGTCTGGTGATGTCCTCCAGCTCTCCCACCTACCCCTCTCTTCTCTCCACTGGGGCTGAAATCCAACAGACACGGAAGCCGTCAGTCACGTTGACCCGTGGGCCTCCCTAAGGTTCAGGGGTGGGATACTGAACCAGCTTCAGTTGAGCCTGTGGCCCACCTATAGGACTGGTTACACCCCCGTGACAGAACAGATCTCTGCACACTGGGTCCTTCACCACGACTCCACCACTGCCCTGCCCCTCTTTGTTTAAGAGCTCCTAACAGCACTCGCACGGAGCACATCTTTCTTTGAGAAAGTGTCTTGGTAGCTTTACTACTGTGGCTTCTTGACGAGGTGCAGGAAGGGAAGGGGACAGTAAAAAAATCAATGCGAGTCAGTGGGCCGCTCAGGAGAGACTGAACCCTGTGGCCTGAGACCTCCTTCCACGCCCCACCCCGCCCCATCAAAGCTCACTGGACTTAGATTTAACAGGGGGCTCACCAAGACCTGGAGGGCAAGAAGAATGGGGCAGCGGGGACACGACCAGAGGGTTGAGGACAACGTCAGTCATGGCCGCCTGTGAAAGAGGAAGCTGGGACCCGCACCCCGGGGAGGGGTTGCCTCGCACTCGGTTTCTCTTAGTTCTTCTTGAAGGGGTTCTGCCTGGAGCCCCTCTGTAGACACAGTCCCCTGGGTGCTTCCGTGAACAGACAGCGCTGGTCTCCAGACAACACAGCGCTGGTCTCCAGACAACCTCGGGAGAGATATCAGAGGGACAGACAGTTGGCACAGAGAGTCGGTGCCGATCTCCCAACCCTCTCTGGGCAGAACTCACAATCCTGGTGTTACCGCACATTCTCAAGCAGCCCACAGCTGTGTGTTAGTGAACAGATGAAGTAAGTGGAATTGCCTCTTGGAGCCCTTATCACTTAGTGAAAACAGGGGTTTCTCTGTGAATGTGTTCTTGCATGTAAAAAAAAAAAAAATCTGCCCCTAAAGTAACTCTATTTCTATTTGCTTTTCATTTCTTTGCTTCTTAGTACAATTAAGTGTTAATTTTCTAGGTTCCTATGGCCCTTTCTTTTTGGGGCAAATCTATAATTGGATTGTAAAAGTAAAAGGTGCCCTTGAGAAGAAAGGAGAAGGAGGACAACAGAGATGGAAAAGCTACTCTATCAGATGGAAGTACGTCACAGCGTCTGCAGCCAAGCACCTCTATCCCCCAAAATATATGCTCCCACCTGATGGTGTAGGCAAATTGCTTCCTGTCATGTGCAACGTGGAGGTCATAGTAGTTCCTGACTCAAGGGGTCAATAGAGTGATTAAATGAACTAGTATGTGAGAAGTAGCTCGGGGCCTAATAGCATAATTACTATAGTTCATGATAATTGAATTAGAATTTTAAATATAATATCCTTATAGTTGCTTTTATTCAAAGTGTCCAAGTACTAACCTAAGCAAGGTCTGTAAGTTTGTTTTCCTATTATGCTAATATTATGCCAAGGGAATTGGCCACACTATCATCACGTAACAGCTGAGAGAGGGATGATCCTTACTTGCCAGACCAGCATGTCTGGCCAAGTGTACACAAAGATGCCCAGTTCAAGTGTACACAAGGATGCCCCCTTTCTCAAACAGTTCCCTCCATTTTATTCACGTGGGGACTAGTCCCACCCACCATGGGCTGGGCCTTCCCCATCCACTAGACAATCTCCTACAGGTTTGCTCTGGGCTTAACTCAACTAGTAATCCTCTACCAATGTGCCCAGAGCTCAAACCCTCAATCATCAAACTGACACCTGTGTCTAGGGATGGCAGGATGGATCGATTATCTGAAGCTGGTTCAACCTACAGGTGAGTCCTCCATCTACACGATCTGTACTAAACACCCAGAGTCGATCACTGCTTTGTTACTGAGGCGGGATGTAAGTTACTGGCCAGGCGCGTTCCCCTGGAGATTAGCCAGCATCAACCTTCAGCATAGACAGGCAAGAAGCTGCTGATGTGGATGTCACTGTGACAGCAGCATTCCGTCAAACACTCTCCACGCATCTCTAGGAAGTTCTTTCAAACTCCAAAGAATAGGCATGATGCCCACTTCATAAAGCCAGCCTGGCTTGTACCAAGATGCACACCTGGTGAAGGAGGGAAGTAACCTTAAAAACCACCCCTTCGGCCACTGGAACACTCCAGCCTTCAGAACCTGCTTGGTCCTCTGCTCCCCTTTACAAATGATCGTCATCCTTCATTCTGTCTTCACTTTTCCCACTGGCCACGTGGAGTTGCCATCGGCTCTATCTGTATCTGGCCCCTCTCTAGGCTGAAATTCGAGAGCGAATTCTCATCCATATTCCCATCATACATCCTTGCACTCTCTAGTTTAATGCCTAACAATTACCATAATGATCTATAATGATTGCTGGGATGATGATTAGACGCCCACCAGCCCTCACCCCAGCCAGGGGGAACCATTGTCGAAGGCGCCTGTTCTTCCTGGCACATCTGCCCGCCTCCTTATTAGTCCTGCCCACAGCCCAGGCTCCCTCCAGCACGTTCCATTCCCATCTCGAACCCACCACCATCGTCACCAAGCAACGGTAGCACCAGCTGCCGGCCCCGTGTCTGGATGTATTGCTGCTCCTTGGACTTTGAGGTGGCCCCTAGAACTGTCTCCATCGCTCCCCCCTGACCTCTTGTCCCAGCGCTTTCTTTGAATCTCAAGCATTCCCAGGACAGAGAGGGAAAAAGATGGTCTTAAGGTTGTAAGTTAGTCCCCCTTCCCCTTCTCCTGTTTGGGCCCCAGCACATACCCAGACCATGTTCCTGGCCAGAGCTGCAAAGCTCATTAGGATGCCTTTCCCACAGGGAAGCCTCCTCCCGGGGAGGCCTAACGCAGAGATGGAAAGGCAGCTGTGAAGGACACGTCACGTGACCCTGTCTGTTGATTGACATGCCGGGTAGAGATCAGTGCTACCCGGTACGCTTAGACACACTTGCCCCCTCTGCAGCTCTCGCTGGGCACCAGCGTCGTGCAGGGCTCTGCACCTGTGGTGATTCCAATGACCCGACCCTTGTCTTAGATAGCTCTCTCATCCACCTGGGCCATATTCACATCAGCTCGGGTTCACCGTGGCGCTAATCTTCCTCTTCTACATAATCATCCTTTACATGTAGGCTCTTATTTTTAAAAATCCACCAGAGAGCTGGGCCATCTGTGTGGATTACCTTCTCCCACATTTCAGATGCTGCCATGGGCCTCAAGGTAATTAATGTTAGCTCCCTGATGATACCCAACTTCCCGAAGCTCCGGGCACTTACTTTCAGCGGCCCTACGTGAGCATCTTCAGATGTTGATAATGTGTTGATTGATTTATATGTGAGTCTTAGTCACCCATCAGAGGTTCTGCCTGAAGTCCAGTTCTGGCTTTGCCAACCAAATACTTTGGCCCAGTTGCTTTTAATCCCTGGACCTCGGTCCCCTCACCTGTTACCGCAGGCATAATAAGAGGCATGACACGATCATGAAATTCATTCCCAGGTGACAAGGTTGCGTGCAAAAATTCTACTTCGTCGCAGTTAATCTGCATGTATTACGATCTGGATTCTGTGCTAGACTTTGGGGATTCTGAGAGACTGACACATGGTCCCTGTTCCCCTCAAATTCACAAACAGGAGGGTGGAAACAGATGCAAGAGATGTACTTAGATCTCTAGGAGTTCTTTGGGGACTGTGGGAGAGAAGGAATGAATATTTATTAAACTCCACAATGAGAGTTGGAGGAATCCAACTAAAGGACAGTCATTGTGGTGTGTGTCTTGGGGCGGGGAGAGCGCCCCACGAACATGCTTTTTCGCCTGACTCCCCAGCTGTCTGACTTTCCCGAAGCAGCATCCGGAAGCCACGGGAGACTTCTTGTCCCTTGGAACAGCCCTGTCCCCCGAGAACAACCCCAGAATGCTGATGGCCCCTTTAACCGCCTTGGGAAACCTCAGACCCAATCTGGGGCTGGATAAATATGCAAAGCAGGGCTCTCTCTCTCTCTCTCTCTCTGTCACCCTTCTCCTGAATGCTTTTCCCAGACCCTCTGTCTCCTGCTGCCCAGTAACGTGTTGCCGTGGGAGACAAGTGTACTTAGTGTGGCAAGTCACACCACACCCTGGGCTTCTCCGATCCCATGTCAGGCTGACCCTGATGTGAGGCCAAACTCCCCCCCGCAACTTCCTGAGGACACAACGCTTGTATGTTTGCATGCACGCTGCGTCTCTGGGAGCTGGTTTTGAATAATCACCCTGCCTGCCTGTCTCCTCTCCATGCACGAGGCTGCAGAAGGAAGGAGCTCGCTGGCTGACTTCTCTAAGGATGTCTAGATTGATTCCTCTTCTGTCACCCCATCTCCTGCGTGTCAGGTTCCAAACCCAGCCAAGGACAAGTCCAGATGGGCCTTTTCTTAATGAGGCAAGAGACATTTAGGCAATACAAATCACTCCCTACATTAGATACTTTCACAGCACCGGAGATGGGAGGAAGCGGGCGGGGCGGGGGTGGGGGATCCCAGAAGCTAGCTCTCCAGACTTGGCTCGTTAACGTCAGCCACTCAGGTTAAAGGAGGCAAAGTGACTTACCCTGAATTGTTTCTGTCCTCTCGGCAGAGACGAAGCACATGTGGCTGCCCTTAAAGAGTGTCCTGTGTCCTCGGAATGTTTTGCTTATAGAGTTTATTCATGAGGACAAATGGTTAAGATTTACCAACTACATGCCAGGCACCTGACGCATGTTTATTTAATCTGCAACGCCGCCCCACCAAGAGGTGCTTGGGTGGGCCCCTCCTTACAGATTTAGCAGCCCAGATATAGGAAGCGTGACTCATTTGCCCAAGGTCATATGGTAAGTGGGGGAGGCAGTATTCAAACCTAGGGTGTCTATAAATGATGGGCTCATGGGGCATGGCAGCCCGTTGATAGACAGACAAGCAGTCTGTGGATGAAGAGTGTGGGGGTTCTGCCCTAGATACCTGCATGGGCCTTGAACAACTGCCTTGGCTCCCCATATTAAAGCACAGCACAGGGCTTGCTCACACAGTGGGGTAGGAGTTAGGCATTTAGTACATGCAAAACATCTATACCAGGCCTGGCACTGAGGAAGGACCCAGCAGAAAGGACCCAGAACGTTACTTCTGCCCATGCTAGGGACGGGGGGGGGGGGGGGAGGGGACTGGTGAGAGGGCCCTGCATAAATCTGGCCCTATATAAATCTAGTCACTTGAGTCTGATCCTTGGAGTCCTCATGGTGGAATAAGAGAACTGATTTCTAAAATTTGTCTTGTGATCTCACATATGTGCTACAGCACATTCCGTTCTCTCTCTCACTCTAATAAATACTGAAAAGAATACACAAGGCGGGCTGTATGCGAGGAGAAACAACACTGAGGTTGACTACTGGCCTTTGCACGCACTTGCATATGTGCATGTGTCGGCACGCACACACACTCACACTCATGTTCACACTCACGTGCATTCAGATATACATGAGCACCCACGCGGCATGCTCATCCTCCCATGCATATGAATGGCCTGCGCCTACCAACTTAGAAGCTCAACCTACACCTGGAAATCTTCCAGACTTGGTCTGCCACGTCCCAGATTGGGTATCCTCGGCCACCAGCACAAGATTCCCCCTGACCAGGGCAAACAAACGTGGGGATGAAGAAACGGTTCGCTCACGGCCCACTCCCTTGCAGCCCAACTGCCCCTCAAATGTTTTGGTTTTCTGCCTCTCATCGGACTCCCTCAGGTGGGATGTAGGGGGGGGTCAACCAGTGCAGAAATGCCAGGTGGAAGAGGAAGTCTGTTCTTTCTCACAATTAAATGCAGGTCTGGGTGCTGGGAAGGAAAGCTACAAGCATCTAAATATCAAGTTATTAATCACCTGCAAGTCATGTTTCTCCCGGTGGTTTCGTCTCAGAAACAAAGCCTAACGTTCCACCGTAGCCTAGATTTTAACTATGTTTTTCAAAAACTTGAGCAGTTGCTGCTGGAAGAGAAGTCAGGGTTCTAATTAAGTTGGGCCGGTTGAGGGCCTTACAGGAGATTGCCGAACGATTTCCAGAACTGACAGGCATTTACAAGTGAAAGCAGAGAGGAAACGATGCTTGGAATTCACGAGAGGCGCTGCGGAGGTATGTAATTATGACTGAAACGGAAATGTAATTTTATCATTTGGAAATCTCGTTCCTTGCTCTACTTTTTACCAGCACCGCTATATATAGACACACTCGCAGGGAGATTCCTTGGGTAGAAGACAAAAAAAGAAAATCGTGCGTTCCTTGATAACTGTGAGAAGTATTTGCTGGGGAAGAAATAAAAAGTTGTTGATTTAATGATATTGAAAAAATTGCAGATAAGAAGTAGCTTTGCTAAATGATGAGAGCTGATTTTTCTCCTTTTTTTTTACATGTGCCTGTGTGTGTGTGTGTGTGTGTGTGTGTGTGTGTGTGTGTGTACACGAAAGAGCACTTGAGAGCGATCTAAACTCAGGTCCTTTTGCTTGTGAGGCAAGTGATTTCCCTGCTGAGTCATCTCTCCAGCCCACCTTTCTTTCTTTCCTTCCTTCCTTCATTTCTTCTTCCTTCCTTCCCTTCCCTCCCTTCCCCTTCCCTCTCTCCTTTCTTCCTTCCCTTCCTTTCTTCCTGCCCCTCCCTTCCTTCTCCTCCTCCCTCTTCTTCTCTCCCTCTCTCTGTCCCTCTCTTTCTTGACAATGTCTCACTGTGTAACCCACCCTGGTCTCCACCTTATAACCCTGATACCTCAGACCCTGAGTGCAGTTTAGCAGATGTGTACCACCACAGTTGGCCTAAGCTGATTTTTCTTTGGGGTGGGGGTGTTTTCAACTGGAGCCGCAGCTAGGAGGTGAATAGTATTTTGGATTTTAATTTTATTGTCATCATTACAATGGCGCTTTGCAGATGAAAGCAATGATGGAAGGTAAATACAGTAACTTTCCCAGGACGGCCCCCCCTAGTAACGTTGCTGCTGTAATTTACACTCTGCCAGACTCCAGCACTCTCTCCACCACAATCCATCCCTTGCTGCCTCGTGGCGACTTGACAACGGTGACTGTCATCCTGGAAGCTCTTGTCATGTCAGAGTGTTGAAAAGGAATATTATCACACCCAGCGTCTTTTCATTTGTTTAGGAAGCGCTACCGTTTTCCTCACTTCACACTTGTGCCCTGGTGCCATCCGCAGGCAAGGCAAGCTCCTTCCCCTGCCATGTTGGTGATGTGTCTCAGGATTCGGCACATGTTTTCCTCTGTGCGGTGTGCCCTGCCCTGCCCTCTGCCAGCCTCCTTCACTAACGCCTACTCAGCCATCAAATGTCAACTTGATCTCAGAGGCTTTCCCGGCCCTGGCTTTCCTCCTATTCTCTCGTCCTCCTACACTTTGTCTTTCGTAGCGATTCCCAACGTGTGCATTTACTGTGCCGTTAGTTATGACCCAGCAGCTCCCCTCTAAAGTCCAAGGTCCATGAGGACTGGCCTTGTGGCTGGCTTGTTCACAGTGGTGTCTCCTGTGACAAGTGGGAAGACCCTGCCCGTGTTAACCTAGTTAAGTTTGAACAGCCAAGCAACAAGGGAAGGAAACATCCACCATGCACAAGTGTGGCTTGCATTGAAGGAGCGCTACCTGCAAACTTGTGTCTATGGCTTGCATTGAAGGCGCGTTACCTGCGAGCCTGTGTCTATGGATTGGGACCCAGGGCCATAGGGACATCATGAGAGAGTTCTCGAGGTCTCTGTGTGGAAACTGCCCTCGGGACGAGGCGAGGCTTCCCATGAGTCCTCAGGACCAAGGGCTGAGCCAGGCGGTAGAATGCTGAGCAAACTGTTTGGTGTGTTATAGTGACTCAGAACATAAAATCAAGCAGCCAAGCAGCCTAGGATGCTACTGTTTTTTTTTCACCGAGACGATCTTTTCAGGCCTAAAGACAAGTGGAATTGCTCGGCATTCATACACTGATGGGCCCTAAAGAAACAAAAAAAGCTGAGCTACAAAATGTAGCTTGCGTCTTGGGCTCAGATCCTGTGATTCCTCACCAGGAACAGGGAAGGGCTTGGGGTTTCTAAGAATGTGTGGCCCAGTGTCTCCCGCTGTCTACTTCCAAACAAGTAGGGTGACGCTACAGAACCCCCAGCTGAGGCATGAAGCGGCTCTTGTAAACAAGCCCTTCACTTTTAATAAGCTCAAAAGTCAATAGAAGAAATCACACAAAGATCAATCTTTTCGACTCCATAAAAATTAAAAACTACTTGAAATCCCACACCACCCAAATGGAAGGCAAACGGTCAATGGACAGAAATCTCCTCTATGACTATGAGGGTGAAATCCAATTTGATTCCGTTCAATTGGTATCAACCGTGTGGCCTCCAGTAATGAGAACAGTTAGGGGGTGTTGGGGTGTGTAGGTTGCAGAGCGGGAGCTATAGTGCTCAAGAGATAGTGTCTGCTCTCAGGTCTCTGCTGGGAGGATAAGACATGGGAAGAGACCAGCCCATGCCTCTGTCGGCAGGAGGCTGCACTAGAAGCACGGGTACTCCGAGAGAAGATAGGGTGCCATGGCATGAATCTGAAACGACCCCCATCAGCTCAAGTTCTGAACTTATTTCCAGCCGGTGACACTCTTACGGGTGGGGCTTCGTTGGTGGAAGTAGGTCATTGGGGGTTCGGCTCTGCGTGGCTCCATCTGTTTCCAGGGGCTCTTCCTGCTTCCTGACACATTATGACGTGAACAGCCTCCATCCAGCGCTCCCACCGCCACAGCCAGAGTTGCGAGAGAGTGAGTCCAAATACACCTTCTCTCTCCGCTTTGTTTCTATGGGTATTTTGGTCACAGCAGCACACAAGCAATCGTCAGCCTGGAGTTCAGGAAAGGCTCCCAGAACTGGGGACTTGAGCAAATAAAACAAGTCGGAACTGCCCGAGGCAACGAGGGGAGAGAAGGGTGTTTAGAGAGGAGGGTGTTTAAAAAATCATGGAGCTGTGGAAGGCCTTGGTGTGCGCAGACCCAGAGATGCTCAGTTCTTTGGGGTTCTGGAATGTGTTGGGAAAGGCTGTGCGGGGATTCACTCCGGAAATGTTTCTACTCTTTCCTGCAGCTGATAGGTCGTCACCAAAGGAGCCAACCAGGGCCTAATGGTTATGCCTGGATTCAGTGTGGCACAGTAGCTCTGGGTGGATGAATGGACAGTGCTGAGGATTTCCAAGTCATTTTTAATGATCATGGCTATATATATTATTTATTTATTTATTTGTGTGTGTGTGTGTATGTGTGTGTGTGTGTGTGAGAGAGAGCACTGTGTGTCCCTGTGGAGGACCAAGGGTGACTTTGGGAATTATCCGGGATTGTTTCTACCTCCTTCTTGCTTCGCTCTGGGATTTCCCAGGCTCCACCCACCAGGGCCAAAAGTGCAGGCCGCTGCCATTTCCACCTGGCATTTTTACATGGGACCTGGGATCTGAACTAAGGGCCTTCTGCCTGGGAGACAGAGTCTTAACCCCTGAACCATCTCTCCTGCCCCATCATGCTTATATTTTTGACAGTTGACCTGTTCAGTAGATTCACAGCCTCACATGTTTTAGCTGGTGTTTTTTGTTTGTTTTTGCTCTGCTCTGCTCTGCTCTGCTGTTTTGTTTTGTTTTGTTTTGTTTTGTTTTGTTTTGTTTTGTTTTGTTTTGTTTAGAACAGCAGTTATAAACCCAGCGTTTTTTTCCGCTGGGTGCCAGCACCGTGTCTTCGGCACGGGAAGTCTACTGGCTTCCGACTCTGTTTCCTGTCAGCCAGGGAAGGAATTACATTGACTCTAGTGCAGAAACGTTTCAAAATCCTCTCGCTTCAGCGTGGTCTTCAGGCTCATCTCCCTAACCTGTCACCTTGCTTGTCACTGGATAAATCATTTGGGAGATGTGATCATTGTCATCCTGGTTATTACACGTTGGAGAGAAAGAACAGATTGTAGACTCAGACCAATAGCTATGGGCAGATCCAAAGTCTCCTTTACAGGTAGCGGTTGAAGAAGTGGGTGGGGCAAAGGGACTGGGAAGCATCCTGACTCCCAGAGGAAAAGAGCGAGCTCCGTGCGTTCATTTCCCCTCTTGTTGCTGAGATGAAATGGCTGACGCAAGCAACTAAAGGAAGGACGGCTTTGCTGTGACTCACAGTTTGAGGGCTGAGTCCATCCTGGTGGGGAAAGCATGGTAGTGAGAGCTGGGTGGGCGGTTTGCATTGCAACCGTGGTCAGTAAGTAGAGAAAGATTCACACTGCCGTTCCACTTGCCGTCCCCTCTCTATTCAGCCCATGGAAGGAGCTACCCATATTCAGGGTGGGTCTTCCCACCTCACTCAACTCTCTAGAAATACCCTCACAGACACCCTCAGAAGGCCGACTCCTAGGTGAGTGGAAACCCAAGTCAAGAGTCAAGATTAATTGTCACCCTGGGGTAACACATAATGGGATTCTCTCAGAAGAGATTACATAATTAAAACATAGATTAAGTCTTTGTCCCTAGTTCCTGTTTGCCCCCCAAACTTTTGGAATCTCCTTGATAAGGAGAGCTCTTTGCTAGCCAATGGGCTTCTAGAAAATACAACAAGGTTCATGATAACGAGGTGACTCAGGTCAGAGCCTCTAAATAGTTGAAGGGTAGGGTCAACCCCAGAAAACCCAAAAGACCAAGCCCATGATTAGAAGGTGGAAACTTTCAGTTCCCCACATTCCTCTCCAACCTCAGGGGACATGAGACAAGATGAAGACTGCTTTGTGAACTCTCAAATGAAGTTCTACGCTTCCAGACGTGAAAGGTGCTGGGGAGCTCGAGAGGCGTGGCAGTTCTGTGTCCCTCCCGCAACCATGCCCTGTATCTCTCTTCCATCTGGTTGTTCTTTTTTTTTCATGTTTTCTTTTTTTTAATCCCACATTTTATTTTTTTCCTAATCATACAAGCTCAATAGATACCCCCATCCTCTCCCTCCCTTGCCCTGTCATCCCCATTGCACTGTCCCCCTTCCCCCCTTCTTTTCACCCCTCTCCCTCCCTGCATCTCTCCTGGTGCCTTCCCCTTCCTCCCTCCCATCCCCTGGAGCATCCATTTATGTGGGCACCAAACCTTCCCTCTGAGTCCTGCATCCTAGTGAGGGTTCAGGACTCAGTAGCATAGCCCGGGATCCCTTCTTGGGCTCCCCATTAGCATGGGAACTCTATTCTGTTTAATTCCTTACTTCCAAGGATCCTACTGCCTGAAGCCTTCTCCCCTGTGATCCCCGCTAGACTTGGGCAGTATCCTTTGTCATAAACAAGGGTTAGGTAGAGGGCTATCCTGAGTTCTGAGCTGTTTAGTGAGCCAGCATATCTGAAGAAGGGATCACTGGAATTCTGGGTCATAGTTAGTAGATAAGTACAGAGAAACCCAGGACTGGCACCGCGTGTCTCGGGCATTGTGGGATGGAGCCCGTGACCTGGGAGACCATGAACTCTGAGTATCGGGACAGGAAGTATTGGTGTTGAGGAAGCAGGGACTCAGTGGTACTGGCAAGACAGCGAATATCTGAGGTTAGGAGCTTAGATTTCCTTGTCCTTTTCTCTTAAGCCACCGGAGAAGTTTCTGGTGTGCTCTTAAGCAGGTCTTACTTTACCAAGATAAGTTTTAGGCATAGCAATGGAGCGTTGAAAACAAGGTGCTGCGAATTACAGATGGCAGTCACAAAGAGAACCATGATGTTTGGCATGGGACCACCTTCTGAGGTGAGTGTAGGATAGTGACATTACAGCCACAGAGACGGGAGTGGCACAAGAACCAGGTGCCCTGACCAAGTGGCCAAGCAGCTGCCCCTTCCCCCAAATATGCCAGAAGAAGAGGGTCTTAAAAAAATTCAGCCCGCTTTTCATATCACTGGAAGAAACATACGTCAAAACCAAAAAAAGACATTTCTGCTAAAAATCAAAATACTATTTTAATTCTCTACATACTTTATGCAGGGAAAATTAAAATAAGTATGAATAGCCAGTGAGACCCTGAATTGATAAGGGAAGAGGAGTTCATTTAGCTAGTGCTGTCTTGACCAATACTCACCAGGAAAAGTATGATTGGAAGTAGCATGCAGAACAAGAGAAAATAAGCAGAGAACTAAGGAAGTAGCTAAGGAAAGTTCCATAAATTAAATCACAGCTTGAAAGAATAAAGCCATGTTAACGCTCATTACCATATTTTAATTTCATGGTGATTAAAATTATAATGTACCATGTATTACCACTTAATTGATCTGCCAGCATCGAGTATTTGCAAGTTTCTTTTTGTTCTCTGAAGTCATAAACTATCTACTCTCTGCTGCATAATTTCACTGGTAATTTTAAGGCATAAATATTTTTCTTTATGAAAATTCTCAGGAAATTAGAACCTTGATCGCTATTTATTTATATCTGCTTTGGTGAGAGGCCAGGAAATTCATTTTCTTACATTTTGAATTTTATCAAATTAAAGCACTAAAGAATTTTATCTGTTAATCTTCTTGCTTCCTTTTATGACAGTTTTACAGTTTAATCGAAAATGTTTGGAGATCTCGAGGGGGCAAGCTAAACAAGTTCCCACTAAGATTGGAAGTTTTCTCTTACTGACTTGGGGAGATGGCTCAGGGGTTAAAGCCTTTTCCTTGAAAGCAGAAGGACCTGAGTTTGGATTCCCAGATCCCACGTGTAAATGCTGGGGAGATATGGTGGTAGCCAGCAACGCCAGTCCTGGAAGGTGGAGCCTTAGAAACCCCAGAGCAAGGCTATAAGGAGGAAGAGCAATCCAGGATGATTCCTAAAGCCAGCCTTGGGCCTCCACAAGGACACACACTTAAGTAACTTCTAATACACGTATACACACACACACACACACACACACACACACATACACACACACTCGCCTTTCTTATTGAAGGTGTGGACATCTGGTGAGATTTTAGGATCTTCAGTCCACTTGGGTCTCTTGCCTCCTATTCACCCCTTGGGTGCCATCTTGTGTCTGCCCTGAGCTCCGGGTGACCCTTTCTTACAGTTGGCACTGGCCGCTCAGAGTTCAGACCCTCCAGTCTGATTATCTGGTGAGACTGTGCCCAGCCGCCCTGGTCCTGGTGAAGTGAATGGGTCGCATATGTCCCCGGGAGCCTTATGGGTCTTCAGATAAAAATACATCCGGCAAATTGCAAAACCTTCCAGAGACAACGCTTTCCTGATGGCACTCGCCTCCCGCGACAGCCACTGCACTGATTAATGGTCATCCAAATCGGCCACCTGGCACTGTCAGAATCAAAAAGGGCATGGCTTCAAAGGCAGGTTCTCTCTCTCTGTCTTTCTCGCTCTTTCTCTCTGTCTTTTTCTCTCTCCCCCTCCCTCCCTCCCTTCCCCTTCCCTCCTCCTTCCCTCTCTCCCTCCTCCTCCTTCTCTCCTCTCCTCCTTCCCTTCCTTCTTCCTCCTTCCCTCTCCCTCCTTCCCTCCCTTCCTCCTCTCTCCCTTCCATCCTCCCTCCTTCCCTCCCTTCCTCCTCTCTCCCTCCCATCCTCCCTCCTTCCCTCCCTCCTTCTCTCTACAGAAGTGATGTTTGAATCCTCTATTCACCCATATCACAATTTTTAGGTCTTTAAATAAATGTTCCCATTCTTGGCCAAAATAGTTATATTAAAGATGACCAACTATTTTAAGTCAACTACTGGGGAGAATTGTTTTGCTTTGGAACCTGTTTTCACGTACTACCAATAAATCAAAATTTAAAAAAGGTAAGTGGCAACAGAAACAGCCTTTTACATCATCTTTATAAGTTATGAGCAAAGAAATGGAATTTCAGTGCTGAGCTTTAGGGTCGGTTTGTGAATTTGATCACTCCTCCAGCAGTTGTTTATCTGGCCTTGATGTGGTTTACTACTGAGCATTTACAAGCATGGTACATGAGAACAACATGCCACCCCACTACATAGACATGTCAGAGTATTTGACTATAAGAAGCGGAAACCCTCTCAAAACGATACAACCCTGGGAGAAGTCCTTACTGGGGTCAGATGGGGACATCTGTCAGATCCAGAGGTGACAAATATAGACAGAGTCCAGAACTGATTAAAACTGAAAACCGAGGTTAAGGAACTGCATAGTCCTTAGTTGTCCCTCATGGAACAGCTCTGTGGGATTTCTGAACACCCCAAACTCTGGTTCTCGCCGGCTTGCTAGTTCCAGATCTTAAACGGACTAGCTCAGTGTCTGAGTTTCCGTTCAAGAGACAAAGGAACAGAACAGAGTTCATCATTGCCTAGTCAGCATACTAGAACTTTCTGAAGCAAAAGGCGTAGAGTTTTCAGCCTTGAAGGGGGGCAGTTTTCAATAGAGTGGTGATTCAGCAATGTTGGTTCATATTCCTGTTAACTCTGCTTAGGGAGAATCTGTGGTATCTTACTCTGGGAATTTAATACTGAGGGAGAAACAGGGGTTATAGGTCGAGGGCTTGAGTTCAATTCCCAGAGCCCACATTAAAAAAAAAAAAAAAGCCAGGTGTGGAGGCCCACGCTTATCATCCTTGGTTTTTGAAAGCAGAGACAGGTGCATTGCTGAAGGTCATCCTGGCCTCTTTGGTGAATTTAGGGCTAATGCGTGATCCTCTCTGGAGACAGAAGGCACATGGGAGTGACACTCAGGGTTACCTTCTGGCCTCCACATGTGCACAAACATGCAGACACACACATGCACGTTGAAAACAAAAACACAAGAAAATTAGAAAAAAGAAAATCAGCCATGCCATAGAGGGGCCCTCAGAGAGGTGTTTCACGAGAACATATGGGGGCATATTTGAGGGCTCAGAATCAGAAAAGGGGCACACCAAACACTGGGAGGAGCAACTCTAACCTGGGGATGAAGAACCGTGCACGCTAATGTGAAACTCTAGAAAATAGGAAATGACCAGCCTCAAGGTCTCAGGCCAGCAGCACAGGCCTTAAAAGAGGAACAATGATAGATGGAAGGGCTGGCCGGATGGCTCTGCATAAAGACACCTGTAGGCAAACCTGGTGACCTGAGTTCAATCCCCAAATTCCAGTTGTCCTCTGACATCTACATATATGCACATGCCTGATATCTCTCTCCCTCTCTCCCTCTCTCTCTCTGTCTCTCTGTCTCTCTGTCTCCCTCCCTCTCTCTGTTTCTCTCTCTGAAATAAATATTTACACAAGAACAAAAGACACGAGAGATATGCGCCCTCTCACTTCATCCTCACAACAAATCTCTCAAGAGGTTGAAGGTGGTATAATTTGGTCATTGCTCAGCTCCTGGACTCTGAATGCTTGGGTTCAGATTCCAGCCCTGCTGTTCTGCTAACTATATGTCAGTCGCTCTTCTCTTCGTTCCTAGATTCCTCCTCTGCAGACTCTAAGCAAGAGAGCCATTGCAGTTCCACTCTGGGGCTGAACAAGATTAGACAGAGAAGGACGAGAACTTGAACGTTCACTTGCTGTGATGTTCAGTATTGTCAATCTGATGCCTGAGAGGCAAGTTTTCTGGAACCGTCTGAGAGGACTTCTCTAGAGTAAGGCTCACCTCTGGGCAGGTCCGTGAGGTATCTGGTTGCATAACTGATATGGCAAGATACAGCTGATTGTGGGTGAGACATTCTCTGGGCAGGGATCTCAAACTGTGTAGGAACGAGGATAACTGGGCTGGCGAGCATGTGTTCGTTCATCAGGTGCTCCCTACCCTTGACTGGATGTGATGGGACCAGTTCTCCGAGGCTCCTGACTTCCCTCCCACGACGACTGTATGCTTGGGTTGGAAATTTTGTTACTACAACATGTCACGATAGTAGAACCCTTTCTGAGTAATCCAGGAGCCAAGGCATTAGTTTTTGCGTATCAGCAAGTTGGGTCTCATGACTTGCGGTCCCCCAACTCTCCCCATCCCTCCCACTGTCTATTCTGTAGCTCCGGTGACTTTTCTGACCTCATACAGCCCCTGCCTTAGAGGCTTTGAGGCTTTTCACCATCTTCAAGATCAAATCCTTGCCCTTGAATAGGATATATGTGGTTCTTGTCACACAACCCTGACACTCTCCCACAGCCCCCTCCACTGTCTTTTCTCAATGACATTGCTCTTTTATACCCAGCACATGTGGTTCTTACCACACATGGGGGTCTCTCTGTGTGTGCACTTTACTTCTCCAGCAAAAGTTCATCAGTCATTCAAGATCAAGGTCAAGCAACTATCCCAGATTCAAGATCAGAACCTGGGACCGTTGGTTGCTTCCTCCTGCCACCCACACGCGTGCATCCCTCTACGGTAGCTCAGATCTCACTGCAGCACATTCAGCACAGTAACTTCTCAGTGCTAGAGAATCCACAGGGCCTGACCTTGTTCACTAGCCTGAAACTCCAGGGCCTGGTGTAAGAAACTCAAAGTAACTGTCTTTTCTCTCAAAGCCTATGATAGCAACTTCATCTCTCCCTTCCCCCTTCAAAGGTGGACGTCCATCTACACAGGCTCTTTTTGCTCAGCAACTGCATTCCTGCCTCCATTCATGTTTCTCTCCTGACTACTTTTATTTAAAAAAATAAATAAAAGCCGAGGTAGGCAGAGCAAATGGCTCAGGAGTAAAACCCTTGGCCTTGCAAGCAAAAGAACCTGAATTTGGATCCCCAGATCCCATCTAAAAATACTGGGTTGAAATGATGGTGGCAGGCAATTCCAGCTTTGGAAGGCAGAGCTTGAGAAACCCTAAAGCAAAGCAAAAAGGTGGTAGAGCAATCCAGGTGATTCCTAATGTCATCCTTGGACCTGTATAGACACACACACTAAAGTGCCCTCTGGTACAAACATACAACATACATGCACACACACACACACACACACACACACACACACACACACACAAAGAGCTAGGGTTCATATATCTAAAGTTCTGACTCATCACCACAAACTGCCAAAATTATTGTATATTAACAACTCTTATTCTTATTTAGCACCATTTCCCATTAGCCAACAGATCCCAGCTTGTACAGTTGAACCTCAGCCCGTGAGAAACAGCCAAGTCTTCCATGTCTCACACAGTCTTGCGTCGGGATAAAAGACCCTAGCTATATCCACCAAGCATGTGTGCTTATTCATCTACCTTTGCGCATGACTTGCTTGTGTCCTTTCAATCAAAAGCAAAATCTGCCTTGCTGAGCTACTTCAATTGAAGTGGTGGCCTCTTTGCAACCTTGGACCCATTTCTGACACTAACATAGTTCCGAATCAGGGGCAAATGTGTATCAATGCCCAGTAAATGAATATGGTCACTGAAACTGCTGCACTCATGGTAATTTGCAAAGATTTCAACTAACTTCCATGACCATAAAAGCTTTTGTGCTCAAAGTTAGCTGGTAGCTTGCAAGGATTCTGCCCCACCCCCTCCACTTGTTTAGACACAGAAAAAGAAAATACGGAATATTGTTGCTGTGGTAACAAACTTGAGAAATGACTTTCTTTTTCCTTTGTACAAATGTAGGAGTCGCACCTCACAGCTGTGCTGCATAGGAATACATATACAAAGGGATTGAGAGAGTGGCGTTTGCTCCCAATGTGCTCTGTGGCAGTTGGCTACGTGGACTATGGAATGCATTCCATGTGCAATTCTAGCATATAATCTTTCTCTCTTCAATGCACAGTCACTGGGCTAAATATTATTTTTCATTGTATTCTACAATAAAGTGATTGCATCTCAGCTTGGGGGTTTCAAATGCTTTTAAATTGCACAGCATAACAATTTTCAAGAGAAACAACCACTTATCTATTATTTTTTTTTAAATTCCTTTCAGAAGCCTTTTCCTGTCCTATGTATTTGGGATCCGGCCACATGGAAAGCACCTCTTATAATTCTATAGAAATATTTTCTCTTTCCTTCTGTGGACTCCCACAAGAAAGGTACAAAAGTAATAGTAAAGTACTTTGCATTTGTGATGTTTCCTGATACTTCTTGTAGAGTGATCCTTCATTTAACCACCTTCCCTCTCCCCCACCCCCCAGTTCATTCTGGAAAGAACATGTAGAAATCTTATTACTTTTCTTACCTGATGGTCATGAAATAACCTGCATTTTAATGAAACCTCCAAAACCTGCCTGACCTTTGGGGGGGGGGAATGTCTTTCCTATAATTTGATTTTTACGTGTTGAGAACTTTTATTCTCAATCAAATTGAAGCAGCAGTTCAATTTTTTTGTCTCGAAAATTCTAACAACTGGATGTGGAGTTCCTCCTTTCATAAGGGATCTTTCCTAAGAGTGTCAAGCTTCAGGGTCGGACTCTTGACACACTCACATTCAGCCAGTGTTATTCATGGAGTCAATACATACAGCATGACTGGTATGCACGGGTCCAGAATATTCCACACGTGGATCTCCTGTGGCTAGGAGATGTCCTATAGCTAGAAGATGTCCTATCGCTCTCTAACCGTTAGTCTCTGAAAGAAGCAGCAAATGTAAATTCAGTTCTTGGGTTGGTTAAAAGGATAGAGTAGCACACAGGTATAATGTCTGGTTCCTTGGGGTTCTAGCTTCATCCTTTTGTATGTTCCACACTAGCTTTGGATGATCCACTTTGGGGAGTTTTGTGTGTGTGTGTGTGTGTGTGTGTGTTTCAAACGTGCAGTTCAGACTTCACCCATAAGTGTCAAGTCCCCAGATTCACTTGTCTTCTTGAACTTTCCACAGCCACATTGAATACAGTCTGTGCAAAGTCAGACTTATTCTCATCTTCTGTAATCAGCTTCTCTTTTTGCGTCTCTGTTTTGATAAACAACAGAAACCTCAGCTTCAGTTCCCTTCTTGCTCTTGCTCTTCCTCATCCTCAGTCTTCCTCAATTGCCAAGCTCACTGCTTCTATAGCCAAATGTAGCCAGCTTCAGATACCGCCAGACTACTGGAGACATTCATTCTATAATGCTGTTTCTCCAGAATCACATCTGGTATTACAGTCCATATTCATTAGGGTTCTCTAGCAGAAGTGAACAGAGAACAGACACGCATGCACAGAATGGACGCACACACACACACACACACACACACACACACACACACACACACAGAGTGAATATATGTATTAGGTTAACTGACAAAATAAAATCAGAGTAGTTCAACAGTAGCCACCTGTCGCTGCTCAGTTCTTGAGCTGAGTTATCCCAGAAGACTGAAGGATCCCTGGGGAGTCCTGAGCCTCAGTCTCACTGAAGGGCTGGAGAGGCTGCACTCTGATGTTATAATGAACAGCAGCAAGGCCCAAGAGACTGGGCTCTTTTCATGGAAACCCAAAACAGCAGCAAGTCGGTGGCGGCAGCAGCAGCAACGGAGAAAGCAGCAGCAGGCCAGCAGTGGACTCAACACAGGGCAAGAGAAGGCAAGTCCCTCCCCCTTGTACTTCCTTTCATCCAGTCCATCAGTGGAAAGCACCACCCATTGTGGGCGGGGTCTTCCATGTCAATTAGACAATCATCTACAGGCTTGTTCAAGGGCTACCCTAACTATGCATTCTTCACAGCTATGTTGCAAACCCAGCCTACAACTGTCTAGTTGACACCTGGATCTATCACGCCCAGTACATACACCACACATACACACATACACACACACCACACACACACACACACACACACACACACACACACACACACACTCACACACAGGAGCCAAGGAACAGAAGAATTTAAATACTGCCCTCTAACGAAAACACACAGCCAGGGAAGACAGGTCTACAGAGGTGAAGTGCTTCCGATTTTCAGCAAAATTTTAAGGACTTTCTCCATCAGGTTAAAATGACCTAAAAAAGGTCATCACTTCATAAACAAGATAATACACTGCAAGGTGTAAAACAGAGCCTAGCTCGTGGGTCAATTGCTGATTAAGTCAGGGAGGTTAAGTAAGACGGCTGATCAGATGATATCAGTGTCTGGTACTAAATGTCACATTTTAACAGCTCCGTAGCATATCAAAGTGATTTCGCCAGCTCTGTCAGCTGTTCCGAGGAATCCTGCTCCTGACCTCACAGCTCACAAATCTGCACAAGGAAAATGTGCAGGGAAAATAGTTTGCACATAGGGTTTAAGTTTTTTTATAATAAAAATTTATTATTGTAGCATATGGGGAAAATAGAGTAAGATACAGAAGAAAAAAATGAAAATTACCTGCAAAACTAACTCTATACTATAGGGGGCTGGGAGTTTAGCTCAAGGGAAGGACGTTTGCCTATGCTTTAAGCATAAATAAGTAAATAATAAAAGTAAAATAACCCTGATAATAAACACTAGAAAATGTTAATGCATTTTGGTGCATTTTTTCCTAAAAGGCTAAATCTAATAAGTGCAGAGCACTTTTTAAAACTTTTTTCCCTTTTTTTATTGACACTTTTTCATATACAAACAAAATGAGTCTATGCCCTTACCCCTCCCCCTCCCTTGGTGTCACCTCCTCTCCTGCCCTCCCCTTCCTCTGCCGCTCCACCCTGTCCCTCCCGTCCTCCTATCCCTCTGCATGCGTGGACCACAGCACTCCCTTTGGATGCCTGTGTCAGTAAGGAGCCAGGTCTATGGCAGCATATGTGGCGTTTCAGGAGCCAAAATGACAAGCAGGGAGGCCCCCCTTCTTTTGTCCAGCACCGGTCCTAGACATTCTTTCTAGGTATTGTTTCTACTGAGATCCTCGCTGGACATGAGGGAGCGTTGACATGTTAGCCACTGTGTGGATCGGAAGGTCGTAGCTCTCGCTGCAACAAGCTCCTAGATGCAGCAGCCCTCTTGTGACCGGACTGTGTTGGCCAGCAGTATACCTCCCCGCCTTTAAATCCCACAATCTTATGGCCCCCTCCTCTGCAAGGTCCCTGAGCCTTGGGCAGAGCACTTTCAAAAAGTGCTGTCTCTGGGACTGAAGAGATAGTTCAGGTGTTAAGACTCTGCTTTATAAGCAGAAGGTCCTGAGTTCAGATCCCAGATCCCATGTAAATAAGGCCAGGTGGAAATGGCATAGTCTGCTTTTCTGGCCTTGGTGGGCGGAGCCTGAGAAAACCCAGAGCGAAACAAAAAGGAAGTAGAAACAATCGAGGATGATTCCCAAAGTCACCCTTGGGCCTCTACAGGGACACATAGTGCCCTCTGATACACACACACACACACACACACACACACAATCAATCAATCAATCACTCAATAAATAAAAGCTGTGGTGTAGACCTGTAATTTCATCCAATAATACTTGGGAGCCTGAGACAGGAAGAACACAAGTTCAAGGCCAGCCTAGACAACTCAGCGAGGTACTGATTCAAATCTGTCTCAAATAAAAAAGCAAAATGAGGTCTCAGTGGTGGAGGGCTTATCAGGCTTGTGCGAGCACACCCTGAGATTACTCTCCAGCACCCCCCCCCCCGAGGTTACACTCCAGCACCAAAGCAAAGCAGAGCAATACAAGTCATTTCTCCAGCAACATTGCCCAGTGGCTCTTCGTTCCCACTTGCTTCTTCCATTAATTGGCTATGTGCTATTTCACCATTTAGACCCATCACAGTTTATTCCCCCACCTAATGTTGGATACTTTGTGAACCAGATTTTCATTATTGGAAGATTCTGAAGCAAGTTGTTTGGGCCTTTTGAATTTTAGCCTTTCTAAAATAAAAGGGCTGGAGAGATGGCTCGTGGCTCTGTCTCGTAAAATAAAACAAAGTCCTAGAAATTGGATTATTAGACCAAGCACTATAATAATTTATTTTTCATTTTCGGGGCTGCAGAGGTGGCTCAGGGGTTAAGCCTCTGCCTTGCAGGTGGAAGGTCCTGAGTTCAGATCCTAGACCCCACGTATAGACGCGGGGGGGGGGGGAGAAGCGGGGGCGGCCTGCGTTTCTGGTCCTGGTAGGGTGGAGCCTGTGAATCCTGGGGCAGAGTAAACAAGGAGGAGGTGGAGGCGGTCTATGGTGGTTCCCAAATTCGTGCGTAGTTCTACACACACACGCACGCACGCACACATGTGCAACTGAATAAAAAAAATTATTATTTTTCATTTGCACGTGTTTGTGTGTATGGGGGTATGTGCATGCATGTATGTGTGTTTGCCTATAGGTGAACACACATGCATATGTGCATACCAGTGGGACCCCAGTCATTCTCAATTACATTGCATTTTTTTGTGGCTAAATCTCAATCAAACCCAGAGCTTGCCTGCAAGATTATGATGGTTAGCCAGCATTCTGTGGGATGCACTAGGGCTGCCTGACATTCTACATGGATGTGCAGGTTTGACTCTGGTCCCTTTGCTTGTGCAGCAAGCACTTTAACTGCTCAGCCAGTTCTCCAGTCTACTAAAGCAATTTTTTAAAATGTGCCTCATAAAGCTTGCTCCATGGCTTTTGAAAGCATGAGATCTGTTTCTCCTTTCATTAGCACCCCCTGGGAAAATAGAGCCCATCACGCTTTTATTGCATTATCGTTTAAAATGCATGGCAATGGGCTGGTGACGGGGCTTTAGCGGGTAAAGGTGCCTGTGGGCAAATCTAGCAACCTGAGCTGGGGGACGGGCATCTACGTAGTGAAAGGGGAAGACGGCTAAAGCTGCCTTCTGATGTTCACATGCACAATCTCTCTCTCTCTCTCTCTCTCTCTCTCTCTCATATAAGTAATTAAAATACTTTTAAAAGGTGAAACTTTGGTGAGAAACAGGATATTTGCATGGTTTCAACATAAATTACCACACATATTTAATTAACGATAAAAGGAAGCCAATCATGTAGAGTAGAGAGATCTGGAAGACACCAGGTGTCAAGAAATCAACAGCCTGGTGACACAAATTGGCACCGTGCTCCTGGTAACAGGCAGAACTGAGGACCCAGGAGCATTTCGGAGATGTCCCGGCCACATATCCATAACTTGAGTCTAATCAGAGACACAACAGACAAATCCAAATGGAGAGACATGCAGCAAAGGAAATTGTCTGTGTTCTTCCGAAATATCAGTGTCATGAGGTGTTTAATGATTCCCGATTTCTGTTGTGATTGAATTTCTTTCCCTATTAGGATGTCTGAGTGGTGCGTGTGCACGGGAGAGATTTACTGAATTTTGTTTGTGTCTCGGGTACACTGCTGTTTCATATAGTATGAATAACGTTAAGAGCTTTCAACTCAGTTTTTAAAAGACATGTAATCACATTGTCTGCAAGTAACAGTGATGCTTGTCTCTTCCTTTCCAATAATTTTTTCTATAATTTCTGCCTCATGTCTTATTGTCTCAGATAGAATTTCCAGAGCACTGCTGTGTAGTAATGCAGACAGCCCACAGTTCTGTTTCCGGTTCTAACGAGAGCAGCTTTAGTCACCATGGAGAAAAATGCAGCTTCCTATATTAGGCCCTCTCTATGGAACCTTCCCACCCCACTCTTAGTTTTCTAGGAAGTTTTCTTTTCCTCCCTCAGGCATGAATGCTGAGTTTTATTCACATACCTTTGGTCTTACAATAAGATTAGCACATAGGTTCTCGTATCAGAGTTATTGAAGAGCTGCCATTTTATTGGTAGACCTTCCTAACTCAAACCCCTCTTTGTGCATCTAGCATAAAGCTAGCTCAGATGTGGCAGGCTGGTCTCTTAATACTTTATTTTGTTGCTATTATATTTTATCCTTTACAAATTCTGTAGTGGATTTATAGTATATCATCAACTTCATTTAACTGGGACCATATTTCCAGAATTATCTTTATGCAGAGTATGTTGGACCTCAAGAGACGCTTGGGTGAAATTACGAAGGCGGATATAAACCCAGTGTGGTGGCAGATGACTCTAACTCCAGCACTAGGCGGCGGCGATGGGAGGACTCCCACACCTTTGAGGCCAGCCTGGCCTACATAGCAAGAACAAGGCCAACCAGAGCTACAGAGAGAGAGAGTCCCATCTTAAAACAACAGCGACAGAACAATAATAAGGAAGGTGGTCTTAAAGCAGGAGCCAGGTTCTTCACGTGCGAGGTCCAGCAGGGTGCCCATGCCCCCTGGGACTTGTCGCGGTTCTTCTGGCCTGCCCAAGTGAGGCGGATGGAACCAGGCCTGCAGCTCTTCCAGATCCCAGGGGACCGAAGCCTTCTACTGCGTCCCCTCCTGGACATGGCTGAGGAAAGCATCCGTCCCCCACAGATCCCACTGGATGGTGACGGGGCGTGGCGCTGACGCACATGCATCTGTCTTTGCAAGATGCCGTTCTCGCCCCTGACTCCATCCTTCCATCTCTCCTCACTGCATGCCTGGATCGACAATCCCAAACACAGACTCGACAACCATCTATGAACTATTTGACCAGCTCCCACACTTAGCAAGCATCTGTGTAATGCACCCCTCATTTCATGCAGGCCCTACCGATCCTTCATCTCTGATTGAACACATCTAAAATATCTAATATAATCATAATATAATATAAATAATACATAATATAAATATATAATATATAAATAATATATACTACAAATAATATAATATGTAATAATATCTATGACGATATCTTTTGTATGTATGTTTGTGTGTATATGATAGTTAATCCTGGATGTCAACTCGACACACCTGACATTAACTAAGATCAGCTGAGACCACACCTGGCAAGGTCAGCTGAGACCAGCTGAAGAGATTATCTGGATAATACAAAGATCAGCCATAAATCTGATCCGATCTCATTGGAACCTCCCAGTAGTGGACCAGATAAAAGGATCCACAGAACAGAACAGAAGAGAGAAGAGAGACTCTCTGTGGCTGTGCTAGGAATCTCTCCTCCCTCCGGCCCCTGGTTTCTTCACTTCTTCAACCCTCCAAGTCCTCAAGGTGATTAAAGACTCTCCAGGAATCCTCCAGCATTCAGCTATCACCCACCAGACTACTGGCCTGAGCAGCTACTGGCAGCCATCGTTGGACCTCCTCAGCCATATCTTACAAGCCAACTCAATACCTTCCCTGTTCATATATTCATTCTGTTGACTTCGTGACTCTAGAGAACCTGACAACACACATATGTCATAGGTTTTTTTTATTTTCTTCATGAAATTTTCAGACATAAAACAAGCAACTGTTGGGCTGGAGAGGTGGCTCAGGAGTTAAGCCTCCGCCTTGCAGGTGGAAGGTCCTGAGTTCGGATCCCAGATCCCATGTATAGGCGCCAGGCGGAAGCGGGGGCGGCCTGCGCTTCTGGTCCTGGTAGGGCGGAGCCTGTGAATCCCGGGGCAGAAGGAGGTGGAGGCGTCCATGGTGGTTCGCAAATTCGTCCGTGGTTCTACACACACACAGACACACACACACACAGACACACACACACACACAGACACACACGCGCACATGCGCACAGTTGAATAAATAATAATAAAAAAATTAAAAAAAAAACAAACAAGCAACTGTTCCAGAATGGTCCAATTTAACACCATTTCCACCTTCACTGCTTCTGTTTTTTCTGTTTTCTTTATGCTACAAGGGGGCTAGAGACTCCTACTGTTTGAAGTTTCTGTATCCCTCCACCCCAACGCTTTTTTGTTTTGATTTTTGATCCTAATTTATCTACAGAAATTCCTCCAATAATCAAACAATTTCTTAGGATGGTGGTTTATTTTAAATGCCAACTTGAGTGGGTTAAGAAATACCTAGAGAGGTTGTGGAGACTGGCTCACTAGTTAATAAAACCTTTGCCTCCCAAGCAAAGGGACCTACATTTGGATTCCCAGATCCCACATAAAAAATCTGGGAGGGTGTGGCAGCCCAGCTGTAATTCTGGCCCTGGAAGGAGAGCCTGAGAATCCCCAGAGCAAGCTGGCCAGCCAGACGACTGCAAATGGCTGCTCTGAGTTTAACTAGAGACCCAAGCTCACAACGATGAGGGGGAAGCGTGACCAAGGGTGATTCCCAGTGTCACTCTTGGGCCTCCATAGGCACCTGCGCCCATGAACACACACTCATGAATATACACTTTGCACACACATGTAAAAACACACACGCACATGAAATACCTAGATATTGAAATAGCCTAATTTTAGGTGTGTCTTGAGGATGTGTCCAGGGGAGGCTAATAGATGAGTCTAAGTAGATGAGGTGGAGAACTATTCTCAAATTATAAGCAGACACCATCCAATCGCCTGGTGCTCCAGACAGAATCAATTCAGAAAGTGAAAGGTTATTCGTCCCTGAGTTGTCATGTCTTGTACTGTGTCGCAGGCTTCTCTGTAACCAGCATCCTGGGACCTCGGGCCTACAGAACCTGTTGTGGGACTTGTCGGCCAACACACAAGGTGAGCCGGGCCCTTACCAGCCCCCCCTTCAAGTTCTTATTGGTAGACTGGTTCCATCTCTCTGGAGAACACTGGCTAATATGACCGAATACCTTCGTGGGTTTGCAATCAATCACTTGTAAAAATCAGGCTCCATGCCTTGCATTTTGTCACTGGCACTTCCTAACATTACGTGCATTCCGCAAGACATTATAGAGCTGGGCTGCCTAATGCCTAAGCAAGAAGAAGGCCTTGTATATTTCTCTTTCTCTCTCTCCCCCTTTTTCCCTTTCTCTCTCTCTCTCTGTATATGTGTGTGTGTGTATCTGTGTGTCTGTGCATGTCTGTGTGTTTCTGAGGGCACTGTGTGCATCTGTGGTGGTCCAAGGGTGACTTCAAGAATCATCCTGGATTGCTATACCTCCTTTTTGCTTGCATAGAGTTTCCCAGGCTCTGCTTTCTAGGGCTGGAAGTGCAGGCTGCTGCCTTTTCCTCCTAGCGTTTTCACACAGGATCTGGGGTCCAAACTCAGGTCCTTCTGCTTGTAAGGGAAAAGCTTAACCCCTGAGCCATCTTCACAGCCCCAAAACTTTTGTTTCTAAACTGAAAACACAGGACAAGGGAGGAACTAGATAAAGTATGTGGATTCTAACCTTGGCCTGTGACTTACTAGCTTCGTGATTCTGAGTGACAACTTAGCCCTCTCTGCCCCCTTTCTCACCTATCATGAAGCCGTTGAGGAGTTTCTAGAACTTGATGGATGAAAATGCTCTGTCTGGTCATCACCCCATGAGCACTCGTTTCTATAATTGTAATTTGTCTTCAGCCTGACAGACTTTGTTTCTAATATCAGAGGACGATTAGGGCAGAATCCGTATTCTCAGGACATTTCCACTGATCTTGAACTGGCCGCTAACTTGTCCTATATTCCACCAGGAATATAGGACAGTCCTACTTAGCAGTTTTAAAAATTGCGTTTGTGACATTTTCTCTGTCTTCATAGATTTTTACTGGGAGACTGGAGGAGGTTGTAACAGGGGTGACCATCCACTTACTTTTTAAATTGGAACACTTGCATCTAATTTTTAAAATACCTGCTTCCATGTGATTCAAGCAAGTTGGAGACTGCGCTATAATTCAATGGCTATGTGGAAATAACCATTAGTGCACCTTTTCGTTCCAGCTGGGTACTTCTTAATGGCACAAAAGACTTTGGTGAAATATTTCAGAGATTTCGTTTGAGCTTATCAGGAGTTCGTCTGAGAATTTAGCTTTCTTTTTTTCACCTATCATGAATTTCAGCACCATCTTTCTGAAACACATTTGATCTTCTCTCTAAAAACTAATCGCAGCATCATCTGGAATACAACATGTCAGCTCCAGCCAGCACTCCCCTTTAAAAGTATCAGTGTGACAGACAGAATGCATTTTAAATTGAACAGAGATTGCAAAGGGATCCTCACCATTAGTCTGATTGACCTTTGAATAACCCAGACCAGAACAGACTGAGGCCATTAATCTAAGAAGACTTAACTCCTAGGTAGGGTTTAAGGGTTCTATCAGCCCAGGAATGGAAACAGCAACCATGCATGACTTGGAAACTGCTCTCATGTAAAAACCAAACATTTGTAATGAAAGCAGAACTGTAATCCTGACTTACAGATACACTGGTATGTCACTTAACTTCCTAGCCGTGCAATTCTCTTATTGGAACTTAAGGAGAGCATCATAGGCCACGCCTCCTTCAACACTATCTTCACCTTCCCTCAGAGAGATGGTGGGGAAAAGGGGTTGAGTGGGTAATAAACCTTGGAAATACAATCAATTTAAACATTGACTATATTCACTTATTAACTGTGTAGTTTAGAGCAAATAATGTGTGTTCTTCGTTACTTCTATTTTCTCATCTGTAAAGAGTGGGGGACAATTATAATGCCTTAATTGTGGGGTTGGCTTAGGAATTAAGTTATATTACATATAATGTTGGAGAGAAGGCTCAGGGGTTAGCCCTCTGCCTCAAAAGCAAAAAGACCCGAGTTTGGATCCAAGATCCCACGTAAAAACTCTAGGCAGAAATTGTGGTGGCCTACACTTATTGCCCAGAAGATGGAGCCTAGGAAATCCCAGAGCAAAAGCAAAAAGGAGGTAGAGCAATCCAGGATGACTCTTGAAGTCATCCTTGGGCCTCTTTACACACACACACACGGAGACACACACACACACATACACACACAAGCATTCATGCAGAAAAAAAGAAATATTTCATATCAAAGTCAGATTTAACCCAGTCCTTGGCACATGGTAGGTTGCTAATAAATGTTCTATATACCAACTGTGACCCATCCTTATTGAACAAGCTTTAGCTTTGCCTTTAAGCCCACACAAGGCTAGACTCCTTCACCCACCCAAAGAACGCAGCTCTCAAAGGATTACTGAAAACACTAATCCCCTTATCTGTGATTTTGCTCCCTATGACTTAGTGACCCAATGTCACCATATCAATGGAAAATTCCAGAAACAAGCCATTCGTAAAATTTCAATTGCCATTCTGGGTCGCATGATGAACTCTCTCATCATCTCACCATATCCTGTTTAGGGGTGAGTCATCTCTTGTGCAGTGTAGCCGCTCTGTATCTGCTCCCACCCTATGACAGGAGAGACAGAGACAGAGACAGAGACAGAGAAAGAATATTCACATAACCTAATTGTTCTAACTGGGCCTGATTTATAAGCTCAACTTCATCAGAGGTGTGACTATAGAGGAGTGAAATATATACAGCCCTCTATATAGATGGGTTTGGTCAGATCTATGGCTGGGGCATCCTCGGGGGCTTTGGAACCTAATTCTGGATGAAGTGGCTACGGTAATGCTGATGTTCATGGAGGCGCCTGGGATGAGATGTGGAAGTGAAATGACAAGAGTCACCAGCCACGATTCTGACAGCAACGGCAAGGCCTATCGGTCCAGCGCTCTGCAGGCTCAGTGATGAGGAGTCCGAGGACCTCAGCTTCGTACTACGTAGTTCCACAGCAGGCAAGTCACTTCCTTTGGTATTCCACCTTCCTCTCTAACCTCTTCCCTTTGCCGAAAGAACTAATTTTTGCAGGACTTTCCTTTGTCTTTTTTTTTCTTTTGGTTATGGTGCTCCTGATACCCCCTCTCTGGTTCCAATCAATTCTGCCTTCCCCTGATACTGCACCCCCCAGATCAGCAAATCCAAGGCAGGATAGCTAGGCTGTCTGAGCTTCTCCCCTGCTTTGTGATGCTCAGAGAACCTCTGATAATCTGAGGTCCTAGGAAGAGTGATTCTCTCTGCCCGTCCCAGCTTTTCTCTCCTGTGCCTTGCATTGTGCCCAGCCCCCATCCATCCATCCATCATCCATCCATCCATCCATCCATCCATCCATCCATCCATCCATCCGTTCATCCACATTTATGGAGCATTGCTCTAGGGGTGCAGCTCCCATGAGTCTCACACATGTTGGGGTGAGCTTTCTGGTCATGTAAGTGACTTTGAGTCGCCCCTGCTTCTGTAACTAACCCATACCACACTCCTGTAAGTAACACCAACCAATTGGTTGGTTTGCCAAGTCGGACCTTGGTGTGATTAATTCATGGGATAGATGATTGTGTGGTGTCTCCCCAGGAAGAGTATCACGCGACAAGTCCTCTGTGTTTAGACGTACACAGTTACATCCAGCTGGATCAGTGGGCGTATGCGCCGCAGGAGTCACTTAAGCAACGGTTGGTAGAAATGTTTTCCTGGGGCTCATAACAGCCAAAAGAATGGTCATGATAACAGACTCAGAGTCTTCGTTGTAGTCGAGGAAGATGTGGGCTAACTCACACGTGGAATAGCCGTCTGCCACCTCTTGGGGACAGCAGGGACAGTAGTAGCCAACATGAGTTGGATTTCTAGATACCTGGTCCTGTGTCAAGCATCGAACTTGCATGATGATGGACTGATACAGGGTGGAATAAGAAAACTGCAGAGAGAAGGGACTGAAGACAGGTTGGAAGAAAGAACCAGGTGAAGAAGATTAGCAGAGCTGCTGAGATGGCTAAGCAGGTTAGGTGCTCACTAGCCTGGTGCCCTGGAGACCTGAGTTCAATTCCTGGAAGCCCACATGGTGGGTGGAGAGAGCTAACTTCCAAAAGTTGTCCTCTGGCTGCCACCCATGTGCCATGGCATCTATCTATCCATCTATCTATCTATCCATCTATCCATCTATCCATCTATCTACTATCTATCCTATCTATCTATCTATCTACATCTACCTATCTATCCATCCATCCATCCATCCATCTATGTTTCATACATCAATTATCCATCACATTTCATCCATTAATCATCTATCTATCTATCTATCTATCTATCTATCTATCCATCCATCCATCATCTATCTACCTCTATCTATCTACCTATCTACCTATCTATCCATCCATCCATCCATCCATCTATGTTTCATACATCAATTATCCATCACATTTCATCCATTAATCATTTATCTATCCATCTATCTATCTATCTATCCATCCATCTATGTTTCATACATCAATTATCCATCATATTTCATCCATTAATCATCTATCTATCTATCCATCTATCTATCTATCTATCCATCCATCTATCTATCCATCTATCTCATCTCTGCAAACCATTTTTAATTTTTTTTATTATTATTTATTCAATTGTGTGTGTGTGCGTATGTATGTGCACGCACGCGCACGTGTGTGTCTGTGTGTGTGAACCACGGACAGATTCGGGAACCACCATGGACGCCTCCACCTCCTCTTGTTTACTCTGCCCCGGGATTCACAGGCTCCCCTACAGGACCAGAAGTGCAAGCTGCCCCTGCTTCCACCTGCGTCTAATACGTGGGATCCGAACTCAGGACCTTCCGCCTGCAAGGCAGAGGCTTAACCCCTGAGCCACCTCTCCAGCCCTGCAAACCATTTTTTAAAATAAGATTAGCTCAAAGCAAGAAGAGGGTCACCTGCTTCCTTGAGATGGAAAGTAAGGAAAGACAAGGAGCTCAGATATACTTTGAGGGGGTTAACAGAGATCGGAACAGCTAGAGAGTCATGTTTTCTGGCTTTCATTTTTCTGGAAAGGAGACTAGTGACTCCTGAAACCCAGAGACATGATATAATTGGCGATAGAAATTGATGACCATGGGGCTGGAGAGATGGCTGAGAGGATAAAGCCTTGTTTTACAAGCAAAAGGGCCTGAGTTCAGATCTCAGATCCCACCTGAAAGTGCTGGTGGAAATGGCAACAGCCTGCAATTCCAGCCCTGGAAGGCAGAGACTGGGAAACCTCACGGCAAAGCAGAAAGGAGGTAGAGCCTGATGTCACCCTTGGACCTCCGCAGGCACACACAGTGCCCTCTGACACACACACACACACACACACACACACACACACACACACACACACACATGTTGCTGAACATATCTAACATACTTTTCTCCTCTAGACCTTCAGTTGTGGACCAGAAGGCGCTCTGTTTTTTAGTAACTCACAAGACCAGTACCCCAGCTCCTGGAGAATGCATTCAGTCTTCTCCATGGACAAAACCTGCCTATCCCCACCCTTCATCCGACCTTATGCACTTTTGACTCTTTCCAACATCTTGAAAAGCGGGCCTGGGGGTCGGACCCGCTCAGGTTGGGCTCCGCTCAAGGAACAACATGAGAACCCTGTCACAAACCCGTTTCACACCTAGAAGCTCTTTTCCCACAGGGCCCCCTCCCTTTCTCTCACATAGCAAGGGATCCGTTAGTTCAAGGCAGGTGTGCTCAGTGG
>JALPQD010000095.1:337508-375008 GCA_023101885.1 Typhlomys cinereus
GACAACCAGCTGGCTAATCAGAAAGCTCCAAACCAATGTTTTGAAAACCTAAGGGATGCTCCTGGTCTCCACATGCATAGGTGCATGCATACGTATACCTGTGAACATCACAACACCACACCACACACACACACACACACACACACACGGAAAATAGTGAGGCAACGGGGGCGAGTGAGTGCCCAACCTGATGGAGGAGCCATCTTGGATCCTAAGAGACTCTGAAGGAAAAGCTTCAGGAGCCTCGAAGTGCTCACCCTCCTGACAACCCTGACCAAGGAAGGCAACGCTCTCCAAGGACTGCTCAGATCACGAGAACAAGTCCCTACCTAGGTTAAACTACTGTGAGGCTTTCAATTATGAGTCAGTGAATGTGATGCAATGCTAGAATTCTGACGGCACGGATCCAACAGTGCTGTGGTTTGCAAACTTCATCTTCTTCCATCTAGAAATTGATGTATTTGTCAGCTTTCCTATTTCCAGTGCTACCAGACTCTATTATTGTAAAGCCAGTGGTCTGGCTAGAAACTATATTCATTTCTGGGTAGGAGATTTCTTTAGTGCAGGGTATTGGGCCTTGGACTTACTCAGTTCTTCCCATTTCTTGCTTGTAGCTCTTAAAAATAGCCGTAGAATGTGCTGGAACATAACATCCCAAGACAGGGGACGGGCAGGTCACAGCAGCCCAGACTCAGGTCAGTGACTTTTAGAGATAGGACGTAGCCTAACTCTTTGGAACCCATGAAGGGCTGCCTTTCGGGGTCCCTTGTTTTGGTGCAAGTGGAGGCATGCATAGTTAAGAAGAATCCATCTTTCCTGACCTTTGAGGACCAGCTCTCAGTGAACTGCTCTTGTTCTGTTGTCCTTCCCTACCTCCTTGAGAAACAGCAAACTGGTTTCCTGGAGCCTGTTGTATAGTAAGTATTCATCTTCCTGAAATCAGGCAAGAGGGAAATCACGCCATGAACTCACTTCATGGCCATAATGGGGATATTCATGGCTCCGTTGTGTAGCCACCTTCAGGTCTCTTATGCCAATATAAATTTCACTCTCCGATTTACTGACCATTATCCTCAACAAAGACGAATGCCAATAGAGGACCTGTCTGTTTTTTGTCACCTACTGTCCCTGTTGCCTCAGCGGATGCCAACTTGGGCCCTGCACTTGCCTTCCAGACAGAAAGGAAACTGTTGTGCTGATCTTGACATTTCTCGCACGTCTGTGCTCGGGCCAGTCCCCAGTCTTCCTCCCATGATGCCTAATACCTATTTGCTGATTGAACGAACGTATCTAAGATATGAACAAACTAATGAACTCAGCCAACCATGGGAATTCAGCAGGGGACGCCCAGTTGCTTGCAAAATGGGGGCAAGATGCCGTGTTTCATTTGTGGTACTCGTACTGCATAGGCCGATTGCATTTATTGACTGTGTTTGTGACACATGGGAGGTTTAGTGTAACATACCTGGAAAGCCTTCTACTGGATAAGTAAGTGCCTGGCTGGCTTGCTTATCTCTCACGCCAGCCTAAATCCCTGTTAGACTAAATCCAAATTTCTTCTTGCATTTTCTCTGGGAACAGAGAGGATGATTCTATCAAGTCCTGTCTTGACCTAATCAAAAACACACCAAACAGACTGTTTATTTTTATTACGTGCAACAAACGACCTGACCTGAACAATGTAGGAGGAAAGAGTTTGATTCTAGCTCATGACTAGGTTACATTTCTGGCAGGAGACTCATAAGAGAGAAGGAAGAGGGGGCTGGTCAAGTGACATCCACAAGCCAGAACACATTCATGATGCTTGCCTGCCCGCCCGCGAGTCTGGTGCAGCTAGCGCTCTCCATTTGTATGCAGTTTCAGACGGCCAGCCTAGGCAATGATGGACTAGGCTTTCCCACATCTATATACGCAAGAACCTGGTCACGGGCATCCCCAAAGGCCACGTTTGATGTGGAGATTACAAATAGGTGTCAAGGTTGGCAGCTGATGCTCATTCAGCATCTCTCTCATGCTCTCTGTTCAAAGTACGTCATCATCTCTCACTTCAGAGGTGCTTGCCCGGGGAGGCCCCCTGTCCTGTGTGTGAAACAGAGTGGGGATCAGCAAATGCACATGTGGTCTCCATGGTGACTGCTCGGTCCTGCCCTTGTGATGTTAAAGCAGCCGGAAGCAATAGGAGAGTGAACATGGCCAGGGCTAAGGAGACTTGGCTGATGGACCTTGAAATTTGGATTTCCTGTCATTTTCATGGGTCATGAAATGTTCTTCTATGGGTTGACTTCCAACCACTGAAGAGTACAAAAAAGATTCTTAGCTTCTGATGATGGAAGGCTTGGATTCGACCCTCGGGACACAGATTTCTGACCCCCTGAGACAGAGTCTTTCTCAGGATTGGCTCCAACAAATGTTTCTGTTCTTGTAAATCTGTATCAGGAACCTGTGGGTATTGGAAGAGGAAATAGAAAGCGAACAGGATCTCAGATTAAGTCACACCAGAAGTGGTCCAGATTTTGCTTCACTACATCATTTGGCGTGTGACTTCTTTAAATGCAGCCAGCGACTCTTCAATACCCACAGTCATCGCGGACAAGCCAACAGATGCAATGGGATATGTATGTCAAGGGTACTGCTGGGACCTCAGAGGGACAATACCTAAAAAGTCGATCCAAGTCAGGGAGGACAGTTGGTGACCAGAGACTTTAGTAAGGTTTGGAAAAATCTGCATGAAGAACCAGATAGGAATAAGGGGGAGAGAGAGAGAGAGAGAGAGAGAAAGAGAGAGAGAGAGAGAGCCGTAGGTTATCATGAAAGGCTCAAGTGCTACTGATGACTTTGGGCATCTGGTGGGTATATCATTTGGCCGTCATGGTGACAAGTAATAGATAGTCCTCTGGTTGTGGTTTCAGCACCAAGAGTACTAAGCTAGTCTAGTGACCACAAGGACCATATGTGTAGGGCATCCATCCCTCTTGTCTACTGGTTCCGTTTGTTTCCAGGGCAGTAGTAGGTGCCTAGTAGCCACCCAGTAAATCTGTGTTGAATAAACAATGTCGCAGCAGTGCATGTGCTCCAGGCTCAGTTAACTCCGGGACTCACGGACATTATCAAGGATTCAGGTTCCGTCTATCATTTGGTGAGTTTGCTCTATCTTCAGACATGTCTTCTGTGGCTGTAGCTACTACAGAGAGACAACTACGGTTCTGGTCATTACAATCAAAGACATGGCAGGAGACGGGCATCTCTTCTTGAACCTCTTTTCAAGATGATGAGGAAACTACTTTAGAAGCCTCAGCACCCCTCCCCCATCCGCTCGGCCAGACATGCATCGCACAGGAAGCTCAAGTAATTACTGGTCAGGGAAGCGGGACCATCAGGAACGGCTTAGATCTGGCTTCTAAGTGGGGGTGATATTTGTCCCCATTCCTCCCCTAGGGGATACAGCAATGTCTCAAGATATGCTTGATTGACACAATTAGGAAACAGGACACTAAAGGATGGAGTGGTCAGAGGCAGGGGTCCTGCTAATCCATCCTATAATGCATAAGGCCTCTTCCTGACAAGAGAGAAGTATCTGGTCCAAAATACCCACAGCCTTGGGGGGGTGGGGGGAAGAAGCCTTAAGTTAGACCAATCAGAAAGAAGCCCCCTGGGGCTGAGGTGGGGGGGGAACCACCTTCCTTGAAACATGTGGCCAGGGAGGAACATGAATATCTGTGAGAAAGCAGGGTGCTGGACGACATAGTGCAGAAAAAGGAGGTTGTCAGTGGGGGAGAAATAGAGATTCTCCGGAGTCCTCTCTAGAGGGACTGATTGGATTTTTAAGTTTAGCAGGGGACTCTAAGAATCTTTGGACAGATTTTTTTAAAGGAGTGCTGAACAAAGAGACAAAGAACAAATGCCTTCTGTAAAAATAAAACATTCCTACTTGGGGGGGGATGAAAATTATAACTTGCTGGCCGCTTCCCACCTCAGAACCACTCCCATGGGAAAATTTAGTAGGCTCATGCCTACTAATGTCTGCTGTGACTGCTGGTTCCAGAAACACCTCAGATGGGCAGAAACCAGGCCAGAGCTTCCAAGTGTTACCCCTATACCCACCCAGCAAGGCCTGCAAGGCAGTATCTGCTTTACGGATGTGGCTGCTGGGCACGAGGCTAGCAAGGGTGAGAGCTAGGATTCTCTACATTCTCTCTGTCTCTCTCCCCCTCCCTCTCTTCCTCTCCGTGCATGTTGTGTGTGCACATGGGTGTGCAGGCAAATGTGCACCTATGTACACACAAGTCACGTGTGGAAACCAGTTGTCAGCATCATGTGCTTTCCTCTGTTTTTCTCCATCTTATTTTTTTAAACATTTCAGGGCTCTCGCTGGGCCTGAAGCTCACTGATCCAGCTACACCCCCTGACCACCAAGCCAGGGACCCCACTGTCGCCACCCCCCCCCCCAGCTGGGATTACAGGCTCCTGCTGCTGTGCCTGCCTGGGTATATTTTTTTAAAATGTGGGATCTGGGAATTGAACCCAGGTCCTCACGCTGGCATGGCAAGCACTTTACCACCCAGCCATCTCCCCCCTCAGCTCCACTGCACCTTATAGGGGAAACCCTTTGAGCTCAGGAAGAGCCAAGACCCAGCATGTCCGAAGGACCTTTGCTCGAGGGGTACCAGGTGTCAAATGCTGGACTTCCGGATTTCTGTGAAGCTACAACAGCCTCCCCCCAGAACCAACGGTGGGTCAAAGCCATCAAGAGAGAAGGCCTCTTGGCCTGGATCTGCTTTTTTGTACCTTCAAGGCCCAAGAGAATCTCCCAATCTGAAACGTGGAAAATTAAATCATTCTCTTTGTGATGTTCCACTTCCTGAGCCAGAGTGGAGAAAAAATAAAAGCAGGTGCCATGGGAAAATAGGTCAATGATGTTCTGGAAGATGGGGGTGCTGGGGCCTAGAGAGGGTTCACTTGCTGCTGTTGAAATTGCTGTGTGATCACCCACTTACAGACCATCCGCAGTCGCATCTAGTCTAACCTCTGGATCCGCGGGTCAGTTGCATTTGGCTGGGCTCAGTGCACAGTTCGTGCATGATTTTGCCTGCGTCAGTCATGTGACCGGGTTGATCTGGCAACTCTCTGGGGCTGGATGACTTGTGACCACTGTTTAAGGACTGGGCCCTGCGTTTCTAGAAGGTCAGTCTTGCTTCCGCACACGGCCGATGGGTTCCAAACAGGAAATGAGAAGACCAGCACCAGGTGTGACTCAGCCGCCGACTGCTTCCTCTTGCGCGGTTCCACTGGCCCATGGAGGCAGTAGAGAAGGTGGGAAGATGGAGTGCAGAGAAGGGAACCAGGGTTCCTAGGGGCCATTCCTGTCATGATCCCCCTAGAAACCTCCCCACTGTTCGCCCTATCACTGCTTCTCACCGGATAGTCCCAAAATAGACTAGGACTCAGCGCCTCTGTATTGAGGTGGTCAATCTTCATCATCAACTCTGGTGGATTTAGAATCACCATGGCAACACACCAGTAGGCGTATCTGTCAGGTGTTTCCCAAAGGTGTAAAGAGGGAGAGAAGTCCACCCTGAATGGGGCGGGCAGCACGCCCCCCAAGTCCTGGGCTGAATAGAAAGAAGAAAGTGAATTCTGAACACCAGTCGTCTCTGTGTCCTGACTGCACACAATGACCGCTACCCCGGGCCGCCACGCCCCCTCGCCGCCCCACGCCCCTCGCCGCCACGCCCCCTCGCCGCCACGCCCCCTCGCCGCCACGCCCCCCTCGCCGCCACGCCCCCTCGCCGCCACGCCCCCTCGCCGCCACGCCCCCTCGCCGCCACGCCCCCTCGCCGCCACGCCCCCTCGCCGCCACGCCCCCTCGCCGCCACGCCCCTCGGCCGCCACGCCCCCTCGCACGCCACGCCCCTCACCGTGATGGACTGCATCCGCTCTTAAAACTGCGGACCAAAGTACCTCTCTTTTGCCTTGAGCTTGCTGGCTGCTAGGTACTTTGTCGCCGCAAGGACAAGGAGCTAAGACTGCTTCTCAAGAAAAACTCACGGGCAGGACTCAGTAGCGTCCCACTGGCGTCCCCCGCTCCTCCTTCTCTGGAGGGTAGAAGTGCAAATTTACTGCTTAATTCCTATTTGCCCTGGAAGTTCCGTCCGAATTCCAGCGTTGAGGTGTGATCGACCCTGGATTATAAAGTCTCCTGCCTGCACCCTTGGGGCTATCTTTTCTCTTCAGGGAGGGGCGATGCCGTCCCTCGATGGGTGCTTGCTCTCCCTCTTTGTCCTTCTGGAGCGCACTCTTGTGCCTCACTGGACTGTGGAGTCTCTCTGGGGCTGACCGAGACCCTCTTCACACACTCTTTCGGTCCACTTGGAAAAAGACGTGTCTCTCTTCCACACTGTCAGTTTTTCCGTCTCTCAGCTCGGCACGATCAAAGCATGAGCCATGCCTATTTGTGGAAGATTCCGTGGCTGTGGGCTCACCCCTTGCGTTTTTTAATTCCTTCCAGGCACCCCGGGAGCTGCGCATAGCTTGCGAACCAGCATCTGGTTTCTTCTCAGTCCTTTGTTTAAACCCACTGTCTCCTGATTGCCCGGAGGGCTGGCTTTCTACAAACCCGAAGCAGAAAAGCTTCTGTGTCCTCCTTTCCTGGGGTTCATTCCCTCTCAGACACTGGAAACTCAGAATGGTTTAGTTGGAGGAGAGAGAGAGAGAGAGAGAGAGAGAGAGAGAGAGAGAGAGAGAGATTCTTCCTTAGGGGATGGGGAAGCGCTCCGTTCTCGTTTTAGAATATTATCCCATTTGCTCCCCTACTGCCATCTATGGGGTTTAGGGTCAGCCAAGAGGAACTCTTGAAATGCTTGCTCCTCAGACACACTAAGGGTTACGTGCAGTAAATACTCAGAAAAATGTGTTGGAATGGGGGGGACAACAAGATTTTATTGTCCTGCATAGCAGTCACTCACTTTCCAAAGGCCCAATATCTCATGTACATGGTCTTTCTCCGCGGCCATGAAGGCAGAGCTCTCTCTAGAGGATTTTTCCTTCTTTTATTGCACTACTAATAATGGTTTGTCAGCCCTTTTTGTGTCTTCTGTTGCAGCCTAACAAATGTCTACAAATGTTGCTGCTTCCAAGACGACTCGCGCTCGCAGTTTGCCTGGGTCAAGTTTCCAAGGTCGGAGTCTAGTGGAGTTGGGTCTTCTGCTCAGGGTCCACTCAAGGGGCTAGCCTGGACTTGGGACCTGGGTTCTGATCCAAGTGCACATGGTTGTGGTTTGTTGACTGGAGTCACTTCCTGGCAGTGCGTGGCAGCGTGCCTGCTGAAGTCTGGTAGGGTATCTCTCCCTTCATGAGGGGCCCGGTGTCTCTTCAAGGACTTGGATTGAGAAACCACTCAGGATCCTTCCCTTGGGGTCTCATTTGTGCCTTAACTACAGCTGCAAAATCCTCTTCCTTTTACCATCTCGCAGAGTGTAAAGTTCATGAGGTTTCATGGGGCCTGTGCGCACTTGGGGGTGGGGTGGGGGGGATGCCAGAAGTCCGCCTACCACGCACTTCCTGCCTGCCTGCTGCTGTGGACCAGGCACTGTGTCCAGCGCTCTGGGAACACAGGGTCGCTGTGAAGAAGAGCAACGGATGCCATTCCTGTGTGGGGCCATCATGACTAACGACTGTCTGCCTCTGGCTTTAGTCGCCGTGGCAGTAGGCCTCCTGCCTCGGAACAAGAAGGCTTTATCTTCCCCACAAGAGAGGCTTTGTTACCCTATGAAGACCCAAGTCTCTCCTCGGGAGACCCGTCAGCCCTCGTTAAAACATGAAGGCCGCGTGAGATGGGCTTACAGGCTCTGACCAAGGCTAAGGGAAGCAAAGGCAGCATTTCTTGAACACTTATATGCTAGATTTTTTTTTATAGGATTCTACTTTTATGTCTATATGCAAACGGCGTTGAGCATCCGTAACTAGAGAGACAAGGATCTGAAACCCAGAATGTTTATGTATCTTGCCCGACGCCACGGATGCTAGCAAATGGCAGAGGTCAGTCTGAGCTGACAGCGTCACAGAGAACACGCTCCTGCCACGCGCGCGGGTGGGCACGGGGCTTCTGGGGGCAGTGTCTGGTGATGTCCTCCAGCTCTCCCACCTACCCCTCTCTTCTCTCCACTGGGGCTGAAATCCAAACAGACACGGAAGCCGTCAGTCACGTTGACCCGTGGGCCTCCCTAAGGTTCAGGGGTGGGATACTGAACCAGCTTCAGTTGAGCCTGTTGCCCCCCTATAAGACTGGCTTCACCCCCGTGACAGAACAGATCTCTGCACACTGGGTCCTTCACCACGACTCCACCACTGCCCTGCCCCTCTTTGTTTAAGAGCTCCTAACAGCACTCGCACGGAGCACATCTTTCTTTGAGAAAGTGTCTTGGTAGCTTTACTACTGTGGCTTCTTTACGAGGTGCAGGAAGGGAAGGGGACAGTAAAAAAATCAATGCGAGTCAGTGGGCCGCTCAGGAGAGACTGAACCCTGTGGCCTGAGACCTCCTTCTACGCCCCACCCCGCCCCATCAAAGCTCACTGGACTTAGATTTAACAGGGGGCTCACCAAGACCTGGAGGGCAAGAAGAATGGGGCAGCGGGGACACGACCAGAGGGTTGAGGACAACGTCAGTCATGGCCGCCTGTGAAAGAGGAAGCTGGGACCCGCGCCCCGGGGAGGGGTTGCCTCGCACTCGGTTTCTCTTAGTTCTTCTTGAAGGGGTTCTGCCTGGAGCCCCTCTGTAGACACAGTCCCCTGGGTGCTTCCGTGAACAGACAGCGCTGGTCTCCAGACAACCTCGGGAGAGATATCAGAGGGACAGACAGTTGGCACAGAGAGTCGGTGCCGATCTCCCAACCCTCTCTGGGCAGAACTCACAATCCTGGTGTTACCACACATTCTCAAGCAGCCCACAGCTGTGTGTTAGTGAACAGATGAAGTAAGTGGAATTGCCTCTTGGAGCCCTTATCACTTAGTGAAAACAGGGGTTTCTCTGTGAATGTGTTCTTGCATGTAAAAAAAAAAAAAAATCTGCCCCTAAAGTAACTCTATTTCTATTTGCTTTTCATTTCTTTGCTTCTTAGTACAATTAAGTGTTAATTTTCTAGGTTCCTATGGCCCTTTCTTTTTGGGGCAAATCTATAATTGGATTGTAAAAGTAAAAGGTGCCCTTGAGAAGAAAGGAGAAGGAGGACAACAGAGATGGAAAAGCTACTCTATCAGATGGAAGTACGTCACAGCGTCTGCAGCCAAGCACCTCTATCCCCCAAAATATATGCTCCCACCTGATGGTGTAGGCAAATTGCTTCCTGTCATGTGCAACGTGGAGGTCATAGTAGTTCCTGACTCAAGGGGTCAATAGAGTGATTAAATGAACTAGTATGTGAGAAGTAGCTCGGGGCCTAATAGCATAATTACTATAGTTCATGATAATTGAATTAGAATTTTAAATATAATATCCTTATAGTTGCTTTTATTCAAAGTGTCCAAGTACTAACCTAAGCAAGGTCTGTAAGTTTGTTTTCCTATTATGCTAATATTATGCCAAGGGAATTGGCCACACTATCATCACGTAACAGCTGAGAGAGGGATGATCCTTACTTGCCAGACCAGCATGTCTGGCCAAGTGTACACAAAGATGCCCAGTTCAAGTGTACACAAGGATGCCCCCTTTCTCAAACAGTTCCCTCCATTTTATTCACGTGGGGACTAGTCCCACCCACCATGGGCTGGGCCTTCCCCATCCACTAGACAATCTCCTACAGGTTTGCTCTGGGCTTAACTCAACTAGTAATCCTCTACCAATGTGCCCAGAGCTCAAACCCTCAATCATCAAACTGACACCTGTGTCTAGCAATGGCAGGATGGATCGATTATCTGAAGCTGGTTCAACCTACAGGTGAGTCCTCCATCTACACGATCTGTGCTAAACACCCAGAGTCGATCACTGCTTTGTTACTGAGGCGGGATGTAAGTTACTGGCCAGGCGCGTTCCCCTGGAGATTAGGCAGCATCAACCTTCAGCATAGACAGGCAAGAAGCTGCTGATGTGGATGTCACTGTGACAGCAGCATTCCGTCAAACACTCTCCACGCATCTCTAGGAAGTTCTTTCAAACTCCAAAGAGTAGGCATGATGCCCACTTCATAAAGCCAGCCTGGCTTGTACCAAGATGCACACCTGGTGAAGGAGGGAAGTAACCTTAAAAACCACCCCTTCGGCCACTGGAACACTCCAGCCTTCAAAACCTGCTTGGTCCTCTGTCCCCTTTAAAAATGATCGTCATCCTTCATTCTGTCTTCACTTTTCCCACTGGCCACGTGGAGTTGCCATCGGCTCTATCTGTATCTGGCCCCTCTCTAGGCTGAAATTCGAGAGCGAATTCTCATCCATATTCCCATCATACATCCTTGCACTCTCTAGTTTAATGCCTAACAATTACCATAATGATCTATAATGATTGCTGGGATGATGATTAGACGCCCACCAGCCCTCACCCCAGCCAGGGGGAACCATTGTCGAAGGCGCCTGTTCTTCCTGGCGCATCTGCCCGCCTCCTTATTAGTCCTGCCCACAGCCCAGGCTCCCTCCAGCACGTTCCATTCCCATCTCGAACCCACCACCATCGTCACCAAGCAACGGTAGCACCAGCTGCCGGCCCCATGTCTGGATGCTTAGCCTCCCCCCACATTGCTGCTCCTTGGACTTTGAGGTGGCCCCTAGAACTGTCTCCATCGCTCCCCCCTAACCTCTTGTCCCAGCGCTTTCTTTGAACCTCAAGCATTCCCAGGACAGAGAGGGAAAAAGATGGTCTTAAGGCTGTAAGTTAGTCCCCCTTCCCCTTCTCCTGTTTGGGCCCCAGGACATACCCAGACCATGTTCCTGGCCAGAGCTGCAAAGCTCATTAGGATGCCTTTCCCACAGGGAAGCCTCCTCCCGGGGAGGCCTAACGCAGAGATGGAAAGGCAGCTGTGAAGGACACGTCACGTGACCCTGTCTGTTGATTGACATGCCGGGTAGAGATCAGTGCTACCCGGTACGCTTAGACACACTCGCCCCCTCTGCAGCTCTCGCTGGGCACCAGCGTCGTGCAGGGCTCTGCACCTGTGGTGATTCCAATGACCCGACCCTTGTCTTAGATAGCTCTCTCATCCACCTGGGCCATGTTCACATCAGCTCGGGTTCACCGTGGCGCTAATCTTCCTCTTCTACATAATTATCCTTTACATGTAGGCTCTTATTTTTAAAAATCCACCAGAGAGCTGGGCCATCTGTGTGGATTACCTTCTCCTACATTTCAGATGCTGCCATGGGCCTCAAGGTAATTAATGTAAGCTCCCTGATGATACCCAACTTCCCGAAGCTCCGGGCACTTACTTTCAGCGGCCCTACGTGAGCATCTTCAGATGTTGATAATGTGTTGATTGATTTATATGTGAGTCTTAGTCACCCATCAGAGGTTCTGCCTGAAGTCCAGTTCTGGCTTTGCCAACCAAATACTTTGGCCCAGTTGCTTTTAATCCCTGGACCTCGGTCCCCTCACCTGTTACCACAGGCATAATAAGAGGCATGACACGATCATGAAATTCATTCCCAGGTGACAAGGTTGCGTGCAAAAATTCTACTTCGTCTCAGTTAATCTGCATGTATTACGATCTGAATTCTGTGCTAGACTTTGGGGATTCTGAGAGACTGACACATGGTCCCTGTTCCCCTCAAATTCACAAACAGGAGGGTGGAAACAGATGCAAGAGATGTACTTAGATCTCTAGGAGTTCTTTGGGGACTGTGGGAGAGAAGGAATGAATATTTATTAAACTCCACAATGAGAGTTGGAGGAATCCAACTAAAGGACAGTCATTGTGGTGTGTGTCTTGGGGCGGGGAGAGCGCCCCACGAACATGCTTTTCCGCCTGACTCCCAGCTGTCTGACTTTCCCGAAGCAGCATCCGGAAGCCACGGGAGACTTCTTGTCCCTTGGAACAGCCCTGTCCCCGAGAACAACCCCAGAATGCTGATGGCCCCTTTAACCGCCTTGGGAAACCTCAGACCCAATCTGGGGCTGGATAAATATGCAAAGCAGGGCTCTCTCTCTCTCTCTCTCTCTGTCACCCTTATCCTGAATGCTTTTCCCAGACCCTCTGTCTCCTGCTGCCCAGTAACGTGTTGCCGTGGGAGACAAGTGTACTTAGTGTGGCAAGTCACACCACACCCTGGGCTTCTCCGATCCCATGTCAGGCTGACCCTGATGTGAGGCCAAACTCCCCCCCGCAACTTCCTGAGGACACAACGCTTGTATGTTTGCATGCACGCTGCGTCTCTGGGAGCTGGTTTTGAATAATCACCCTGCCTGCCTGTCTCCTCTCCATGCACGAGGCTGCAGAAGGAAGGAGCTCGCTGGCTGACTTCTCTAAGGATGTCTAGATTGATTCCTCTTCTGTCACCCCATCTCCTGCGTGTCAGGTTCCAAACCCAGCCAAGGACAAGTCCAGATGGGCCTTTTCTTAATGAGGCAAGAGACATTTAGGCAATACAAATCACTCCCTACATTAGATACTTTCACAGCACCGGAGATGGGAGGAAGCGGGCGGGGCGGGGGGGGGGGATCCCAGAAGCTAGCTCTCCAGACTTGGCTCGTTAACGGCAGCCACTCAGGTTAAAGGAGGCAAAGTGACTTACCCTGAATTGTTTCTGCCCTCTCGGCAGAGACGAAGCACATGTGGCTGCCCTTAAAGAGTGTCCTGTGTCCTCGGAATGTTTTGCTTATAGAGTTTATTCATGAGGACAAATGGTTAAGATTTACTGAGCACCTGACGCATGTTTATTTAATCTGCAACGCCGCCCCACCAAGAGGTGCTTGGGTGGGCCCCTCCTTACAGATTTAGCAGCCCAGATATAGGATGCGTGACTCATTTGCCCAAGGTCATATGGTAAGTGGGGGAGGCAGTATTCAAACCTAGGGTGTCTATAAATGATGGGCTCATGGGGCATGGCAGCCCGTTGATAGACAGACAAGCAGTCTGTGAATGAAGAGTGTGGGGGTTCTGCCCTAGATACCTGCATGGGCCTTGAACAAGTCGCCTTGGCTCCCCATATTAAAGCACAGCACAGGGCTTGCTCACACAGTGGGGTAGGAGTTAGGCATTTAGTACATGCAAAACATCTATACCAGGCCTGGCACTGAGGAAGGACCCAGCAGAAAGGACCCAGAACGTTACTTCTGCCCATGCTAGGGACGGGGGGGGGGGAGGGGACTGGTGAGAGGGCCCTGCATAAAGCTGGCCCTATATAAATCTAGTCACTTGAGTCTGATCCTTGGAGTCCTCATGGTGGAATAAGAGAACTGATTTCTAAAATTTGTCTTGTGATCTCACATATGTGCTACAGCACATTCCGTTCTCTCTCTCACTCTAATAAATACTAAAAAGAATACACAAGGCGGGCTGTATGTGAGGAGAAACAACACTGAGGTTGACTACTGGCCTTTGCACGCACTTGCATATGTGCATGTGTCGGCACGCACACACACTCACACTCATGTTCACACTCACGTGCATTCAGATATACATGAGCACCCACGCGGCATGCTCATCCTCCCATGCATATGAATGGCTGCGCCTACCAACTTAGAAGCTCAACCTACACCTGGAAATCTTCCAGACTTGGTCTGCCACGTCCCAGATATCCTCGGCCACCAGCACAAGATTCCCCCTGACCAGGGCAAACAAACGTGGGGATGAAGAAACGGTTCGCTCACGGCCCACTCCCTTGCAGCCCAACTGCCCCTCAAATGTTTTGGTTTTCTGCCTCTCATCGGACTCCCTCAGGTGGGATGTAGGGGGGGGTCAACCAGTGCAGAAATGCCAGGTGGAAGAGGAAGTCTGTTCTTTCTCACAATTAAATGCAGGTCTGGGTGCTGGGAAGGAAAGCTACAAGCATCTAAATATCAAGTTATTAATCACCTGCAAGTCATGTTTCTCCCGGTGGTTTCGTCTCAGAAACAAAGCCTAACGTTCCACCGTAGCCTAGATTTTAACTATGTTTTTCAAAAACTTGAGCAGTTGCTGCTGGAAGAGAAGTCAGGGTTCTAATTAAGTTGGCCCGGCTGAGGGCCTTACAGGAGATTGCCGAACGATTTCCAGAACTGACAGGCATTTACAAGTGAAAGCAGAGAGGAAACTATGCTTGGAATTCACGAGAGGCGCTGCGGAGGTATGTAATTATGACTGAAACGGAAATGTAATTTTATCATTTGGAAATCTCGTTCCTTGCTCTACTTTTTACCAGCACCGCTATATATAGACACACTCGCAGGGAGATTCCTTGGGTAGAAGACAAAAAAAGAAAATCGTGCGTTCCTTGATAACTGTGAGAAGTATTTGCTGGGGAAGAAATAAAAAGTTGTTGATTTAATGATATTGAAAAAATTGCAGATAAGAAGTAGCTTTGCTAAATGATGAGAGCTGATTTTTCTCCTTTTTTTTTACATGTGCCTGTGTGTGTGTGTGTGTGTGTGTGTGTGTGTGTGTGTGTGCACAAAAGAGCACTTGAGAGTGTGTGCCCTATAAGGGACCAACAGGAATCATCTTGCATTATGCTGCCTCCTTATTGCTTTGTTTTGGGGTTTCACAGGCTCTGTCTTCCAGGACTGGAATTACTGATCTAAACTCAGGTCCTTTTGCTTGTGAGGCAAGTGATTTCCCTGCTCAGTCATCTCTCCAGCCCACCTTTCTTTCTTTCCTTCCTTCCTTCATTTCTTCTTCCTTCCTTCCCTTCCCTCCCCTCCCCTTCCCTCTCTCCTTTCTTCCTTCCCTTCCTTTCTTCCTGCCCCTCCCTTCCTTCTCCTCCTCCCTCTTCTTCTCTCCCTCTCTCTGTCCCTCTCTTTCTTGACAATGTCTCACTGTGTAGCCCACCCTGGTCTCCACCTTATAACCCTGATACCTCAGACCCTGAGTGCAGTTTAGCAGATGCGTACCACCACAGTTGGCCTAAGCTGATTTTTCTTTGGGGTGGGGGTGTTTTCAACTGGAGCCGCAGCTAGGAGGTGAATAGTATTTTGGATTTTAATTTTATTGTCATCATTACGATGGCGCTTTGCAGATGAAAGCAATGATGGAAGGTAAATACAGTAACTTTCCCAGGACGGCCCCCCCTAGTAACGTTGCTGCTGTAATTTACACTCTGCCAGACTCCAGCGCTCTCTCCACCACAATCCATCCCTTGCTGCCTCGTGGCGACTTGACAACGGTGACTGTCATCCTGGAAGCTCTTGTCATGTCAGAGTGTTGAAAAGGAATATTATCACACCCAGCGTCTTTTCATTTGTTTAGGAAGTGCTAAAGTTTTTCCTCACTTCACACTTGTGCCCTGGTGCCATCCGCAGGCAAGGCAAGCTCCTTCCCCTGCCATGTTGGTGATGTGTCTCAGGATTCGGCACATGTTTTCCTCTGTGCAGTGTGCCCTGCCCTGCCCTCTGCCAGCCTCCTTCACTAACGCCTACTCAGCCATCAAATGTCAACTTGATCTCAGAGGCTTTCCCGGCCCTGGCTTTCCTCCTATTCTCTCGTCCTCCTACACTTTGTCTTTCGTAGCGATTCCCAACGTGTGCATTTATTGTGCCGTTAGTTATGACCCAGCAGCTCCCCTCTAAAGTCCAAGGTCCATGAGGACTGGCCTTGTGGCTGGCTTGTTCACAGTGGTGTCTCCTGTGACAAGTGGGAAGACCCTGCCCGTGTTAACCTAGTTAAGTTTGAACAGCCAAGCAACAAGGGAAGGAAACATCCACCATGCACAAGTGTGGCTTGCATTGAAGGAGCGCTACCTGCAAACTTGTGTCTATGGCTTGCATTGAAGGCGCGTTACCTGCGAGCCTGTGTCTATGGATTGGGACCCAGGGCCATAGGATAGGGACGTCATGAGAGAGTTCTCGAGGTCTCTGTGTGGAAACTGCCCTCGGGACGAGGCAAGGCTTCCCATGAGTCCTCAGGATCAAGGGCTGAGCCAGGCGGTAGAATGCTGAGCAAACTGTTTGGTGTGTTATAGTGACTCAGAACATAAAATCAAGCAGCCAAGCAGCCTAGGATGCTATTGTTTTTTTCACCGAGACGATCTTTTCAGGCCTAAAGACAAGTGGAATTGCTCGGCATTCATACACTGATGGGCCCTAAAGAAACAAAAAAAGCTGAGCTACAAAATGTAGCTTGCGTCTTGGGCTCAGATCCTGTGATTCCTCACCAGGAACAGGGAAGGGCTTGGGGTTTCTAAGAATGTGTGGCCCAGTGTCTCCCGCTGTCTACTTCCAAACAAGTAGGGTGACGCTACAGAACCCCCAGCTGAGGCATGAAGCGGCTCTTGTAAACAAGCCCTTCACTTTTAATAAGCTCAAAAGTCAATAGAAGAAATCACACAAAGATCAATCTTTTCGACTCCATAAAAATTAAAAACTACTTGAAATCCCACACCACCCAAATGGAAGGCAAACGGTCAATGGACAGAAATCTCCTCTGTGACTATGAGGGTGAAATCCAATTTGATTCCGTTCAATTGGTATCAACCGTGTGGCCTCCAGTAATGAGAACAGTTAGGGGGTGTTGGGGTGTGTAGGTTGCAGAGCGGGAGCTATAGTGCTCAGGAGATAGTGTCTGCTCTCAGGTCTCTGCTGGGAGGATAAGACATGGGAAGAGACCAGCCCATGCCTCTGTCGGCAGGAGGCTGCACTAGAAGCACGGGTACTCCGAGAGAAGATAGGGTGCCATGGCATGAATCTGAAACGACCCCCATCAGCTCAAGTTCTGAACTTATTTCCAGCCGGTGACACTCTTACAGGTGGGGCTTCGTTGGTGGAAGTAGGTCATTGGGGGTTCGGCTCTGCGTGGCTCCATCGGTTTCCAGGGGCTCTTCCTGCTTCCTGACACATTATGACGTGAACAGCCTCCATCCAGCGCTCCCACCGCCACAGCCAGAGTTGCGAGAGAGTGAGTCCAAATACACCTTCTCTCTCCGCTTTGTTTCTATGGGTATTTTGGTCACAGCAGCACACAAGCAATCGTCAGCCTGGAGTTCAGGAAAGGCTCCCAGAACTGGGGACTTGAGCAAATAAAACAAGTCGGAACTGCCCGAGGCAACGAGGGGAGAGAAGGGTGTTTAGAGAGGAGGGTGTTTAAAAAATCATGGAGCTGTGGAAAGCCTTGGTGTGCGCAGACCCAGAGATGCTCAGTTCTTTGGGGTTCTGGAATGTGTTGGGAAAGGCTGTGCGGGGATTCACTCCGGAAATGTTTCTACTCTTTCCTGCAGCTGATAGGTCGTCACCAAAGGAGCCAACCAGGGCCTAATGGTTATGCCTGGATTCAGTGTGGCACAGTAGCTCTGGGTGGATGAATGGACAGTGCTGAGGATTTCCAAGTCATTTTTAATGATCATGGCTATATCTATTATTTATTTATTTATGTGTGTGTGTGTGTGTGTGTGTGTGTGTGTGTGTGTGTGTGTCAGAGAGCACTGTGTGTCCCTGTGGAGGACCAAGGGTGACTTTGGGAATCATCCGGAATTGTTTCTACCTCCTTCTTGCTTCGCTCTGGGATTTCCCAGGCTCCACCCACCAGGGCCAAAAGTGCAGGCCGCTGCCGTTTCCACCTGGCGTTTTTACATGGGACCTGGGATCTGAACTAAGGGCCTTCTGCCTGGGAGACAGAGTCTTAACCCCTGAACCATCTCTCCTGCCCCATCATGCTTATATTTTTGACAGTTGACCTGTTCAGTAGATTCACAGCCTCACATGTTTTAGCTGGTGTTTTTTGTTTGTTTTTGCTCTGCTCTGCTCTGCTCTGCTGTTTTGTTTTGTTTTGTTTTGTTTTGTTTTGTTTTGTTTTGTTTTGTTTTGTTTTGTTTAGAACAGCAGTTATAAACCCAGCGTTTTTTTCCGCTGGGTTCCAGCACCGTGTCTTCGGCACGGGAAGTCTACTGGCTTCCGACTCTGTTTCCTGTCAGCCAGGGAAGGAATTACATTGACTCTAGTGCAGAAACGTTTCAAAATCCTCTTGCTTCAGCGTGGTCTTCAGGCTCATCTCCCTAACCCGTCACCCTGCTTGTCACTGGATAAATCATTTGGGAGATGTGATCATTGTCATCCTGGTTATTACACGGCTGGAGAGAAAGAACAGATTGTAGACTCAGACCAATAGCTATGGGCAGATCCAAAGTCTCCTTTACAGGTAGCGGTTGAAGAAGTGGGTGGGGCAAAGGGACTGGGATGCATCCTGACTCCCAGAGGAAAAGCGCGAGCTCCGTGCGTTCATTTCCCCTCTTGTTGCTAGGATGAAATGGCTGACACAAGCAACTGAAGGAAGGACGGCTTTGCTGTGACTCACAGTTTGAGGGCTGAGTCCATCCTGGTGGGGAAAGCATGGTAGTGAGAGCTGGGTGGGCGGTTTGCATTGCAACCGTGGTCAGTAAGTAGAGAAAGATTCACACTGCCGTTCCACTTGCCGTCCCCTCTCTATTCAGCCCATGGAAGGAGCTACCCACCTCAGTCAACTCTCTAGAAATACCCTCACAGACACCCTCAGAAGGCCGACTCCTAGGCGAGTGGAAACCCAAGTCGAGAGTCAAGATTAATTGTCACCCTGGGGTAACACATAATGGGATTCTCTCAGAAGAGATGACATAATTAAAACATAGATTAAGTCTTTGTCCCTAGTTCCTGTTTGCCCCCCAAACTTTTGGAATCTCCTTGATAAGGAGAGCTCTTTGCTAGCCAATGGGCTTCTAGAAAATACAAAAAGGTTCATGATAACGAGGTGACTCAGGTCAGAGCCTCTAAATAGTTGAAGGGTAGGGTCAACCCCAGAAAACCCAAAAGACCAAGCCCATGATTAGAAGGTGGAAACTTTCAGTTCCTCACATTCCTCTCCAACCTCAGGGGACATGAGACAAGATGAAGACTGCTTTGTGAACTCTCAAATGAAGTTCTACGCTTCCAGACGTGAAAGGTGCTGGGGAGCTGGAGAGGCGTGGCAGTTCTGTGTCCCTCCCCAACCATGCCCTGTATCTCTCTTCCATCTGGTTGTTCTTTTTTTTTTCATGTTTTCTCTTTTTTTTTTAATCCCACATTTTATTTTTTTCCTAATCATACAAGCTCAATAGATAATACCCCCATCCTCTCCCTCCCTTGCCCTGTCATCCCCATTGCATTGTCCCCCTTCCCTCCTTCTTTTCACCCCTCTCCCTCCCTGCATCTCTCCTGGTGCCTTCCCCTTCCTCCCTCCCATCCCCTGGAGCATCCATTTATGTGGGCACCAAACCTTCCCTCTGAGTCCTGCATCCTAGTGAGGGTTCAGGACTCAGTAGCATAGCCCGGGATCCCTTCTTGGGCTCCCCATTAGCATGGGAACTCTATTCTGTTTAATTCCTTACTTCCAAGGATCCTACTGCCTGAAGCCTTCTCCCCTGTGATCCCCGCTAGACTTTGGGCAGTATCCTTTGTCATAAACAAGGGTTAGGTAGAGGGCTATCCTGAGTTCTGAGCTGTTTAGTGAGCCAGCATATCTGAAGAAGGGATCACTGGAATTCTGGGTCATAGTTAGGAGATAAGTACAGAGAAACCCAGGACTGGCACCGCGTGTCTCGGGCATTGTGGGATGGAGCCCGTGACCTGGGAGACCATGAACTCTGAGTATCGGGACAAGAAGCAGGGACTCAGTGGTACTGGCAAGACAGCGAATATCTGAGGTTAGGAGCTTAGATTTCCTTGTCCTTTTCTCTTAAGCCACCGGAGAAGTTTCTGGTGTGCTCTTAAGCAGGTCTTACTTTACCAAGATAAGTTTTAGGCATAGCAATGGAGCGTTGAAAACAAGGTGCTGCGAATTACAGATGGCAGTCACAAAGAGAACCATGATGTTTGGCATGGGACCACCTTCTGAGGTGAGTGTAGGATAGTGACATTACAGCCACAGAGACGGGAGTGGCACGAGAACCAGGTGCCCTGAACAAGTGGCCAAGCAGCTGCCCCTTCCCCTAAATATGCCAGAAGAGGGTCTTAAAAAAATTCAGCCCGCTTTTCATATCACTGGAAAAAACATACGTCAAAACCAAAAAAAAGGGGAGGGGGGAGGGAGGGAACTGGTAAAAAATTTTAAAATGTATAATTAAATTTTTAATAAAAAAAAAAACCAAAAAAAGACATTTCTGCTAAAAATCAAAATACTATTTTAATTCTCTACATACTTTATGCAGGGAAAATTAAAATAAGTATGAATAGCCAGTGAGACCCTGAATTGATAAGGGAAGAGGAGTTCATTTAGCTAGTGCTGTCTTGACCGATACTCACCAGGAAAAGTATGATTGGAAGTAGCATGCAGAACAAGAGAAAATAAGCAGAGAACTAAGGAAGTAGCTAAGGAAAGTTCCATAAATTAAATCACAGCTTGAAAGAATAAAGCCATGTTAACGCTCATTACCATATTTTAATTTCATGGTGATTAAAATTATAATGTAGCATGTATTACCACTTAATTGATCTGCCAGCATCGAGTATTTGCAAGTTTCTTTTTGTTCTCTGAAGTCATAAACTATCTACTCTCTGCTGCATAATTTCACTGGTAATTTTAAGGCATAAATATTTTTCTTTATGAAAATTCTCAGGAAATTAGAACCTTGATCGCTATTTATTTATATCTGCTTTGGTGAGAGGCCAGGAAATTCATTTTCTTACATTTTGAATTTTATCAAATTAAAGCACTAAAGAATTTTATCTGTTAATCTTCTTGCTTCCTTTTATGACAGTTTTACAGTTTAATCGAAAATGTTTGGAGATCTCGAGGGGGCAAGCTAAACAAGTTCCCACTAAGATTGGAAGTTTTCTCTTACTGACTTGGGGAGATGGCTCAGGGGTTAAAGCCTTTTCCTTGAAAGCAGAAGGACCTGAGTTTGGATTCCCAGATCCCACGTGTAAATGCTGGGGAGATATGGTGGTAGCCAGCAACGCCAGTCCTGGAAGGTGGAGCCTTAGAAACCCCAGAGCAAGGCTATAAGGAGGAAGAGCAACCCAGGATGATTCCTAAAGCCAGCCTTGGGCCTCCACAAGGACACACACTTAAGTAACTTCTAATACACGTGTATACACACACACACACACACACACGCCTTTCTCATTGAAGGTGTGGACATCTGGTGAGATTTTAGGATCTTCAGTCCACTTGGGTCTCTTGCCTCCTATTCACCCCTTGGGTGCCATCTTGTGTCTGCCCTGAGCTCAGGGTGACCCTTTCTTACAGTTGGCACTGGCCGCTCAGAGTTCAGACCCTCCAGTCTGATTATCTGGTGAGACTGTGCCCAGCCGCCCTGGTCCTGGTGAAGTGAATGGGTCGCATATGTCCCCGGGAGCCTCATGGGTCTTCAGATAAAAATACATCCGGCAAATTGCAAAACCTTCCAGAGACAATATGCTTTCCTGATGGCACTCGCCTCCCACGACAGCCACTGCACTGATTAATGGTCATCCAAATCGGCCACCTGGCACTGTCAGAATCAAAAAGGGCATGGCTTCAAAGGCAGGTTCTCTCTCTCTGTCTTTCTCGCTCTTTCTCTCTGTCTTTTTCTCCCTCCTCATCCCTCCCTCCCTTCCCCTTCCCTCCTCCCTCCCTCTCTCCCTCCCCCTCCTTCTTTCCCATCCTCCTTCCCTCCCTTCTTCCTCCCTCCCTCTCCCTCCTTCCCTCCCTTTTTCCTCCCTCCCTCTCCCTCCTTCCCTCCCTTCTTCCTCCCTCCCTCTCCCTCCTTCCCTCCCTTCCTCCTCTCTCCCTTCCATCCTCCCTCCTTCCCTCCCTTGCTCCTCTCTCCCTTCCATCCTCCCTCCTTCCCTCCCTCCTTCTCTCTACAGAAGTGATGTTTGAATCCTCTATTCACCCATATCACAATTTTTAGGTCTTTAAATAAATGTTCCCATTCTTGGCCAAAATAGTTATATTAAAGATGACCAACTATTTTAAGTCAACTACTGGGGAGAATTGTTTTGCTTTGGAACCTGTTTTCACGTACTACCAATAAATCAAAATTTAAAAAAGGTAAGTGGCAACAGAAACAGCCTTTTACATCATCTTTATAAGTTATGAGCAAAGAAATGGAATTTCAGTGCTGAGCCTTAGGGTGGGTTTGTGAATTTGATCACATCACTCCTCCAGCAGTTGTTTATCTGGCCTTGATGTGGTTTACTACTGAGCATTTACAAGCATGGTACATGAGAACAACATGCCACCCCGCTACACAGATATGTCAGAGTATTTGACTATAAGAAGCGGAAACCCTCTCAAAACGACACAACCCTGGGAGAAGTCCTTACTGGGGTCAGACGGGGACATCTGTCAGATCCAGAGGTGACAAATATAGACAGAGTCCAGAACTGATTAAAACTGAAAACCGAGGTTAAGGAACTGCATAGTCCTTAGTTGTCCCTCATGGAACAGCTCTGTGGGATTTCTGAACACCCCAAACTCTGGTTCTCGTCGGCTTGCTAGTTCCAGATCTTAAACGGACTAACTCAGTCTCTGAGTTTCAGTTCAAGAGACAAAGGAACAGAACAGAGTTCATCATTGCCTAGTCAGCATACTAGAACTTTCTGAAGCAAAAGGCGTAGAGTTTTCAGCCTTGAAGGGGGGCAGTTTTCAATAGAGTGGTGATTCAGCAATGTTGGTTCATATTCCTGTTAACTCTGCTTAGGGAGAATCTGTGGTATCTTACTCTGGGAATTTAATAGTGAGGGAGAAACAGGGGTTATAGGTCGAGGACTTGAGTTCAATTCCCAGAGCCCACATTAAAAAAAAAAAAAAATCCAGGTGTTGAGGTCCACGCTTATCATCCTTGGTTTTTGAAAGCAGAGACAGGTGCATTGCTGAAGGTCATCCTGGCCTTTTTGGTGAATTTAGGGCTAATGCGTGATCCTCTCTGGAGACAGAAGGCACATGGGAGTGACACTCAGGGTTACCTTCTGGCCTCCACATGTGCACAAACATGCAGACACACACATGCACGTTGAAAACAAAAACACAAGAAAATTAGAAAAAAGAAAATCAGCCATGCCATAGAGGGGCCCTCAGAGAGGTGTTTCACGAGAACATATGGGGGCATATTTGAGGGCTCAGAATCAGAAAAGGGGCACACCAAACACTGGGAGGAGCAACTCTAACCTGGGGACGAAGAACCGTGCACGCTAATGTGAAACTCTAGAAAATAGGAAATGACCAGCCTCAAGGTCTCAGGCCAGCAGCACAGGCCTTAAAAGAGGAACAATGATAGATGGAAGGGCTGGCCGGATGGCTCTGCATAAAGACACCTGTAGGCAAACCTGGTGACCTGAGTTCAATCCCCAAATTCCAGTTGTCCTCTGACATCTACATATATGCACATGCCTGATATCTCTCTCCCTCTCTCCCTCTCTCTCTCTGTCTCTCTGTCTCTCTGCCTCCCTCCCTCTCTCTGTTTCTCTCTCTGAAATAAATATTTACACAAGAACAAAAGACACGAGAGATATGCGCCCTCTCACTTCATCCTCACAACAAATCTCTCAAGAGGTTGAAGGTGGTATAATTTGGTCATTGCTCAGCTCCTGGACTCTGAATGCTTGGGTTCAGATTCCAGCCCTTCTGTTCTGCTAACTATATGTCAGTCGCTCTTCTCTTCGTTCCTAGATTCCTCCTCTGCAGACTCTAAGCAAGAGAGCCATTGCAGTTCCACTCTGGGGCTGAACAAGATTAGACAGAGAAGGACGAGAACTTGAACGTTCACTTGCTGTGATGTTCAGTATTGTCAATCTGATGCCTGAGAGGCAAGTTTTCTGGAACCGTCTGAGAGGACTTTTCTAGAGTAAGGCTCACCTCTGGGCAGGTCCGTGAGGTATCTGGTTGCATAACTGATATGGCAAGATACAGCTGATTGTGGGTGGGACATTCTCTGGGCAGGGATCTCAAACTGTGTAGGAACGAGGATAACTGGGCTGGCGAGCATGTGTTCGTTCATCAGGTGCTCCCTACCCTTGACTGGATGTGATGGGACCAGTTCTCCGAGGCTCCTGACTTCCCTCCCACGACGACTGTATGCTTGGGTTGGAAATTTTGTTACTACAACATGTCACGATAGTAGAACCCTTTCTGAGTAATCCAGGAGCCAAGGCATTAGTTTTTGCGTATCAGCAAGTTGGGTCTCATGACTTGCGGTCCCCCAACTCTCCCCATCCCTCCCACTGTCTATTCTGTAGCTCCGGTGACTTTTCTGACCTCATACAGCCCCTGCCTTAGAGGCTTTGAGGCTTTTCACCATCTTCAAGATCAAATCCTTGCCCTTGAATAGGATATATGTGGTTCTTGTCACACAACCCTGACACTCTCCCACAGCCCCCTCCACTGTCTTTTCTCAATGACATTGCTCTTTTATACCCAGCACATGTGGTTTTTACCACACGTGGGGGTCTCTCTGTGTGTGCACTTTACCTCTCCAGCAAAAGTTCATCAGTCATTCAAGATCAAGGTCAAGCAACTATCCCAGATTTCAAGATCAGAACCTGGGACCGTTGGTTGCTTCCTCCTGCCACCCACACGCATGCATCCCTCTACGGTAGCTCAGATCTCACTGCAGCACATTCAGCACAGCAACTTCTCAGTGCTGGAGAATCCACAGGGCCTGACCTTGTTCACTAGCCTGAAACTCCAGGGCCTGGTGTAAGAAACTCAAAGTAACTGTCTTTTCTCTCAAAGCCTATGATAGCAACTTCATCTTTCCCTTCCCCCTTCAAAGGTGGACGTCCATCTACACAGGCTCTTTTTGCTCAGCAACTGCATTCCTGCCTCCATTCATGTTTCTCTCCTGACTACTTTTATTTAAAAAAATAAATAAAAGCCGAGGTGGGCAGAGCAAATGGCTCAGGAGTAAAACCCTTGGCCTTGCAAGCAAAAGAACCTGAATTTGGATCCCCAGATCCCATCTAAAAATACTGGGTTGAAATGATGGTGGCAGGCAATTCCAGCTTTGGAAGGCAGAGCTTGAGAAACCCTAAAGCAAAGCAAAAAGGTGGTAAAGCGATCCAGGTGATTCCTAATGTCATCCTTGGACCTCTATAGACACACACACTAAAGTGCCCTCTGGTACAAACATACAACATACATGCACACACACACACACACACACACACACACACACACACACAAAGAGCTAGGGTTCATATATCTAAAGTTCTGACTCATCACCACAAACTGCCAAAATGATTGTATATTAACAACTCTTATTCTTATTTAGCACCATTTCCCATTAGCCAACAGATCCCAGCTTGTACAGTTGAACCTCAGCCCGTGAGAAACAGCCAAGTCTTCCATGCCTCACACAGTCTTGCGTCGGGATAAAAGACCCTAGCTATATCCACCAAGCATGTGTGCTTATTCATCTACCTTTGCGCATGACTTGCTTGTGTCCTTTCGATCAAAAGCAAAATCTGCCTTGCTGAGCTACTTCAATTGAAGTGGTGGCCTCTTTGCAACCTTGGACCCATTTCTGACACTAACATAGTTCCGAATCAGGGGCAAATGTGTATCAATGCCCAGTAAATGAATATGGTCACTGAAACTGATGCACTCATGGTCAGCATTAACTGGTAATTTGCAAAGATTCCAACTAACTTCCATGACCATAAAAGCTTTTGTGCTCAAAGTTAGCTGGTAGCTTTCAAGGATTCTGCCCCACCCCCTCCACTTGTTTAGACACAGAAAAAGAAAATACAGAATATTGTTGCTGTGGTAACAAACTTGAGAAATGACTTTCCTTTTCCTTTGTACAAATGTAGGAGTTGCACCTCACAGCTGTGCTGCATAGGAATACATATACAAAGGGATTGAGAGAGTGGCGTTTGCTCCAAATGTGCTCTGTGGCAGTTGGCTACGTGGACTATGGAATGCATTCCATGTGCAATTCTAGCATATAATCTTTCTCTCTTCAATGCACAGTCACTGGGCTAAATATTATTTTTCATTGTATTCTACAATAAAGTGATTGCATCTCAGCTTGGGGGTTTCAAATGCTTTTAAACTGCACAGCATAACAATTTTCAAGAGAAACAACCACTTATCTATTATTTTTTTTTAAATTCCTTTCAGAAGCCTTTTTCTGTCCTATGTATTTGGGATCCGGCCACATGGAAAGCACCTCTTATAATTCTATAGAAATATTTTCTCTTTCCTTCTGTGGACTCCCACAAGAAAGGTACAAAAGTAATAGTAAAGTACTTTGCATTTGTGATGTTTCCTGATACTTCTTGTAGAGTGATCCTTCATTTAACCACCTTCCCTCTCCCCCACCCCCCAGTTCATTCTGGAAAGAACATGTAGAAATCTTATTACTTTTCTTACCTGATGGTCATGAAATAACCTGCATTTTAATGAAACCTCCAAAACCTGCCTGACCTTTGGGAGGGGGGGGATGTCTTTCCTATAATTTGATTTTTACGTGTTGAGAACTTTTATTCTCAATCAAATTGAAGCAGCAGTTCAATTTTTTTGTCTCGAAAATTCTAACAACTGGATGTGGAGTTCCTCCTTTCATAAGGGATCCTTCCTAAGAGTGTCAAGCTTCAGGGTCGGACTCTTGACACAGTCACATTCAGCCAGTGTTATTCATGGAGTCAATACATACAGCATGACTGGTATGCACGGGTCCAGAATATTCCACACGTGGATCTCCTGTGGCTAGGAGATGTCCTATAGCTAGAAGATGTCCTATCGCTCTCTAACCGTTAGTCTCTGAAAGAAGCAGCAAATGTAAATTCAGTTCTTGGGTTGGTTAAAAGGATAGAGTACCACACAGGTATAATGTCTGGTTCCTTGGGGTTCTAGCTTCATCCTTTTGTATGTTCCACACTAGCTTTGGATGATCCACTTTGGGGAGTTGTGTGTGTGTGTGTGTGTGTGTGTGTGTGTGTTTCAAACCTGCAGTTCAGACTTCACCCATGAGTGTCAAGTCCCCAGATTCACTTGTCTTCTTGAACTTTCCACAGCCACATTGAATACAGTCTGTGCAAAGTCAGACTTATTCTCATCTTCTGTAATCAGCTTCTCTTTTTGCGTCTCTGTTTTGATAAACAACAGAAACCTCAGCTTCAGTTCCCTTCTTGCTCTTGCTCTTCCTCATCCTCAGTCTTCCTCAATTGCCAAGCTCACTGCTTCTATAGCCAAATGTAGCCAGCTTCAGATACCGCCAGACTACTGGAGACATTCATTCTATAATGCTGTTTCTCCAGAATCACATCTGGTATTACAGTCCATATTCATTAGGGTTCTCTAGCAGAAGTGAACAGAGAACAGACACGCATGCACAGAATGGACGCACACACACACACACACACACACACACACACACACACACGCACACACACAGTGAATATATGTATTAGGTTAACTGACAAAATAAAATCAGAGTAGTTCAACAGTAGCCACCTGTCGCTGCTCAGTTCTTGAGCTGAGTTATCCCAGAAGACTGAAGGATCCTTGGGGAGTCCTGAGCCTCAGTCTCACTGAAGGGCTGGAGAGGCTGCGCTCTGATGTCATAATGAACAGCAGCAAGGCCCAAGAGACTGGGCTCTTTTCATGGAAACCCAAAACAGCAGCAAGTCCGTGGCGGCAGCAGCAGCAACGGAGAAAGCAGCAGCAGGCCCGCAGTGGACTCAACACAGGGCAAGAGAAGGCAAGTCCCTCCCCCTTGTACTTCCTTTCATCCAGTCCATCAGTGGAAAGCACCACCCATTGTGGGCGGGGTCTTCCATGTCAATTAGACAATCATCTACAGGCTTGTTCAAGGGCTACCCTAACTATGCATTCTTCACAGCTGTGTTGCAAACCCAGCCTACAACTGTCTAGTTGACACCTGAATCTATCACACCCAGTACATACACCACACATACACACATACACACACCACACACACACACACACACACACACACACACACACACACACACTCACACACACTCACACACAGGAGCCAAGGAACAGAAGAATTTAAATACTGCCCTCTAACGAAAACACACAGCCAGGGAAGACAGGTCTACAGAGGTGAAGTGCTTCCGATTTTCAGCAAAATTTTAAGGACTTTCTCCATCAGGTTAAAATGACCTAAAAAAGGTCATCACTTCATAAACAAGATAATACACTGCAAGGTGTAAAACAGAGCCTAGCTTGTGGGTCAATTGCTGATTAAGTCAGGGAGGTTAAGTAAGACGGCTGATCAGATGATATCAGTGTCTGGTACTAAATGTCACATTTTAACAGCTCCGTAGCATATCAAAGTGATTTCGCCAGCTCTGTCAGCTGTTCCGAGGAATCCTGCTCCTGACCTCAGAAAAATGTAACATTCAGCTCACAAATCTGCACAAGGAAAATGTGCAGGGAAAATAGTTTGCACATAGAGTTTAAGTTTTTTTATAATAAAAATTTATTATTGTAGCATATGGGGAAAATAGAGTAAGATACAGAAGAAAAAAATGAAAATTACCTGCAAAACTAACTCTATACTATAGGGGGCTGGGAGTTTAGCTCAAGGGAAGGACGTTTGCCTATGCTTTAAGCATAAATAAGTAAATAATAAAAGTAAAATAACCCTGAGAATAAACACTAGAAAATGTTAATGCATTTTGGTGCATTTTTTTCTAAAAGGCTAAATCTAATAAGTGCAGAGCACTTTTTAAAACTTTTTCCCTTTTTTTATTGACACTTTTTCATATACAAACAAAATGAGTCTATGCCCTTATCCCTCCCCCTCCCTTGGTGTCACCTCCTCTCCTGCCCTCCCCTTCCTCTGCCGCTCCACCCTGTCCCTCCCGTCCTCCTATCCCTCTGCATGCGTGGACCACAGCACTCCCTTTGGATGCCTGTGTCAGTAAGGAGCCAGGTCTATGGCAGCATATGTGGCGTTTCAGGAGCCAAAATGACAAGCGGGGAGGCCCCCCTTCTTTTGTCCAGCACCGGTCCTAGACATTCTTTCTAGGTATTGTTTCTACTGAGATCCTCGCTGGACATGAGGGAGCGTTGACATGTTAGCCACTGTGTGGATCGGAAGGTCGTAGCTCTCGCTGCAACAAGCTCCTAGATGCAGCAGCCCTCTTGTGACCGGACTGTGTTGGCCAGCAGTATACCTCCCCGCCTTTAAATCCCACAATCTTATGGCCCCCTCCTCTGCAAGGTCCCCTGAGCCTTGGGCAGAGCACTTTCAAAAAGTGCTGTCTCTGGGACTGAAGAGATAGTTCAGGTGTTAAGACTCTGCTTTATAAGCAGAAGGTCCTGAGTTCAGATCCCAGATCCCATGTAAATAAGGCCAGGTGGAAATGGCATAGTAGTCTGCTTTTCTGGCCTTGGTGGGCGGAGCCTGAGAAAACCCAGAGCGAAACAAAAAGGAAGTAGAAACAATCGAGGATGATTCCCAAAGTCACCCTTGGGCCTCTACAGGGACACATAGTGCCCTCTGATACACACACACACACACACACACACACACACATACACACACACACACAATCAATCAATCAATCACTCAATAAATAAAAGCTGTGGTGTAGACCTGTAATTTCATCCAATAATACTTGGGAGGCTGAGACAGGAAGAACACAAGTTCAAGGCCAGCCTCGACAACTCAGCGAGGTACTGATTCAAATCTGTCTCAAATAAAAAAGCAAAATGAGGTCTCAGTGGTGGAGGGCTTATCAGGCTTGTGCGAGCACACCCTGAGATTACTCTCCAGCACCCCCCCCCCGCGGTTACACTCCAGCACCAAAGCAAAGCAGAGCAATACAAGTCATTTCTCCAGCAACATTGCCCAGTGGCTCTTCGTTCCCACTTGCTTCTTCCATTAATTGGCTATGTGCTATTTCACCATTTAGACCCATCACAGTTTATTCCCCCACCTAATGTTGGATACTTTGTGAACCAGATTTTCATTATTGGAAGATTCTGAAGCAAGTTGTTTGGGCCTTTTGAATTTTAGCCTTTCTAAAATAAAAGGGCTGGAGAGATGGCTCGTGGCTCTGTCTTATAAAATAAAACAAAGTCCTAGATATTGGATTATTAGACCAAGCACTATAATAATTTATTTTTCATTTTCGGGGCTGCAGAGGTGGCTCAGGGGTTAAGCCTCTGCCTTGCAGGTGGAAGGTCCTGAGTTCAGATCCTAGACCCCACGTATAGACGCGGGGGGGGGGGAAGCGGGGGCGGCCTGCATTTCTGGTCCTGGTAGGGCGGAGCCTGTGAATCCTGGGGCAGAGTAAACAAGGAGGAGGTGGAGGCGGTCTATGGTGGTTCCCAAATTCGTGCGTAGTTCTACACACACATGCACGCACGCACACATGTGCAACTGAATAAAAAAAATTATTATTTTTCATTTGCACGTGTTTGTGTGTATGGGGGTAGGTGCATGCATGTATGTGTGTTTGCCTATAGGTGAACACACATGCATATGTGCATACCAGTGGGACCCCAGTCATTCTCAATTACATTGCATTTTTTTGTGGCTAAATCTCAATCAAACCCAGAGCTTGCCTGCAAGATTATGATGGTTAGCCAGCATTCTATGGGGTGCACTAGGGTGTGTGGGGGGGTGTCTCTGGCTCGATCTTTCAGGACTGGCGTTGCAGGCAGCCTGCCAGAATGCCTGACATTCTACATGGATCTGCAGGTTTGACTCTGGTCCCTTTGCTCGTGCAGCAAGCACTTTAACTGCTCAGCCAGTTCTCCAGTCTACTAAAGCAATTTTTTAAAATGTGCCTCATAAAGCTTGCTCCATGGCTTTTGAAAGCATGAGATCTGTTTCTCCTTTCATTAGCACCCCCTGGGAAAATAGAGCCCATCACGCTTTTATTGCATTATCGTTTAAAATACATGGCAATGGGCTGGTGACGGGGCTTTAGCGGGTAAAGGTGCCTGTGGGCAAATCTAGCAACCTGAGCTGGGGGACGGGCATCTACGTAGTGAAAGGGGAAGACGGCCGAAGCTGCCTTCTGACAGTCACATGCACAATCTCTCTCTCTCTCTCTCTCTCTCTCTTTCTCATATAAGCAATTAAAATACTTTTAAAAGGTGATATTTGCATGGTTTCAACATAAATTACCACACATATTTAATTAATGATAAAAGGAAACCAATCATGTAGAGTAGAGAGATCTGGAAGACACCAGGTGTCAAGAAATAACAGCCTGATGACACAAATTGGCACCGTGCTCCTGGTAACAGGCAGAACTGAGGACACAGGAGCGTTTCGGAGATGTCCCGGCCACACATCCATAACTTGAGTCTAATCAGAGACACAACAGACAAATCCAAATGGAGAGACATGCAGCAAAAGAAATTGTCTGTGTTCTTCTGAAATATCAATGTCATGAGGTGTTTAATGATTCCCGATTTCTGTTGTGATTGAATTTCTTTCCCTATTAGGATGTCTGAGTGGTGCGTGTGCACGGGAGAGATTTACTGAATTTTGTTTGTGTCTCGGGTACACTGCTGTTTCATATAGTATGAATAACGTTAAGAGCTTTCAACTCGGTTTTTAAAAGACATGTAATCACATTGTCTGCAAGTAACAGTGATGTTTGTCTCTTCCTTTCCAATAATTTTTTCTATAATTTCTGCCTCATGTCTTATTGTCTCAGATAGAATTTCCAGAGCACTGCTGTGTAGTAATGCAGACAGCCCACAGTTCTGTTTCCGGTTCTAACGAGAGCAGCTTTAGTCACCATGGAGAAAAATGCAGCTTCCTATATTAGGCCCTCTCTTGGAACCTTCCCACCCCACTCTTAGTTTTCTAGGAAGTTTTCTTTTCCTCCCCCAGGCATGAATGCTGAGTTTTATTCACATACCTTTGGTCTTACAATAAGATTAGCACATAGGTTCTCGTATCAGAGTTATTGAAGAGCTGCCATTTTATTGGTAGACTTTCCTAACTCAAACCCCTCTTTGTGCATCTAGCATAAAGCTAGCTCGGGTGTGGCAGGCTGGTCTCTTAATACTTTATTTTGTTGCTATTATATTTTATCCTTTACAAATTCTGTAGTGGATTTATAGTATATCATCAACTTCATTTAACTAGGACCATATTTCCAGAATTATCTTTATGCAGAGTATGTTGGACCTCAAGAGACGCTTGGGTGAAATTACGAAGGCGGATATAAACCCAGTGTGGTGGCAGATGACTGACTATAACTCCAGCACTAGGCGGCGGCGATGGGAGGACTCCCACACCTTTGAGGCCAGCCTGGCCTACATAGCAAGAACAAGGCCAACCAGAGCTACAGAGAGAGAGAGTCCCATCTTAAAACAACAGCGACAGAACAATAATAAGGAAGGTGGTCTTAAAGCAGGAGCCAGGTTCTTCACATGCGAAGTCCAGCAGGGTGCCCATGCCCCCTGGGGCTCGTCGCGGTTCTTCTGGCCTGCCCAAGTGAGGCGGATGGAACCAGGCCTGCAGCTCTTCCAGATCCCAGGGGACCGAAGCCTTCTACTGCGTCCCCTCCTGGACATGGCTGAGGAAAGCATCCGTCCCCCACAGATCCCACTGGATGGTGACGGGGCGTGGCGCTGACGCACATGCATCTGTCTTTGCAAGATGCCGTTCTCGCCCCTGACTCCATCCTTCCATCTCTCCTCACTGCATGCCTGGATCCACAATCCCAAACACAGACTCGACAACCATCTATGAACTATTTGACCAGCTCCCACACTTAGCAAGCATCTGTGTAATGCACCCCTCATTTCATGCAGGCCCTACTGATCCTTCATCTCTGATTGAACACATCTAAAATATCTAATATAATCATAATATAATATAAATAATACATAATATAAATATATAATATATAAATAATATACTACAAATAATATAATATGTAATAATATCTATGACGATATCTTTTGTATGTATGTTTGTGTGTATATGATAGTTAATCCTGGATGTCAACTAGACACACCTGACATTAACTAAGATCAGCTGAGACCACACCTGGCAAGGTCAGCTGAGACCAGCTGAAGAGATTATCTGGATAATACAAAGATCAGCCATAAATCTGATCCGATCTCATTGGAACCTCCCAGTAGTGGACCAGATAAAAGGATCCACAGAACAGAACAGAAGAGAGAAGAGAGACTCTCTGTGGCTGTGCTAGGAATCTCTCCTCCCTCCGGCCCCTGGTTTCTTCACTTCTTCAACCCTCCAAGTCCTCAAGGTGATTAAAGACTCTCCAGGAATCCTCCAGCATTCAGCTATCACCCACCAGACTACTGGCCTGAGCAGCTACTGGCAGCCATCGTTGGACCTCCTCAGCCATATCTTACAAGCCAACTCAATACCTTCCCTGTTCATATATTCATTCTGTTGACTTCATGACTCTAGAGAACCTGACAACACACATATGTCATAGGTTTTTTTATTTTCTTCATGAAATTCAGACATAAAACAAGCAACTGTTGGGCTGGAGAGGTGGCTCAGGAGTTAAGCCTCCGCCTTGCAGGCGGAAGGTCCTGAGTTCGGATCCCAGATCCCATGTATAGGCGCCAGGCGGAAGCGGGGGCGGCCTGCGCTTCTGGTCCTGGTAGGGCGGAGCCTGTGAATCCCGGGGCAGAAGGAGGTGGAGGCGTCCATGGTGGTTCGCAAATTCGTCCGTGGTTCTACACACACACAGACACACACACACACAGACACACACACACACACAGACACACACGCGCACATGCGCACAGTTGAATAAATAATAATAAAAAAATTAAAAAAAAAACAAACAAGCAACTGTTTCAGAATGGTCCAATTTAACACCATTTCCACCTTCACTGCTTCTGTTTTTTCTGTTTTCTTTATGCTACAAGGGGGCTAGAGACTCCTACTGTTTGAAGTTTCTGTATCCCTCCACCCCAACGCTTTTTTGTTTTGATTTTTGATCCTAATTTACCTATAGAAGTTCCTCCAATAATCAAACAATTTCTTAGGATGGTGGTTTATTTTAAATGCCAACTTGAGTGGGTTAAGAAATACCTAGAGAGGTTGTGGAGACTGGCTCACTAGTTAATAAAACCTTTGCCTCCCAAGCAAAGGGACCTACATTTGGATTCCCAGATCCCACATAAAAATTCTGGGAGGGTGTGGCAGCCCAGCTGTAATTCTGGCCCTGGAAGGAGAGCCTGAGAATCCCCAGAGCAAGCTGGCCAGCCAGACGACTGCAAATGGCTGCTCTGAGTTTAACTAGAGACCCAAGCTCACAACGATGAGGTGGAAGCGTGACCAAGGGTGATTCCCAGTGTCACTCTTGGGCCTCCATAGGCACCTGCGCCCATGAACACACACTCATGAATATACACTTTGCACACACATGTAAAAACACACACGCACATGAAATACCTAGATATTGAAATAGCCTAATTTTAGGTGTGTCTTGAGGATGTGTCCAGGGGAGGCTAATAGATGAGTCTAAGTAGATGAGGTGGAGAACTATTCTCAAATTATAAGCAGACACCATCCAATCGCCTGGTGCTCCAGACAGAATCAATTCAGAAAGTGAAAGGTTATTCGTCCCTGAGTTGTCATGTCTTGTACTGTGTCGCAGGCTTCTCTGTAACCAGCATCCTGGGACCTCAGGCCTACAGAACCTGTTGTGGGACTTGTCGGCCAACACACAAGGTGAGCCGGGCCCTTGCCAGCCCTCCCTTCAAGTTCTTATTGGTAGACTGGTTCCATCTCTCTGGAGAACACTGGCTAATATGACCGAATACCTTCGTGGGTTTGCAATCAATCACTTGTAAAAATCAGGCTCCATGCCTTGCATTTTGTCACTGGCACTTCCTAACATTACGTGCATTCCACAAGACATTATAGAGCTGGGCTGCCTAATGCCTAAGCAAGAAGAAGGCCTTGTATATTTCTCTTTCTCTCTCTCTCCCCCTTTTTCCCTTTCTCTCTCTCTCTCTCTCTGTATATGTGTGTGTGTGTATCTGTGTGTCTGTGCATGTCTGTGTGTTTCTGAGGGCACTGTGTGCATCTGTGGTGGTCCAAGGGTGACTTCAAGAATCATCCTGGATTGCTATACCTCCTTTTTGCTTTGCATAGAGTTTCCCAGGCTCTGCTTTCTAGGGCTGGAAGTGCAGGCTGCTGCCTTTTCCTCCTAGCGTTTTCACACAGGATCTGGGGTCCAAACTCAGGTCCTTCTGCTTGTAAGGGAAAAGCTTAACCCCTGAGCCATCTTCACAGCCCCAAAACTTTTGTGTTTCTAAACTGAAAACACAGGACAAGGGAGGAACTAGATAAAGTATGTGGATTCTAACCTTGGCCTGTGACTTACTAGCTTCGTGATTCTGAGTGACAACTTAGCCCTCTCTGCCCCCTTTCTCACCTATCATGAAGCCGTTGAGGAGTTTCTAGAACTTGATGGATGAAAATGCTCTGTCTGGTCATCACCCCATGAGCACTCGTTTCTATAATTGTAATTTGTCTTCAGCCTGACAGACTTTGTTTCTAATATCAGAGGACGATTAGGGCAGAATCCGTATTCTCAGGACATTTCCACTGATCTTGAACTGGCCGCTAACTTGTCCTATATTCCACCAGGAATATAGGACAGTCCTACTTAGCAGTTTTAAAAATTGCGTTTGTGACATTTTCTCTGTCTTCATAGATTTTTACTGGGAGACTGGAGGAGGTTGTAACAGGGGTGACCATCCACTTACTTTTTAAATTGGAACACTTGCATCTAATTTTTAAAATACCTGCTTCCATGTGATTCAAGCAAGTTGGAGACTGATGCTATAATTCAATGGCTATGTGGAAATAACCATTAGTGCACCTTTTCGTTCCAGCTGGGTACTTTCTTAATGGCCACAAAAGACTTTGGTGAAATATTTCAGAGATTTTGTTTGAACTTATCAGGAGTTCGTCTGAGAATTTAGCTTTCTTTTTTTCACCTATCATGAATTTCAGCACCATCTTTCTGAAACACATTTGATCTGCTCTCTAAAAACTAATCGCAGCATCATCTGGAATACAACATGTCAGCTCCAGCCAGCACTCCCCTTTAAAAGTATCAGTGTGACAGACAGAATGCATTTTAAATTGAACAGAGATTGCAAAGGGATCCTCACCATTAGTCTGATTGACCTTTGAATAACCCAGACCAGAACAGACTGAGGCCATAAATCTAAGAAGACTTAACTCCTAGGTAGGGTTTAAGGGTTCTATCAGCCCAGGAATGGAAACAGCAACCATGCATGACTTGGAAATTGCTCTCATGTAAAAACCAAACATTTGTAATGAAAGCAGAACTGTAATCCTGACTTACAGATACACTGGTATGTCACTTAACTTCCTAGCCGTGCAATTCTCTTATTGGAACTTAAGGAGAGCATCATAGGCCACGCCTCCTTCAACACTATCTTCACCTTCCCTCAGAGAGATGGTGGGGAAAAGGGGTTGAGTGGGTAATAAACCTTGGAAATACAATCAATTTAAACATTGACTATATTCACTTATTAACTGTGTAGTTTAGAGCAAATAATGTGTGTTCTTCGTTACTTCTATTTTCTCATCTGTAAAGAGTGGGGGACAATTATAATGCCTTAATTGTGGGGTTGGCTTAGGAATTAAGTTATATTACATATAATGTTGGAGAGAAGGCTCAGGGGTTAGCCCTCTGCCTCAAAAGCAAAAAGACCTGAGTTTGGATCCAAGATCCCACGTAAAAACTCTAGGCAGAAATTGTGGTGGCCTACACTTATTGCCCAGAAAGATGGAGCCTAGGAAATCCCAGAGCAAAAGCAAAAAGGAGGTAGAGCAATCCAGGATGACTCTTGAAGTCATCCTTGGGCCTCTTTACACACACACACACGGAGACACACACACACACATACACACACAAGCATTCATGCAGAAAAAAAGAAATATTTCATATCAAAGTCAGATTTAACCCAGTCCTTGGCACATGGTAGGTTGCTAATAAATGTTCTATATACCAACTGTGACCCATCCTTATTGAACAAGCTTTAGCTTTGCCTTTAAGCCCACACAAGGCTAGACTCCTTCACCCACCCAAAGAACGCAGCTCTCAAAGGATTACTGAAAACACTAATCCCCTTATCTGTGATTTTGCTCCCTATGACTTAGTGACCCAATGTTCACCATATCAATGGAAAATTCCAGAAACAAGCCATTCGTAAAATTTCAATTGCCATTCTGGGTCGCATGATGAACTCTCTCATCATCTCACCATATCCTGTTTAGGGGTGAGTCATCTCTTGTGCAGTATAGCCGCTCTGTATCTGCTCCCACCCTATGACAGGAGAGACAGAGACAGAGACAGAGACAGAGAAAGAATATTCACATAACCTAATTGTTCTAACTGGGCCTGATTTATAAGCTCAACTTCATCAGAGGTGTGACTATAGAGGAGTGAAATATATACAGCCCTCTATATAGATGGGGTTTGGTCA
>JALPQD010000095.1:1080461-1116435 GCA_023101885.1 Typhlomys cinereus
AGAAAGAAAGAAAGAAAGAAAGAAAGAAAGAAAGAAAGAAAAGAAAAGAAAGAAAAGCCTATGGCCCTCTATAACAAGTCCAAGGGCACTTTGGGGAAGTTCTATGCCTGCGGTCAGAAGAGGGAAAGAAACATATTAAACTCAAGTTGCAAACTAGGACCCATGTTCAGCAGAACTTGCATGAGCTTGCCCCTGGCTACTGAGAAGAAACAACCTTTTTTTTAAGCACTGAATTTGGGTGATTTATGGACCTGTGTTGTTGCCTCATTTGATTTGAATGACTCAGCCTGATAAAGCTTCAATTCTGCTCAAGGTTATTTATGCATTTCATATAATCCTGATATAATATATTGAGAAAGGTTGTATGCAGACAAGCAAGGCTTCCTAGAGTTAAAACTGTAGATGACGTGACTGTGAAAAGACAGAAAATCGGGGGAAACGAAAGGACTAGGGTTCCTCTCTTGATGGAGGGCAGCATAGGCTCAATAAATTTATCTATCAGTAAGAAAAAAGAAACAGAAGTATGATTCTTGGGAACTTTGGAGAAACAGAAAAGCAAAATTAAAGACAAAGTGTTCAGATTAGCCAGAGAAAATTCCATTCACCCAAAGAAGAGGAGAAAAAAACCCCATCTTGTTCAGGGCTATTGGTAAGAGCCTCCAAATGCCACTTATCAGAGAGGGCACAGGAGAAACCTCCAGAAATGCAAAATGAAGAAATGCAAATTAAGGAGAAAAGTGGCAGCTGAGCAAGATAGCAACACCTGTAATCCTGTGGAGGCACAGGTAAGAGGATCAGGAGTTCAAAGCCAGCCTGGGCGACATAGCAAGACCTGCAGAAGGAAGGAAAGAAGGGAGGGAGAGGAGAGGAAGGAGGAGGGGAAGAAGGGAGGGAGGAAGGAGAGACAGTGGGGGGAATGAAATAGAGGAAGGGAGGGAGGAAGGGATGGAGGGAAGGAGGGAGGGAGGAAAAAAGGAAGGAGGGGAAGGAGGAAGGAAGGAAAGGAGGAAGGAAGAAGGAAAGAAGGAAGGAAGGAGGGAAGGAAGGAGGGAGGGAGAAAGAGAGAGAGAGGAAGGGAGGAAGAAGGAAGGAAGGAAGGAAGGAAGGAAAGGAAGGAAGGAAGGAAGAAGGAAGGAAGGAGAGGAAAGGAAGGAAGGGAGGAGGAGGGAAGGAGAGAAGGAAGGAAAGGAAGGAAGGAAGGAAGGAAGGAAGGAAGGAAGGAAGGAAGGAAGGAAGGAAGGAAGGAATGAGAAAGGGCAAAAGGAAAGAAAAGGAAGAAGGGAGGAAAGAAAAGAGAAAGGGAGGAAGGAAGGGAAGGAAGGAGGGAAGAGAAAGAAGGGAGAGGGAAGGAGAGACTAGATGGGGGCTCCGGAAGGAAGTGTAGACTACCCTGCTTTCTGGTATTTTCTCTGTACTGTCCCCTCCCCTCCCCCAGCTGCAGGGTAGCCCTGAGAACCAGCAGCCCCAGGATCGCAGAGAAAGCCACACTGCAATCGATCCCCAGGAAATCAGCAACCCTGCAATCACAGCGAAAACCAGCAGCCCCAGGCGTGCACCTGAGGGCACGGAATGGGTTTGGAGCTGGTCAAAATACCATCCTGTGAGAATCCATCATTTGACCTGTCTGGCTAGTGCGCTGACTTTTCCCTGGGGGACATGGTCAAGAACAGTTATAGGCAATTATTTAACGTCACACCTGCTTGAAACAGGGATCAGTAGAGAGAGAGGAAAAAGAAGACTAAAAATAGTTTAAAAAGGAAAAAACTAGTGAATGAACTATCCACATGGGGGCTTCGAGGGGGCTCTGATATTTTATGGGGGAGTAGGGATGTGACTCTAGACCATCTCCCCTGAACAAGGACACATACCTGACCAGGAAAGAATGAAGAGAAAGAAAAGTTCCCAGTTCTGACTGCCCCTTCAAGCTCCGGACTGGGGGGCGGGGAGGGAGCTGAGTCTCTGAACAGTGTAGCAACAGCCTCCCCCTCCTCACAGAGCCCTTAGTAAGGATGGCAGATGAATTAGCTTTGAATGAACTCTGTCTAATCATTAATACCCGGGAGATTACCTAAACAGAACCTTCTGCAGGCGCATGAACAAAAAGAATACTTTACATAATGAATGCAAGGAAATCATTGGTCGCATTACGAAAAGAAAGAAAACCCCACCAAAGACAAACAGCAACAACAAAGAGAATAATCTGATTTCCAGAGTTGGGATTCTTAACATGAATATATGTAGATTGCATGGCTGTGTGCACATGTGTTCACTTGCACGTGGATGCAGCATGTATATGTGTCTACCCCATGTGTGCGCCTGCACATGGAAATCCAAAGTTAACATCAACCCTCTTTCTTAACTGTTCTTTATTTCTTGGACTTGTTTCTCTCAGTGAACCCAGAGTTCTCCGATGGGCTAGACTAGCTCACCCGCTTATGTTGGGGATCCCCTGTCGGTGCCTTTGGTGTCTGGGATTCCAGAAGCCACCATGTCTGCCCAGCTTCTCCAGAAGCCACCATGTCTGCCCAGCTTCTCCAGAAGCCACCATGTCTGCCCAGCTTCTCCAGAAGCCACCATGTCTGCCCAGCTTCTCCATGGCATGAAGTATCCAAACTCTGGTCTAGCACAGCAAGGACTTTATGCACTGAGCCATTTCCCCAGTCTCTGCTCTATTATTTTGAAAATTATGGAGCATGCGAAGAAGCAAGAAAACAGAATTGCTTCATAGGAGGTAAGTAGCCCCTAGCAACGGCCGGCGAGCATGCTCAAGAGTACAAAGGACTCCTCAGAGGCCACATCAGCTATTCGATTTTACTTTTGAGGCAAAATCTCACTTCCTAGTCCAGGTTGGCCTTGCATTATTAATCTTCCTGTGTCTGCCTCCCAAGTCCTATGATTACAAGAGTGTGTCGCCAATGCTGGACCCAAAGTTAGGAATTTAAAAAAGGTCCTTGGCTAGGTAGAATGGCATGGGCCTCATATCCTAGCTACATGAGAGGATCATTCAACCAGCACGGGCAACATAGTGACACTCAAGCTCTGAATAAGTAAGTAAATAGAGATTATGCACAACAACTAGAAAGCATAGACTCATTTTAGATATTTCAAATGAAAAAATATTCTAAGTGTGAAAAGACAGAAAATCTATTCCATGCAAATAGTAACTAAAAGAGAGTTGGGGTAGACATATTCACATCATACAAATTAGACGTTAAGTCAAAATCTGCTACCAAAAAAAAGAAGGCTGTTAAATCGTGACAAAGGATCAGTTCACCAAGGAGAGATGACAGTCGTAAAAAATATGTACCAAATACACCAAGGAGAAAGAGAGAGAAAGAGAGTAATCACAAACATGCATGAGCCAGATATCAGAATCAAATAATAACGTACACATTGGCAGATCTAGAGAAAGAAAGATGCTGCAATAATTGTGCGATCATAACTGGAGTCTCTAATGAATGACCAGATAAATAAAGAAACGGAAGCTGAGCAGATGGTTCAAGGGGTAAAGCCTTTGCCTCACAAGCGAAAAGGCCCTGAGTTCAGATCTCATGTAAAAGTACTGGGCAGACATAGAGGGAGCCTACAATTCCAGCCCTAGGAGGCAGAGCCTGGGCGATCCCAGAGCAAAGCAATGAAGAGGTGGAGTAATTCAGGATGATTCCTGATGCCACCCTTGGCCGTCCACAGGCCTGCACTGTGCCCCCTGTACACACTCACACACGCACACACACACTCACACACACACACACACACACACACACACACCTTCGCACTCTTGAATCCTCACTCCACATCGCATGCAATGATGATATCTTTTTTAATTTAAGGACATTTAAATCATTTTTAAAACTATCGTGTTTTTTTTTTCAATGGAATGGTCCGAAAATAACAGAAGGAAAACTAGAAAACTCACAAAAATGTGGAAATTGAACAATCTTAGTGAGAGGATCAAAGAAGAAATCACCAGCTGAAAGCCTGAAAGGATTGAAAACAGACGCAGCTTGCCACGGCTAATGGGGCGCAGCACTGAGAGCAGCGAGAGGGACCGGTGCTGCGCCCGGGGCGCACACCAAAGAAGAAAGATGTTGAGGTGCAAGCTAATGGCACAGAACTTGCCTAGCACACGGGAGGCCCAGGGCGCCCTCCCTAGTGTTACCCAAAACACAGACAAACAAACGAGAAACAGAGAAAGGGTCTTGGACTGATCATTTGACCTCGTCCCTTAAGTATCTTTATAAAAGAAGAGTAACCAAGCAACTACAGTGACACAGAGAAGTGGAAATGAGGAGGAAATAATTGATAAGCCCAGGCGATTCTTCGAAAGATCACTAAAATTTAGCCATATTGACTAAGGGGAAAAAAGAGAAAAAAATCAAATCAGAAAAATCAGAGAAAAAGTGGAGGCAATATTAATGATTTTAAAGAAGTAGAAGTGAGTGCAAGAGAATTCCGTGAACACTGCGTTGCCAACACATGGGGTAGCTGACATGAAACTGACAGATTCCTAGAAACACACCGTCTGTAGGAACTGAATCATGCAAAAGCAGAAAATCCAAAGGTACTTTATAGCACTGGTAGAAAAACAATAACTAAATAAAGCAGTCACCCCCAATCCTCTAGAGCAGATAGATGCCTTTCCTGGTGGTTCCTGCCAGACGTTTAAAGAATTAACACTGGTCCCCTTCGAACACTTCTGAGATGGGAGAGGGACAAACGTTCGATCAGCATTACCCTCCTACTAAAATTGGACAAAACACTAAAAGATTCAAAAACTAATGCCAGCATCCTTGACCAAAACTAAGGCAAAAGGTTTTAGCAATTCAAAGTCAGGAGTATAGTAAAGGGATTATTTATACGTAGTGATGAAGCAATGCTTGTTCCTGGATGGCAGAGGTGGTTCAGTTTGTGAAAATCAGTCAGCAAACCCATCGTATAAACAGAATGAAGGAAACCATACCAACTTCTCTGCTTAGCCCGAAAAAGCAGCCAAAGATGCTCTGTTTGTGGCCAATAAATTCATGCCCAAAGAATTACAGGAAGGAGGAGTTTCTTATGATTTTCTGGTTATAGATCTTAAGCCAGTTTGGCAAGAGAGAGGAAGTGGCCACATCACACTTACAGAACTGCTGAGAGGGACAATCCAGGTGAGCATGTCGGACCAAGTCTACCAAAGATGCTCACTTCCCTGAGCAGCTCCCTCCACCTTATTCACCTGCCCAGGGACCGACCCCACCCACCATGGGCTGGGCCTTCCCCATCAACTAGACAATCTCCTGCAGGTTTGCCTGAGGACTGACTTCACCACTGATTCTTTACAAAGGTGCCCAGAGCTGGCATCCGTCAAATGCACACCCGTATCTAACTGTGACACTGGAGAGGGAGCACATCTGGCGGAATGACGGCCTGGCACACACGAGCCCTGGGTTCAGTGCCTAGTAGCCCAGAAAGCTGGACCTGGCTGAACTTGCCTGTGAGTCCACACTTGGGAAATGGAAGTTCAAATTCAAAGTCATTCTTAGCTACATAGCAAGTTGAGGCCAGTATAAGATACTAGAATATAAGAGATTCAATCTCCAAAAAAAGAGCAGTTGACATATTTCAACATTCTTTTTAAATTTTATTTCAACTTATTTTGAACACTGATTTATTTAGTGGGGGTCGGAGACACGCACACATATGTCAATGTAGGCGAGAGATCAGATCTCAGGTCGTCTCCTGATACATTGGGGGTCAAGGGACTGAGCTCGGTGGGCTTTCATGCTTTTATCCACGGAGAAAGAAAGAAAAAGCAAAGGGGGCAAAACCCCTCCATGTTAGGGACAGAGACTTCTCGAACATAGTTCAAGATATAGGTGAAAAGCCCGAGACTTACATCCAGTAACAAAGGACTAAACTGTTATTCATCGCAGTACAGAACGTTTCAGCCTGAGACATTAGTCAAGAAGTTGAAATAGAAGGAATCTGAATTGGGGAAAAGTAACATCTGTCTGCAAATGGCACGTCCTTATTCTTCATCTATTGTTTGCTTAATTATTTATTCATTTGGAGAGAGAGAGGGAGAAGGTATGCACATCGTGTCAGGGTGCACAGTGGAAACCAGAGGGCAGCTTTTGGAGGTCCAGTCTCGCCTTCTACGTGTGGGCTTCCAAGGATCAAACAGCTCATCAGTTGTGCAAGTGGGTGCCTCACCCGCTGAGCTATCTTGTTAGCCTTCCCATGATATGCTCTTCTATATAGAATCCCCTAAAGACCAGACACACACACACACACACACACACACACACACACACACACACACACACTTGTTGACCTCCTGTCAACAAGTTCCGCAAAGTTGCAGCAAACAAAACCAACCCACGAAAATTCTATCCATTGACAATGAATAGCCTGAAAACAGAAAATGAAGAAAACAATTCCATTTGCTACAATGCCAGGGAGAAAATAGAATGCAATAATGCTTTGGAATATTTTTAATGAAGAGTGAAAGACGTTGGCACGGAAAACGACATAGGATCGGATGAAGGAAACTAAGACCCCGTGCAACTCACGTGCTGGCAGACCAGAGGATGACAGTGTGGAGATGGCAGTGCTGGGGGTTGGCCCCCGTCTTGGTGCCATTGGGAAATTGTGGAACCTTTAAGAGGTGGGCTTATCGGAAGGTTTTATGTCCTTGGGGGGATGTCCTTGAAGAGTTTGGGGCTCTGTTCTCTTCCTGATCCTTTTTCGTTTCCCCTTTCTAGTCCTAGGGGATCCGTTAGTTTGCTGCACCATGAGCTCCCTGCCTGCTGTGCTGACTCACTGCTGTGCTGAGCCCCCAAAAGCCCCCAAAACTGTGAGCCAAAATGAAGTTTTTCTCTTTCTTTCCTTCATTTCATTTCTATATGTATGTGTGTGAGTATGTGAACATGGGGTATAGGTGTGTGCTGCCATATATATGGGAATACACGAGTGGGTATACACGAGTGGGAATACACGAGTGGGTATACACGAGTGGGTATACACGAGTGGGTATACACGAGTGGGTATACACGAGTGGGTATACACGAGTGGGTATGCATGAGTGTGCGTGTGTGTAGACGCCCAAGGGTGAGATCCTTGATTGTCCTTCTACCTTACTCTTTACAGACAGGGCTTTACAATGAAAAATCAAAGCTTCCCATTAGGGTTAGAGTCTGGCTAACCAGCTGACTCTGGGGACTTCCAGTCTCTGTCTTCTGGGGCTAAGATTACACACTAGACACACCCACCGGGCATTTGACGTGGATCTAAGGATACACACTTCGATCCTTTGCTTGTGTGGCAAGTGCTCTAACCACCGAGACATCTCCCCGTCACCCTTTTCTCTTTTTAAATTGATTTTTCCTGTGTAATATGCAACCCAGGAAATATGCAGCAAAGTGAAATAAGAGCAGAGTGCCTTCGAATACATAGAAGGTAGAAGAGTGGACTGAAGGAAGACACAGGGTGGAGTTAACACTGCAGTCTTCCCTGGGGGGGCGTGTGAACCCCAAAAGTCCTGCTAACAAAGGTGGATATTATCCTGAAGGCTATGGGGAATCCTAGAGGTGTCTGAAAGATTGCACAGGGTGGGTCAGAAGACAGAGGCGGGGAGCAGCAGACTCCAAATCAGGCGTGCACCTGCGCATCGGGTCCACAGTGGTACATGCCTGGCTGCATGGACATAGGACCTTGGGAGGCCAGACACCACATGAAACCAGTTCTGTTGATTATAGTAGTCAGGGTTGTCTGGAGTAACAGAACCCCTGGGACGAATATAGAAATCATATATGTGGCTCTATTAGATTAACCCACAAGATAAAATCAGAGAAGTCTGACAGTGGCTGCCTGTTGCTGCACAGTTTTTATTAACTTTATTCAGTGTGTGTGTGTGTGTGTGTGTGTGTGTGTGTGTGTGTGTGTGTCTCAGAAGCACTGGGTGTCCCTGTGGAGGTCCAGGGGTGACTTTGGAAATCATCCTGGATTGCTTCTACCTCCTTTTTGCTTCACTCTGGGATTTCCCTGGCTCCACCCCCCAGGGCTAGAAGTGCAGGCCGCCATTTCTGCCAGGCGTTTTTACGTGGGACTTGGGATCCAAACTCAGAACCTTCTGCTTGCAAGGCAGAATCTTAACCCTTGAGCCATCTCTCCAGTTCTTAGGTTGAGTATCTCAGCAATTCCAGTCTGGACAGAAGACCAAGAAGCCCTGGAACATCCCGAAGTCGTCCCCGCAGGTTGCTGAAGACCCGAAAGGCCAAAGGAACCTGGGTCAAGCTGGAGGATGGAAACGGCCGGGCTCCGATGTTGGCGATGAACAGCGGCAAGGCCCGCGAGGCGGGTTCTGCCGTTAGCCAAGAAGCAGCCGTGGAGAAAGGAGAAGTGTGCGCCCAGCAAGCAGGACTCGGTGGGAATCCTGCCCTGGCTATTTATCACTTAAACAAGCAGTTTCCTTATCTGTACACATTGGAGATTGCAAAGTTCCATCTTGGGGCCAAGGAGATGGCTCAGTACATGCAGCGCTTGCCTTGCAAGAGTCAAGACCAGAGTTCGAATCCCCAGAACCCATGTAAAAGCCCATGGACAGGTGTGGTGGCCGTTGAGTATCTCAGCACTCGGAAGGCAGGGGCTGAGGATCCCCAGGGGCTGAGGATCCCCAGGATAAGCCTACTAACTAGATAGTCAGCAAACTCTAGAATCAATTGAGACACCCTGCTTCAAAGCAGAGACTGAAGAAGCACCCACCATCAACTTCAGGCCTTCACGTGCGTGAGCACGTATGCGCGTGCACACCTGCATATAGTATGCAAACACGTGCACGTGCACCTCTCCTCCCCATACACATGCCAAAAAAAAAGTTCTCTCTCACAAGAGGAAACACACAAGAGGAAATCCACATGGAAATCGCTCAAGGATCTACATTTGGAAAGCGCTCAAGCAAAGCTGGCTCCCACGCACCCCGTTTCCTCTCTGTTTAGAGAGACAGATAGAGCAGATAATTTCACACTGGAGACCTCAGACTTCCCTCTGAGAATTTAAGAACAAGCCCAAGTGTGGTGTCGTGGCTAGACAAATCTAAACTGTTAGCGGCTGTTAATTAACAACTTGGATGCTATGTGCACTTTGTTTAGATTTAGTTTTTGCTAGAGGGGTGTAAGGAGAAACACCACATCAAATACGCTCCGTGACATCACCTTCTAAGAATGACTTTCCCGCTAGACTCAAAGATGAAAAGATAACGTGCTGTTTTTACAAATCTTGTTCTCTTATTTGTTCTCTCCTTAATCCTGCTCTTGTGAAGTCCTGACCCCACCCCCTCTCAGACCATTGGCCTCTGAAGGGAGACAAGTTGCTAATGTTCAGAGGAGAAAAAATAAACAAGACTCCCAGTTAGCTAGACTAGTCAGTCAGCAAGATTTAAAAAAAAAAAAATAGGGCTGGAGAGATGGCTCGGGGGTTAAGACCCTGCTTTGTAAGCAGAAGGTCCTAAGTTTGGATCCCAGGTCCCCACATAAGTAAAATGCCAGGTAGAAACAGAAATGGTGGTTGTCTGGGGGCCTGGTGGGTGGAGCTTGGGAAATCCCAGAACCAAGCAAAAAGGAGGTAGAAGCAATTCCTGAAGTCACCCTCGGTCCTACACAGGGACACACAGTGCCCTCTGATGCACACACACACACACACACACACACACACACACACACAATGCAAAAACAAATAAGTAAATAAAATAAAGTTTAAAAATAACAAATGAAAACAAAGCTGGTCTTTTTTTAAAAAAAGAATAGGGTTGCATGTAACCCAGGATGGTCTCAAACGCCCTATGCCATGAAAGATAACCTAGAACTGCTGATCCTTCTACATTCGCTTCCCTACATTCATTTCTCTGCATCCTTGCTGATAAATTCATGACCAAAGGGCTTAAGGGGAACAAAGGTTTTATTTCTGGCTTATGATCGTCTGGTTACGGTTCCTCATCCACCATGGGCTGAGGGGGACTGACCACACCGCATCCGCAGGACTGTTGAGGGCGACAGTCCTCGATTGCCAGACCGTTATGTCCGGCCTCGTGCAGAGAAGGATGTCAACTTCCCTAACCAGCTTCCTCCATCTTACTCACCTGCCCAGGGGCTAATCCCACCCACCACAGGCTGGGCCTTCCCCACCAATCAGACAATCTCCTACAGGTTTGCTCCGGCTTCATTCAACTATCCATTCGTTACAAACGTGTCCCGAGCTGAACCTTCCGTCCCCAAGCTGACACCTGCATCAGCTGTGACAACCTCTCAAGTTATGGGATCACAGTCATGAGCCACCAGGCCTGGTTCTATGAGGCAGTGGGATAGAACGCGGGGCTCTGGCATGCACGCTGTCAGCTGGGCTGCGTCCCCAGCCCCATGCCTCCATCCCGAATACCCCATGTAAAGGATTTTTGTTGTGGCTAGGAATCAAACGGAAGCTCTGAGCATCCAAGCAAGAACTCTACCACGGAGCTACATCCTCAGCGCTCTAAGGAGCATTATCAGCTAATCCGCCTTGTGCTGTCATATGAATAGCTTTTGACTCATAATAATATTTTAAGACAGTGACCGTCAGTCTTGACCTCAAGAGCACAATGAATCAATACACAGTTGATGGTTGTTTTCTTAGCAAAGTATATCAAGGAAAGTCAACTGTGCTAACACCGGTGAACCCTCAAAGCTTACTGTAATTGGATAAAGTTGCTTGTAAAGGAATTTAGTAATAAACATTGAGCTAAATATGTCTCCCCTTTAATGTGAAGAGACTCTTTCTGAGAATCTATCTTTTGCGTGAAGAAGCTCCCCACGGTGTTATTTTGTAATAATTTCTGTGACAGAAACAGGGGTGTCACTGCTAAGTGAACGGATCTGTTTACAAGGGGTCGGCCAAACCTGAGGACAAAATCTCACGTGCCATCTCTCCAAAGTTAAAGTGCCAGGCAGAAGCCAATAGGGTACCTTCAATGTTCAAAAAGGTCCTGAGGGAAATGTGGCAAACATCAGTGCTGACAGGCTTTTGCTGACAAGATAGATGACCTTTCTTCATTGCACTCCATCTTCTCTCTCTGGGTTCATTTTGAGGACAACCAGATGCAGCTTTTCTAATGAGCACAATCACCACCACCATCATCATCACCATCATCATCATCACCACCACCATCATCACCACCATCATCATCATCACCACCACCATCATCACCACCATCATCACCACCATCATCATCACCACCATCATCACCATCACCACCATCACCACCACCACCACCATCATCATCACCACCACCATCACCACCATCACCACCACCATCATCACCACCACCACCATCACCACCATCACCACCACCATCATCACCACCATCACCACCACCATCATCACCACCACCATCACCACCACCATCACCACCATCATCATCACCACCATCATCACCACCATCATCATCACCATCATCATCACCACCATCACCACCACCACCATCATCACCACCATCACCACCACCACCATCATCATCATCACCATCATCACCATCATCACCACCACCACCATCATCACCACCACCATCATCATCACCACCATCATCACCACCATCATCATCACCACCATCATCACCACCATCACCACCACCACCATCATCATCATCACCACCACCATCATCATCACCACCACCATCATCACCACCATCATCATCACCACCATCATCACCACCATCACCACCATCATCATCACCACCACCACCATCATCACCACCACATCATCATCACCACCACCACCATCATCACCACCACCACCATCATCATCATATCATCATGTGCTTTTTTCTTCATGTATGTGTACATTGGGGTATGTACTTGTGTGCCTGTGTGCGCCTGCATGTGAGTGGGCGCGCGTTTGTTTTGTGGGTGCAGGCACACAGGTGCAATTGAGTCTGTGTGCCTGTGGAGACTCCAGCATGATACCTACAATCACTTCATCACTCATCCACTTTATTGGTGTGAACCTCGGTCTCTAATTGAATTAGGGTTAGTCTGGTTGGCCAGCTTGCTCTGGGGGTTCCCAAGCCCACCTTCCAAGGATGGAATTACAAACCGGCCGCTGTACCGCTCGGCATTGTTATGTGAGACCTGGCGCTCTGAGCTCAGTGCCATTTTTGGGAAGGTAAAGACTTAACCGCTGAGCTCCCCCCACCTGGAACTAAGCCAGCCCCACAGGCCAGGCCCAGTGGGATCTTTGGGTTTAGAAGACCACAAAGGATGAGATAAACAGGAGCAAAGCTACAGTGGATCCCCTCAATTCCAGAAAAGGGAGCCCAGCGTCCCCTTCTTCTGCACATGCTCATTGGCTTCTCCCAGGATTCCCAGAAGGGCTGGAGACAACTGGAGGAGAGAGTCACTTTCCCAGGGACACGGATGCGCCACTGACACCTGTACCCCTGGAGGCCTGCGGAGATGTGAGAAAATCAAACACCTGGGCCTTCCCCAGGCGCCCTGTTTGGGTGCTTTTCCTATCCCACCGGTTCTAGGGCTTGCAGAAGCTCTTCATAAAAGGAACTATTGTCTCTCCCCTCACCCCCTTTCTCCCTTTCTCTAGTCACACAGACAGCCTTTTAGGGGCATAATTGATTTGGATGAAAGCAGGAGAAAGGGAGGGGGCGAGCAGACGGGCCCGCTCTGCTTTGTTATAAATAAAACTGCCCCAGTTACCTGAAGAATTAACTAGGGGAACATCTTAACAAAGAAAGTTCTAGAAACAGCACCAGGAAACCCCAGCAGGTCTTTTACCTGTGATGTGGCTGCAGGCCTTGCAGGTTGTGTGTACATGTGTGCGTGTGCACATGTGTGTGTGTGCATGTGTGCATGTGTGTGTGTGTTTGCTGACATCCGCAGCCCATCAAAGTTAGAAATCGTAAATCAACAGGAAAACATCTTTCTGCTAGGCAGTCCTGTTCCGCTCTGCCAACTTCTGGGTTCCTTCTGAGTTAGTGAACGTCGAAGAACCACCTCCCCTACCACCCTGGGGAGAAAAAAAAGCATGGTAATTTAAAAACCACCAGGTCAGCCCACTTGGCAGCATAACCACTGGACAAGTGGCATTTGTCACATGTCGATGAGGCTTTTATCTCCGCCCAGAAGGAAGCTGTCACTGCGCCTTGTGTTTACCAAATCAAATGACTGAGGACAGTGGGTTTCTTTCCGTCCCGTCCTGGTTTTAATGAGGATCAGAACCACACACACAGGGATGTTTTCTGCGTCAGACAAAACTAAAGAAAACCAGGATCGTGCCAAGAAAAGTTCCTCTGAAAATATCCATTAAGCAGACGACCTTTTTATTCCCATTTTACTTGGAAAAAAACTGAGCGCAGACACGCGTGTTGCAATCCCACGGCACTGGCTGTCTATAAAAAGGAAAGAGCGCCAGGATGGTGGTTTGAGCAGGCCGGGAGGGCGGGCTCCTGCTGGCAGCACACGGCGTGAGGCAAGGAAAGTGGAGGCCCGGGACCTATCTTCTGGTGTCCTGTGGAACTGGAGCCAGTCCCGCTCCTGTTGGGGCGATACCATCAGCACCTCACACACACACCATTGTTACTACCTCCCGGGACAGATTGGATCCACATTCCTCAGAAGTCCTGTGCTCCAGAGGCAAATAGGCCAGAAGGCTCCTTCCAGGGGCCCAACAGCTAACCACAGATGATAAGTTTGAATTTGAAAGACCTGGAACAATTACAAGGGGCGCTCTTTCCCCCTCCCCAGCTCTGTCACCAGCTGTGGGGGACAACAATGCCACCCTTGCATCTCCCCTGCACGTGCAGCTCTGGGCACAGGCAGGAGTAACTGAAATCCTATGTCACTTCAATATGCTTTTCCTGTGGCTGCCTGCTTTGGTTAAGGGACTTATTTGCCCAAGGTATATATACTCTTAGATTGATGCATTTTTCCTCCTTTGGAGGAGCCTTACCTAGGAAACCCCTGATATCTGCAACTATCTCAACTTGAGCATGGAACTTATCTCTGAGCAAAGATCCTGAAACCAGACTTGGATCTGGATAAAATACATGAAGGTTTTAATCACAGAGTTCAACTTACCCCCTAATCTTTACTTTCAACTCCCCTTTACGCCAGAGTGCTCGTTAACACAGCAAATGAAACTGCGCGGTGAGGAGTTCGGCAACTTCTGTTTATTTTTTCTTAAATAACTGTGATAGAGTCAAGTGGCAGCGGAACGAACTGACTCTAGCGGAACTCAGCCCAAGAGCCCAGATTAAATTTTAACCAGGATTCTGTTTGCCGGAATTTTATCTCAAAAGGGTTATGTTTGGTTTTTGCAAATACTAAAAGGTTAGTTACATTTGGGGGAGAAAATTCTTTTCCTTTTCTTTCTTTTTTTTTTTCACATATCGTATTTGATAGGAAGAAATACAGAGTTGGAACTTCAGTACAATTTCGGCTGTGAAAGAAAATAAAAGGCAAATGGTTTAGCAGGTGGGTATTCCCCAAATCTGCAGAAATGTAAACAGCCAGGATTTGGTGCCTATGGGATTTTATCAAAGACGGTATGCAAGGCTGAAACCAACACTAGCTCGGCCTCTGCGGCTAGTTTTGACATGTTTACAGTCACAATTAACATTCAAAGAATTTCCTTCTCATCCAAGTGTTTCTTTTAAGGGCACTTTGCACCACAAACCATAGTCTAAACTGCCTTTCCTCACATAAGTGATAAAATCTCCATAACGTGTCTTTTCTTTCCTTTGTTTTGAAAACGGGCTTAGACTACTCGATTTCCCTGGGCGTGGTCCCCCCAAAATAAGGGGGTTCTCATCTCCTCGCTCCCTCTTTTCTTAAGACCTCGCAAGGCTCAGGGGCTTCTGACCCCTGCCACTGTTTACACACTCATCCTGTACGCGACCTGGGAAGTTCTGGTGCGCGGGAAGAGCTCCGCGCTCACGGCGGCCTCATTCTGCGCCCCAGGTCCGGCCAGGGCGGGCGTGGGTCAAGGCAGATGGTCGGTGTCTGCTCCCTCCCCCCGCTCCTACACTAGAGATTCACACACGGGAGGTACCGAGTCGGAATCCTGGCTGTGCATAGAACTCAGGCCAGTATCCGAGTCCTCGTCGTTGCCGGGACAGCTCTTGGCCAAGCCACGGGCCTGGTCCACCCACATCTCCGCACAGCTCTGGGTCGAGGGTCCGCCCAAAGCCGCGTCCTGCACCTCCACGGTCTGCTCCAAAGAGCGCCAGGTCTGGAGAAGGCCCTGCAGCTCTCGCTCCTTGCTGTCCCACTGCTGCTGGCTGTAATCCAAGTCCGCCTTGACCGTCTCCAGGTCGGTGCTGAGCCGCAGCCCGATGTACAGGCTGGTGCTGAGCTGCGTCCTGACCCGCTCCTGCTCCAGCAGCAGCTCGCCGTCCGGCCCGCCGCCGGGCTCCGCCGCCTCCTCCCGCGCCGCCAGCTCCTCCTTGCGCCTCTGCATCCACCGCTGGTTCAGCTCCTCCTGGATCTCGCTCGACAGGCGCTCCAACAACTCCTCCTGCTGGGCCCGCTGCTCCTGCAGTCGCAGCAGGTCGTCGCAGCGCCGGGCCAGTTCCTCCAGCGCGGCTGCCGGCCCCTCGCCGTCCAGGGGCGCCGCCGCCGCCGCCGCCCCCTTTTCCGACCCCGTCGCCGCCCCCTCCGACTCCTCTCCCGGGGTCGGCCCGTCCAGTTCCAGGCCTGCCCCCACCAGGTAAGTGTCCTGCACGTAGTTGACTCCGTGCCGCCGCATGCGATCCAGATGCACCTTGGCCTCGTACCGATCGATCTCGCGGTCCAGCTCCCGGAGCCGCTGCACCTGCTGGCGGATGGTGTGGTCCTGCGACAGCACCAGGTGCACCAGCGTCTCCATGCGCTCCACCGACGCGCTCTCCTGGGTCCGCGGCGGCGACGAACACGACGAGGCGGTGGACGATGAAGTGGACGATCCCGGCGACGGCGGCGGCGGCTGGCGCCGCCCGTTGAGCTTGGCCAGCTTGCGGAAGGCCTTGCGTACCACCCGCCGCTGCTTCTCCTGGGTCAAGGCCAGGCTGGGCCGCGCCGGGGCTCCCCGGGCCAGGCACGGGCGCTCGCGGCTGAGCACCACGCGCGCCTCGGCGCTCCGCGGGCCGGCGTTGGGCAAAGACGCCTCGCTGCGCACCAGCACGAAGCGCACATTCTCCTGCTCCTGGCCCCAGGCGGCCCATAGGCGCAGGATCCGCGTCTTGTTGGGCAGGATGCGCTCGAAGCCGCGCCACTTCTCCACGATGCAGTAACTGTGCGGGGGCCCGCACAGCATGCCCGGGGGCAGCGCCTCGTCGTCGTCGTCCTCCTCGTCGTTTTCGTCCGGGGGTTCGGGCAGCTCCAGCGGACCCGATGAGTTATCCGCCACCCCTCGTCGCGGGCCCCGCCGTGGCTTCCGTCGCCGCCGCCGGCCGTCCTCCAAAAGCACCCGCACCACGTCCGAGCAGGTGGTGCGGCGCGACAGGCCGGACACCAGCTTCTCCTCCTGGCAGATCCACACCGAGATCTTCTTCTCCGAAGGATCCATGGCGCAGTGGGGACGCGAGTGGCAGGTCCGGCTGGCCGCTGCGGGGGGCGACAGGGACAGCGCGGGCAATCTGGTAGCTCTGGAACTGAATTAGAAGTGTGACCCCCGTCTGCGGCGACGCGGAGCCTTTCTCCCCGGCTGCGCACCGAACGCGAGGCGGCGGCGGCGCCCGCTGCAGTGGCTGCGCTCGGCCCGGACGGCGGGCGCTCCCGAGGCAGCGCGCCCCGGCTCCGGTTCCTGCGGCTTTAGCTCTGCCCACTGTGCCCGAGGCCTCCGGGTTTTGCTCCTCCCCTCCCCACACGGCTCCACCCCTTCCCGCCCCCTCAGCGCCCCGATGTTGCAGCCGCGAGCACAGCGGGCGCGCCGCCCGGACAAGCCCCTCCCCGCCTCGCCGCGCCCGCTCTGCCCCTGGCTCGGGTGGCTGGCGGCCCGGGTGCAATTCACAGCTTTCTGCAGCCGGCGCGAGCACGCACTCGGGGACCTCTCGCTCTGCGTCTCGGATCGGCAGCGCCTTCCCAGCTGCTGGAAGCATCTTGACTTGGCTCATTGACAGCGCTGTGTCCCTTTGTACAGATAGAGAAACCGAGGCAATCAGCCGTCGCTATCAAAGACACATTATGATCTTATCTCCTAACTAGTTCCGAGCTGTGCGTGCTGCCTCTAAGCCAAAGACCTTCCAATCTTCCTGAACCAAAGTGAGCTCCATGAGCGAGTGTAGGGTTGGAAATGATCCAGACCAGCGCCATTCCTTCCTATATGTCAAATCTGTGGGTCCCCCCAGCATCTGGACTTCCTATAGTCTTCTTCGCAGGGAAACCACCGTTATAGTGGGAGTTTGGGGCCCAGATGTAAAGTACAAACTCTTTCTTTGGTGGGTCTTACTTTAATAAAGAGAAACTGGGGTCCTTACCACTTCAGGTTTACCTGAGGTAACCTGGTTGATATCCAGGTGTAGTCCAGAAGAGATGGTACACAAGGCTTGCTCTAAACTGGTCCTTGAGGGGCTCATCTGTCAAGCTCACTCCCTTGCTTCAAGAAATCATCTCCTCATTGCTTCATATAAAGCACTTGGGTTTATTTCCTGATTCCTTTTGCAAATATTTACAGAGTTCCTAGTCAGCTCCAAGTCCTGGCTGGGATTTGGTGAGCAAATCGCCTTCCCAGGAACTCACCCAGCTAGTGGAGTGTTCGACCCAGCGACATTTACAATGCCCACTCTTCCGGGATGGTAGGAAACTACCTGAAGGCTGGAGGAGGGGCGTGGGACCCGTTTAAGAGAATCCACAAAGACTTTCCACGGGAAGTAGCATCTTCGGGGAGACCCAAAGGACAAGGAGGTGGTGGGAGGCGCAGGTCACATGATAGGAGAAGGAACCAATGTGTACACAGGAGCACAGGAGGGTCTGGCCAAGGCTGGATGAAGAATTAGGGGCCAGACTGGTAAGAGATTTTAATTCCATGTGTCTGTCTCAGTTTGTCCCATTAAGAAGCTTTGTCCTAGAGGTTCTGAGATCAGATTGGCTACTTTTACTAAGTTGTGACCTTAGAAAGTATGCAATCTCTCTGAATTTCAGTTTTCTCATCTGCAGAATTGTGATTAAAAAAAAATCTGCCTCAAGATAGCAGTACAGATTAAATGCTGGGACCTGGTAAATCCACAGTAGTTTTACTAGAGGGCTAGAAACCTGCAGGGTATATTCGCTTTCTATTGTTGCATAATGAATTACCATGAACTTGGTGGCTGGAAACGACACCCATATATTAACATCACTTACTTTTTCTCAAGGCCACAGGTATTGCCTGGCATGATTGCCAGGTACTCCGTTTAGGGTGCCCCAGCCTAAGGGCAGGCTGTTGGCTGATTGAAACTCTGGGGGGATCTATTTCCAGGTGGTCTCAGCTCCTTTTTGTGCTGCTGTGAGACCACACTCAGACTCAAGCAACTTAAGGGAGAAGGAAATTTATTTAGCTTATAGTTCCAGAGAGATGGGGACCTTGAACATTCAAACCATGACAGCTACGGATCATATCTGTGTCATCCACTTTGTGTGCATGCATGTGAGCTCATGTGTGCATGTGTGTAGAGACCACGTCAGCCACATCAGGCGTTGGTCCTCAGGTGTCGGCTGCTTTGTCTGTTTGAGACAAGGTGCCTCATTTCCTGGGATTTGCCAAGTCGGCCAGGCTGGCTGGAGAACCGTGTCAGTATCACAAGCGTGTGTGCCAAGCCCGGCTTTTTCTAGAACCGGCACTCGGGTTCTCCGTTCAAGCACTTTATCCACTGCGGTGTCTCCCCAGCCCTGTGCTGTAATGCTGGGAACACTGGATGTTCACACTGGATGTTGAATGGAGGCTTGTAGTCTGCACCCCAGCCAGAGAAAGACTTCAGTCCGTCCTACCCGAGGGTTAGTTACCCCTACGCCTGCCCCGCCCTGCAGGGTGCCCATCTCCTCCTGTCTTCCAGGGAAGGGGGGCACATAATTGAGGAGTTACCCTCATGGCGGCTTCTTTCCAGACAAGGAATCCCTGTGCAGGAATGATACTTATGAAGTTGCAGCTGGCCTAAATTACATGAAGAAGTGATTGACGGGTCCTGGGAGGGCTGAGGAAGGTGGAGTGAGTGCAGAGGCCGGTCTAAGGGCATTCTTGGTGGAAAGGTTACAGGCGTTAAAATGTTCGGGTGAGCCCAGTGTGGCGACGGGGCCTGTGATCCCAGCTCCTCTGGACGCTGAAGCGGGAGGATCATAAGTTCAAAGCCAGCCTGGCGGCAGCATAACAAAATATTATCTCTCTTAAAAACAAAACAAAGGTGTTTATGTGCCAGTGTTGAAGTCACTCACTACATTTACATTTTCCCAAGCCAGGTTGAAGATAGAAGCCTAAAGCAAACTTGGCTTACACACATGAATGGGCACACATACACACACACCTGTACCTGTGTACAAACACACATAAACACACACTTTCAACTGTGGACATATATATGAACGGGCACACACATACACGGAGACACACACATACACACACACCTGTCCCTATGTACATCCACACATACACTTACACTTGTGTTTGCACACACACATACACACATACCTGTATCTGTGTATACACATGCATGCACACACACACACACACACAATTTGGTTCCTCCTGCTCCCTCGTTCAGCCCTCAGCAGTGAGCAGATGTGTCAAGGTTTCCCCGCCCACCACGCAGGCAGTCATTTCTGCGGCAGACAACCAGCTGGGTGTCATCCAATTCGATTTCATTCTGACACTGCCTACCTGGAGACAGCCGCGGATCCCACCACAGCTTAAGAGCTTGGTCTCTAAGTCCGCCTCCCACCCCACCTCAGGACCCAGTCACAAGCCCAGGCTAGCAGTGAACGGCAGATGGAGAAGCGCAGGGCGAGATGAGGGAGAAGGGTGGAGCGCCTTCACGCTGGGTCTGCAAGCAACACTGTCCAGGAAACCTCACGTGTCCGGTTGTCCGCAGCTCTCCAGACCCCGTCCTTCAGGAACTATGAGATGGTCGCTTCAACCGAGACCCTCTTCCCTCTCGGGAGACTGCGGAGTGGAGCTGAATGCTGCAACTCTGAGTCTGTGGCCGCTTTCTTTGGCACCCTCCCCCAACTCCTCGCCCACCCTGCCCAGTGTTCTTTCTAGAGTCTTCTGTGCTTGGAAGAACTCATGGAAAACAAGAGCCTGTCCATCACCTTCATCTGCTCAGAGGCTGCTTCAGGAATCAGGGGAAAAAGAGCACGTGTTTTACTCTCGAAAAATACCCTGGTTGCTGGAAGTCATTCAGGAAATTGCAACAACTGCAATGGCTGTGAACCTGTAGTGCAGGCAGGCAGGTGACCCGCAGAATGACATTTCTATTGATGGGCCACATCGAGGAAGGGGGTCCCACATGATCAGAACGGTGGGCCACATAGAGGAAGGGGGTCTCACATGATCAGAAGGGGCTCAGAGGCTCCCACTGCCTGACGTCATCTCACACCACATGACTCACACGCTCGGGGCAACGGCGATGTAACAAACTCAAGTATTGCCTTACCAGTGCAATAAAAGTATAAAACTCACTTTTGTACATTCCACGATACTTGATAATGATATGAAGCAACTATGTTTAGTTTATATTTATAGTTTGTGTACTTATTACACTACAGTTTTGATTGTTAGTTTACGGCAAAAAGCTAGCCATAAAACAGGGCAGCTTCAGACAAATCCCGTGCACCACATTGCTTGATGACACTGCTTTCTCTTGTGCTTGATCTAATCGTGTATTGTTTTGTGTACTCTGGCTGTAACAGTGATGTATGTGTGTGTGTGTGTGTGAGTGTGTGTGAGAGACAGTCCAGGTGTGTAGTAGGTTATACCATCTAGGTTTGCGTGGACACAGAGATCTTTGGGCCGTGATAGAATCACCCAATGTGGGCTGGAGAAATGGATCAGTGGTTAAAGCATTTGCCACACAAGGAGAAGAAAACCTTGACTTCGAACCCCCAATCCCACATAAAGTGCTAGGCAGGTGTGGCGGCCCACCTGTAATTCCAGGCTGAGAATCCCCAGAGCAAGCCGGCTGCTGAGACTCACCCTGTAGGGGGCTGTGGGTTTGATTAGACACCCGGCCTCAAAAGACTAAGGCGAAAGCGTGGTCAGGATGGTTTCCGATTTCAACCCCAAAGCTACAAGTACACACACACACACACACACATGCTCCCACGTATGTGAACACACATGTGCTCCTTACACTTGTGCACATGAAAATGGAAAAAAGAAAAAAAGACTCACTTGTAGCTCTATCTCTCAGAACATATCCCTGGATCGCTGTGTCCAGCTATGAAAAACTGAATCATAGCATAGTAGCTACAAGCTGCTAAACCTCTGCTTTCTCATCTGAAAAGAGGGGGAGATGACAGAATCTTCTTTACAGAGCTGACATCACATGGAATGGAATAATGTAATACACACACACACACACACACACACACACCCCTACGTGATGGTTCATCTTGTCAACTTAGTAGACTTGGAATCACTTCGGGAGCACACCTCTGGGTGTTTCCAGAGAGACTTAACTGGGGAGGGAAGATCCACCCAGAATGGGAGCAGAACCATCACATTGTCGAGGATTCTAGGTAGAATAAAGGAGAAAACAGAGGAAGAGGAGAAGGAAGAGGAGGAGGAAGAGAAGGAGGAGGAGAAAGAGGAGGAGGAGGAGGAGGAGGAGGAGGAGGAGGAGGAGGAGAGGAAAGTTTGCTGCGAGCACCACCATCATCTCTGTGTGACCAGTGCCTCCTTCCTGCCTCCCCATCTGACAGGCTGTAACCCTCCAACCATGAGCCAAAATAAAGCCAGCTATAAAACAGTGCGCTCCACACTGTAAAACAGCGCTTCCTTAAGTTGCTTTTATCATAGCGGTGAACACAATAATTCAAACAACCTACACGGAAAGAACTTTCTTTCTATTTGGTCAGGCTGGATTGTAGTAACAGAGCCAAACGCGCACACGGTCCACTCTTGACAAAAGTTGATTTTTCTCTCTCTTAATAGTTGAAAGTGGACATTGTAGCTGCTAGATGACTGTGTTCCAAACAGTGGTCCAAAGACTCAGTTCCTTCCACCTTGCGATGTGAATCCCAGGGGCATGACCGGCTGGTCTGGGTGGTGGAAGGGGAGAGAGCTGAGCGCGCCCGCTTCATCCTCACCTGAGCGCAGCACTTCTGCTCGCATCTCATTGGCTTGAGCCTAGTCACATGCTCACTTCTACTGGCTGAGGATGCAGAGGCTTTCAATCAGAAGTGGTTTTTCATGAAAGGGTAGCTGCCCCTTAGTTCTTAAATGCTTCAGAACTGCGATCTTCATCCCTAGGAATCTGAACCCTGAACCCCAAATCTGTGTCTCTTCCCAAGATCTGTCTTGATCTCCCAATGTACCTTCAAGTAGATGCACCTTGGGGTTCCTAAGCAACCGAAATCTTTCCCAGAACAATACAGCTTAATCCATCTCCCCCACCCCCTGTGGTAGCCTTCCTGTAATGTCTCCCTCGTACCCGCCCAACCCAAGAATTCTCCTTGTTGACTCATTTTCTGCCTCTCCCCAGTGTACACTGAAGTCCTATGACCGCAGAGGGTTTTGCCTATTTTATTTACCAAGTCGTCTCCTGTGCTGTGAACATCAACCACTAGATGCCAAGTAAGAACTCGTGGCGTGAGGAGAGGGAGAAATGAATCACCTCGCTTCAGATTCTCATCACTGCTCATCTGCACAGCACACTGTTCCCTACACTAATCCTCCTCCAGGTCCCACAGGAGTCTCCTGTACCTCCAGATCAAGCCCATAACACCCCTCGGGATCTCAGCAACCGGGCTAATTCCTCTCCGCCTCTCAGGACCAGCTTCGCCATTACTGGGAGTCACGCCTTTGCAAGAAAGTGAAACAGCGTTCTTGCTCACGGAACAGCCGATCTCCATTCAGATGGAGTCCACGTGGATACTGGCTGATCCTCAGTGAGAAAAACAATATGAAGGCTTCATAAGAGAAAACATAGGAAAATGAGCCTGGTCAGATTTCTAAATTGCTCATGTGCATCAGTGTTGGCCAAGATGGAGGAAATACCCTCTCAAACATCACTGGCATCAATCAGTGTATCTGTTTGGGAGACTATTGGATGGTAGCTCTTAAAAGGAAAAATGCACATGTGTCATATAGAAAAATGCACAGGAGCACAAGGAGACACACAGAGGGGTGTGGCATTTCTTGCAACAAAGTTGTGGAAACAGTGAGATGCCCAAGTTTAAGGAACGGACTCCATAGATTGGAGGGACCCCTGGCTTTGAAAATTACAGCAGTTCCTTACAGCAAACTAGGTTAATATGCATAGGCAATAACAAATGTCTATCATATACTGTTCAATGCAAAAGGAAGATGTGAAAGGATGCTTTTTTGGGCTGGAGAGATGGCTCAGGGGGGTTAAGACTCTTTCTCTCAAGCAGAAGGTCCTGAGTTCGGATTCCAGGTCCCACATAAGAACTTCCAGCCCTAGTGGGCGGAGCCTGGGAAATCCTAGCGCCAAGCAAAAAGGAGGTAGAAGCAATTCAGGATGATTCCAGAAGTCATCCTTGGCACTCCACAGGGTTATCCAGTACCCTCTGATACACACGCGCGCGCGCACACACACACACACACACACACACACACCCTCATGCAAATACATAACATCACACCCTCTGGAGTCATATGGACTTGGGCAGAGAACAGTCTTAACAGATGTCAGCCTAAAGCAATGAATTCCTCCAGGGAGAACCCAGGCATTTGCAGGGAGTGCCAAATTTACCTTCAAGTTATAAAATGATGATTTTATAAGAATTCAGTCACCTATTAATTCTTCAGTCATGATGAGTAACTTTGAGTTTATTTACTTATTTGATTGTCTGAGGCAGGATCTGTCCGGCCTGGAACTCACGAAGTACTTCAAGGCTAGCTTTGAATTCGAGTTGTTCTTCCCACCTCAGTTTCTCTAGTGCTGGTATGATGGGCATGCATACGCCCCCACGCCAGGCCTTGTAAATGTGCAACCTTTCAAAGGGAAGGGGGTGGGTTAGAATGATCACATTCTGGTTCTTCTTTCCTTTGCCTGCTGCGTCTCCTTTCTGCAGACTCAGCGGTCTCTGTTCGCTGCACGCTGAAGAACCTCCACCACCCTAGACTGTGTGCCAGAGGCTTTCAAGGATGAGGAGATTAGACAAGGCAGCCTCAGCCCCACGGGGCGCTCCTCTCTCCCGGGGAAGCTCTTCAGAAGCAGCTTAGATCACAGAAGGGTGGGAGTCCTTTACTAAAGTCTCTAATCAGATCTCAAAGGTGGCATATGTTTTTGTCACTTTCTTCCTAAGACCCATAAGAAAATTGAAGCCAGCTTAGAGGGACTGGCCAACTTCCCGGCTCCCACAGCTCTCTGGGGTCGACCTTTCGTCTGGAACGTCTCTACCTTTCCAATCTGTCAGTTACACTTCCAGGCAGCCCGGAACATGCCACACGGAAACTTCCGCCTTCCTTATATCAAGCCCCACAGAGAACGTGGCTGGATTTTACTAGTTGAATCAATTCCCTGTAATGACTAGCCCACAACATAAGCTGGCAAGTTGTGTTTATGGAAACTGGAGGAGCAATATGAGGACAGCCACTGTGTTCAAGGGAGACTTTTGGTGGCCACTGAGCCCGGAGCGGGGCACAGGGGATGGGCTGTCATCCCAGAGACATGCGCACGGCTTCTTGTCGTGAGGCCACAAAGCCACTCTAGGGCTGGGGAGGTGGATCTGGGGCTAAAGCCTTGCCTCACAAACAAAAAGCCCTGCGCTCAAAGCCCCAGGTTCCCTGTCAAAGTGCTTAGGACTCTAGCCATGGAAGGCGGAGCCTGGGAAACCCAGACAAAGCAACGAGAAGATAGAACAACCCAGGATGATTCTAGGTGTCATAGTCGGGGCTCCACAGCACACACTCTTCATACTCTGAAGTGTGCCTTGGCACATAGACACACACACACACACACACACACACACACACACACACACACACACACAACACCCATCCAGAATCAGTATGGTGCTTTTCAAAATGTAAATTACTGGAATCTATATCTAAAATAATCTCCCTAAAGAAATCTGAAGGTTGATCCTAACCAGATGGGGTGGAAAGAACCAAGGCAAGAATGCTTCAGCCAGCAATCATAATTGGACTTTGCATGCCCTGCGCATTGTCCAACACACTGTTGACCTCACAAAGTCTAGCATCTGCTAAAGGCACCAAGAGCCTTGGAGGCAAAGGATTGGCAGCCACAGCAGTGTTCCTATACCTAAGGGGACCACGGGAAAGGGTTTGGGAAAGGCCACTGGGTCCTTGTACGTCATCGGAGAGGAGGACTCAGAGGAAAATCAGACATGCACAAGAAAGGACTCTCTGGGAATTGGGATGGGAGGCACTGGGGGATGGGGAGGGAGAGGGGTGGGGAGGGGGAGCAAGGGGTACGGGGGGAGGAGGAGGGAGGGAGGGAACTGGTGTACCTAATAAGTTTGTATGAGCTGAAATAAAAAAAAAAGAATGCTTCAGCCTTGTTGGGCCCATGGATCGATCTCTCTCTCTCTCTCTCTCTCTCTCTCTCTCACTCACACACACACACACACACACACACACACACACACGTCAAGAGAATATGACAGGTGAGAAAGAGATACCCTAGACAAAGGGGAGAAAGGAGATCTAAGATGGGGGGGGCTGCTTATTCATTCTCCCCTTGGGAATCTTGCGCAGTTGTGGAGGGGTGGGATACAAGAGAGAGCTTACGTAAAGGACCCTAAAGACATCTGCACCTCGGCACTGTAAGGTCTTTGTTCTCAGCAAAGCAGCCGAGCGTCTGCTTCACAAATCACCCTGGGAATTTCCAGTCCGTGCTATCCGAGCCACGGGCCCCAGAGCGGAACGAGCGGCCTGTTCGGTGTTGATGACATCGCCCTCGCAGACCCTGTCAGAAGGGGTTTGTCTGATGAATTTGCAGATCTGTTGTCGTCCAGTTAACGAGAGGTGATACTGCTAATGAGTGTGTGGTCGAGACAGTGTTTTTGGTGGCACATCGGAACCGTTCCCAGCTTTGCAGGGTAGAAGAGTCCTGGCCCAAAGTATGGCCTTGGTCCACTGTAGGGAAGTGCCCGTCCTCTTTCCAAGTGTCCCGACACCGAATTCTCGGGTGCCAGCTGCTCACCTCTTAGAGCACAATGCGGGGTCTGTGTTTGCCTTTCTCTTTTACATGAGCAGAATGCTAGTCTTCTTTCTGCAGCGAAGCTAGTTGGGTCGAGAGACCGTATGGATCGATTTGGAAGTCTAGTGGTTTTAGAAGCTAATGCCTTTAAAATAAACAAACAAACAAACGAATAAAACCCAGGAACTTAGCGACTCTGTTTCAGAAACGTTGTTTTAGAAGAAACTAAACTCCACCAGGGAAGCAAATTCTTTTCCAATACCGAAACCCTAGTCACGAGATGTTCTGATTTTCTCCACTGAGGAAGAAACGGAGATATGTCTCCATCGTCGCTGCGTCCATCCGGATAGAAAAGGAAGGCTGTGAGCAAGATAAGAAAATAGGTTGCATCTGGCAGTCCAGCGTTCTGTCCCAGGCTGCCAAAGAGACTCCTCTTTGTTCCGCTCCTGAAGTACAGCGTTGTTTTCTTGGGTCTGTGCTCTGGGTTAAACCTGAGTTAGACTATGGATCCGTTACGCGTGATCTCATGATTGTGAGACCTACACAAATGTAAGCCTGGAACACAATCCGACCCCTATTAGCTTAAATCCCCATGAATAGCAAAGATGCCACCTGATCTTATAAAACTTTTGCCTGGTGGCTCTCTCTTTTGTACCGATTGTTCAGTTTCTAGATGTAATCGCTAATCATCCATCTGGGGGGATTCGCCTTCTTTAGAATGCGTCTTTGAGAATTTTGCAACGCAAAACCAGGCATGCTTTAAAATGTACTTCCTCGGCATGATTGGGCAGCTGCTCTTTTGAATCTGCATCCATCCCAAAGAACTGAGGATAGGATCTAAAAGAGATACTTGGTATTTTGATGCCAAAGCAGAAGCAAGCCCTGAGGTTCATTGATTCTTCAGTGAGCATACACCATGTAGTGCATACATCCAAAGGCTTGTGACTCACTATTTAAGAGGAAGTAAACTATTATAGCATCTGTGAATCTTAAGACCATAATGCTAAATAAAACACGCAAGCTTATCTCAGGTGTGTAGAATAATCAAGCTCATGTAGATAGAGAATCAAACGTTGTCACCAGGGACAGAAGGCCAGAGGGAACTGGCTACTACTACTTAGTGCAGTCTTGCTCTTATAGCATGAGACATACATGTAGACAGGGGTAAGGTTGCAAAACATGTGAACAACCTTAAATGCCACTGAGCTGTGCACCTGAAAATGCTTATGGTGGTAAATGTTATGCTCCTAGTATTTTTACCACTATTTAAAAGAATACTCTTTAAGAAGAGATTTTTTTTTTATGCCATAATTCTTATTAAGGGAATTGTCATAGTTAGGCACTGGTATCAACCTGACTATTGAGGGTTTTGAGCTCTGGGCACATTTGTAGAGAATTAGTGGTTGGGTTAAGCACAGAACAAACCGGCAGGATATCATCTAGCTGATGGGGAAGGGCCAGTCTATGGTGGGTGGGATTAGGCCCTGAACAGATGAATAAAATACTGAGAGTCAGTTAAGGAAGTTGGCATCTTTGTGTATACTTGGCCAGACATGCTGGTCTGGCAAGTAAGGATCGTCCCTCTCTCAGTCATTACATAGAGATGGTGTGGCCAGTTCCCTTGGCCCTGGTGCCGGTGTGAGCTCTCCTGTCAAGCTGGACTAAGTACTATAACTAGTAATTGTTAAGAGAAAATAAAGCCCTTGTTCCCTTAAGCCATTTGATGGCCATTTATCAGCAACAATGCAGGCAAACTGCAACAGAATTTGGTACCCAGGAAGGAGGGTGTTGCTGATAAATCTGACTATGTGGATTTTGTGGCTTTTGAATAGCTTTGCTGGACAAAGTTTGAAATGTTTGAAGATTTTTGTGGATTATAAATACCGTTCTGCAGAGTTTGGTGAGCCATTTGGAAAATAGTGGTGCTGAGAGAGCCATGTACTGTTCAGGCCCAATTTGTAATTGGGGAATAAGGACTTTGGTAAAGCTGAATTTAAAGACGATGGACTGGTTTGCTTGATAGAGGAGAGCTGTGTTGGCAGCCTTGAGGATTTGCAGGCAGCCGAAGAGCTGCCATTGTTGGAGATATGAGCATCAATGAAGGAAAACCTAGTGACTTGTGCTGGGACGGTGGAAAACATAAATACCACCACAAGGGCAAGTTCATGGTTTGAAAACCCAGATTCCTTCAGGAGCCGAAAGCCCAAGTTAAAGACATTTCTTGCCCTTTGGAGGTTGGGCTGCCGAAAAAGAGCTTTTTCAGCATCAGCACACAAAACTTGGTACAGCTGTGGCTCGAATGGACCAACCTTGTTTGAAATCTGGCAGCGTCCCCCAGGTGATACTGGTTTTGGTGAACAATTTGAGGGGTTCATGGAGAGCAGCAAAAGCTTGGCCCCAAGTAGCAGGCATAGAGTCCCGCAAGGAAAGGTGAAGCCTATAGCTGCAGAGGAACCCAGAGTGGTGTTGGAGATGCCAGAACCATGGGATGTAGCTGAGGAGGGTGCGAGTGGAGATTCAGCCTGGTTCAGAGGACCTCTGTTTCTACAACTTTGAGCTGCAGACAGGGACTGGGAATGCCTAGAATCTTTGAACCACCATGACTATGTGATGAGCAACAGAAGATGGACATTGAAGTACAGGATGCTGTAATTTGCTGGACTTTGGTCTTAACTTGATGTTTTCTCATTGTCACAATGATTCTATTTGGAATATTTAAAAATTTTATTTGGCATATTTAAAGAAAGACTTTCAATTCCAACATTTTAATAACTGACATTTTAATGATAGAACATTTTAAATTTATCTATGAAATGTATTTATATTTTAAAGATAACTTTTAACATCCATGGGGACAAGGATTGAAGGTTACAATTTAAAAGTGCTATGTTTTTGTGTCAAGTTGACAAGGGGTGGAGTGTCATAGTTAAGTACAGCTGTCAACTTGACTATTGAGTGTTTTGAACTCTGGGCACATTTATAGAGAATTAGTGGTTGAGTTAAGCCCAGAGCAAACCTGCAGGAGATTGTCTAGCTGATGGGGAAGGCCCAGCCTATGGTGGGACTAGGCACTGAACAGATGAATAAAATGCTGAGAGTCGGTTGAGGAAGTTGGCATCCTTGTGCACACTTGGCCAGACATGCTGGTTTAACAAGTAAGGATGGTCCCTCTCTCAGCTGTTACGTAGAGATGGTGTGGCCACTTCCCTTGGCCCTGGTGCTGCTGTGAGCTCTCCTGTCAAGCTGGACTAAGCATTGTAATCAGTAATCATAAAAGAAAATAAATCCCTTGTTCCCTTAAGCCATTTGATGGTCATTTATGAGCAACCATGCAAGCTGGCTGCAACAGGAGCTTTCAACTTTGCTTTCCACTGGTTTTCAAAGTTAAATACAATATTTGGCTAATTCCCTGTCTTTCAGGAAATCAAATTCCTGGTCGAGATTCATTGGAAGCATGTGTTTGTCTTACCACTCCATCCCATCTCTCAACTCAGTGTAGCATCAAGCTTTTTAGTCACAGGCTATCTGTGACGTCATTGCTCTGGTCTTTATCAGAAATTTAGACAGACGGTTGCCGGCATCGTTAGGTGGATGGGCCCTTTGCATTGAGAAACCACCACTTCTCCTTGTTGACATAACACGTTTCTGTTCTTACTAAGATGAATGTTTGGTCTGGTTCCCAAAGCTGTCCACAGCTCCACAGGACAAGGTCATCTGGGGTTCCTGGAGAAGGGGAACGGGAACACAAGAGGTCCTAGCAGGTATTTGCTTATGAAACAATAGCAAAAATAAGGAAAGGCAGGCAGACAGAAAACTTCCCCTTATCCCTATTCCCTGGAGTGCAGGTTTCTAAACAGGTCTCTCAGGAGCAACAAAAAACACACCAAACCTTCCTTTCTTTCTTTATTTTTTTTTTGTGTGTACCTGCATATGTGGACATGTGTGTGTGTGTGTGTGTGTGTGTGTGTGTGTGTGTGTGTCTAAACAAGCAGGTACTGTTGTGCCTGTGAAGGCCCAAGGGTAACATTGGGAATCATTCTGGATGGCTCTTCCTCCTTCCTGCTTTGCTCTGAGGTTTCCCAGGCTCTGCCTTCCAGGTCCAGAATGACAGGCTGCTGCCATATCTGCCCAGCATTTTTATGTGGGCTCTGGGGACCTGAACTCAGGTCCTTTTGCTTGTGAGGTAAAGGTTCTAACCATGGAGCTATCCCCCCAACCTTCCGAACCTTCATTTCTAAGTCAGATAGTGAGTCTCCTTCATGGCTGCCTTACATGAGGTCCGCTCTCCCCGGGATCTTGTCGCCGTGAGAACACTGCAAGGTGCACTTGCAGGGAGCTAAGTGGCCGCTCTAGGCAATGGACAGGCAAGGTGAAGCCAGCCCCGTGAGGCAGCTCCATCCTGCACGCCCTCGATAAACAAGGAGTCAGCTGATTTCAGGGTACAGAAGGGCACCGAAGGGGATCCGGGTTATTTTGTCCCCAAATAAGGAATGGAGCAGAAATACCAAGATGCTAAGACAGTTCACCAAGAACAGGATACGCTTCTGGCTGGCAAGATGGCTCGGCAGGTACCAGGTATGGGCACCTGCGGGCACACACCTGGTGACCAGTTTGATTCCCCAAACATGCGTGGCGAAAAGAGAGAACTGACTGCTGAAAGTGGTCTTCTTGTCTCCACATGCGTGTCCCGGCACACCCAAGCCTGCATATTCTCTCTCCTGTGTGAGTCTCTGTGTGTATCTGTCTTTCTGTCTTTCTCTGTCTCTGTCTCTGTCTCTCTCTCTCTGTCTCAAATAGATAAAATAAATAGAAGAAAAGATCCACCCCTGACTGGAGAGCTCAGTGACCCCAAGGCCCACTGCGGGAAGGGTCCAGGATTCCCCGTCGCATACATGTCTCTTACATGCAGCTCCACGCCAACTTCAGGTGTCCATGTCATTAGCATTTTAATTCTACCCAGATACAAGCTTTTCAGGATCATAGGAGCCACAGGCCGCCTCTGCCTACTGCCAGGACCCAGCTCTCTGGTCACCTCAGGCCCAGCTTCCCCCCTCCCCCCATTCCCCGTGCTAACTAGTTTCTAAGTGCGCTGGTTCTTCAAGGCATTGATCAAGGCCTCTGGGCCTCACTTTCTGCCCATTTGTAAGTAGCTTTTTCCTTCTTGCTCCGTCTTTTCCCCTCCTCCCTTCCTCCTTTCCTCCCTTCCTCCCATCCTTTCTCTCCTCTTTTCTGCGGGGTCTCGTAGCCCAGACTGGCTTGGAACAGGCTGTGTGACCAAGGATGAGCCTGGACCGTCGGGTCCTCCTGCCCTCAGATGCTGGGATAGCAGGTATGAACCGCCAAACCACACAGATGTGTGGTGCGGGAGAGCAAACCCCGGACCTCGTATATGCCTAGAGCGCTCCACCAATCCAGCTACACCCCAGCCCTCTTCATCAGTCAACCTTTCTAATTAGCAAACAAAACAGTGCATTACAATAGTTTCTGTGTGCACGTGCACATGTGTACTCATGTACATGGAGGTCAGAGGTCAACAGCAGGTATTTTCCTGGGTTGCTCCCAACTCTATTTTTTTTTAATTTTTTAAAATTATTATTATTTATTCAACTGTGCGTGTGTGTGTGTGTGTGTGTGTGTGTGTGTGCACCCACTTCTACATGCGCATGTGCGCATATGTTGTATAGTATAGCAAGATGAGCAGTGACTGTATTAATGGCTTCTCTTGCTTCCTGAGCAAATGCCTGTCAAAGCTACTTCAGGAAGGAAGGATTATTTGGCGCACAGTGAAAGGACAGAGCCTGTCCCGCAGCAGGTGTGCGAGGCAGCTGGTGACACTGTATCCGCAGAAAACAGAGAGAAGGGTGCGGGCGCTCAGCTTGCTTTCTCCACTGCATTCCATCGAGGCCCTCGTTGTGGGGATGGCGCCGCCCACATTCAGGGAGGGTCTTCTCCGCTCCGCTAAACCTCTCTGGAAACATACTCACAGGCACACCCGAAGATGTGTTTACGTGGCGATTCCAAGTCCCATCAGGTGGAGGGAAGAGAAACCTTCCCAGCTGCGCAGTTGTTTACTCTCCAGTGTTATGTCCTATTGCTGGGAGATGGCACGGTGGGCAGAGCACTTGCCACGCAAGGATGGAGAGCTGAGTTTGATCGCCAGCACCCACATTAAAAGCCGGGTGTGGTGATGTGTGTCTGTAATCCTGGCGCTGGGAGGCAGAACCAAGAAGATCCTTGGAGCTCGCTGGCCGGCTAGTCTCGCCAGATTGGTAAGCCCCAGGTTCAATGAGAAACTGAACCACTTCAAAAAGGAAAGTTGGCGAGCGAAAGAGGAAGACACCCGACATTAACCTCTGGCTTACACGCATGCATGCGCCCCCCCACACACACACACACACTAACACACACTTTAGAGAAATTGTATCTGGGCCAGGGAGATGACTCAAGTCACCTGCCACATAAGCAAGAGGACCAGAATTCAGATCCCCCCAGAATCCACTCAAAAGCTGGTAGATGTGGCAGCCCACCCGTAATTCCAGCCTCAGAAGGTGGAATCAGGATCCTCGGAATGAGCTGGCTAGCAAGGTTAGCCATATCAGTGAGCTCTGGATTTGATTGAAAGACTCCACCTCAAAGGATAAGATGGAAGAACAATCTAAAAGAGATTCTACACATCAACCTTTGAGCCTCCGCATACACACCATTCACAAACACCCCCCCACACACACACACCAGAGAAAACTGGAAAAAGAATTCCATCCTTCTTTCCTTTACTGAATGTTGCGTGAGCAGGTTTATTTCCTCCAGCCTCATCACAAGAGGGTGACTAATGCAATGCACCAAGATGTCACCAGACCATTGAGTTTTTCAACTCCATCATCATGATTGCATATACAGGACCAGGTCACTGCTGCGTGACGTGTGCTACATCGTGTGATGGTCTCCTCATCATCCCAGCCCCAAGCATAAAGTTCACTGACTATGACAATGTGTGGTCTGACCCCGAACCTTCCATCTCTGTCCTGGATGGGAATCCGTGCGGTCCTGAGACGGCTGAGTGACAATCTTCACATTCATCCTCCCACCAGCGGGAGGCTCAAGGCAGTCATGCGCCTTCGGGCAGTGTGGGCACAGCGGTCAGGACTCTTCAGAGTCCTGCTTCCTGCTGCCTGCACGGGCACACGGCTCCAAAGAACACCTGGAAACCGCCCTGCAACCAGAGGATCTGCCAAAGTTTACCAAGAAAGGAGCACACCCAGAAAGGGCAGGCAAGAAATGGTGAGGGGCAGAGGGTCCTGCTAACTGCTACGAGCTAACCCTGAGGCTCATCCGCCCGTGCGGAGTGTTCAGGTGTAGGAGAAAGTGAATTCCCTTCATAGTCGAAGCCACAGTGCATAAGATCTCCTTGGTACTGGTAAGACACTGTTGAACTATGTCAGACATCCCTTCCATTTACGAGCAGAGGAGGCCATCTGGGGATACTATGTAGTAGGGAGAGGACCGAGCTTGGAGTATGCTTGGAAGGGCTTGCCTCCACTGGGCACAATAGTGATTCTCCTCAGTGCTATCCGCCCCGAGGATGTACTCTGAAATCCTGTGTTGTCCCTGGGTTTTGCTGCTGGCAGCCCATCTCATTGCTTCATAGTTACCCCATGATGCACTAGAAAGAAGAGAGATGGAATGATTGGAGAGAAGGTGTAGGAGTATATTAAAGAATTTTATTTTTATTTTATTTTTACTTCTAGCTGCTTTGCTCAGTGACGACACACATGGCCTTGCTAGTCTCTCCTAACCGGCCTTGCAACTTCCCTTCCTTGGCAGTCACCCCTCATTGCCACCCCTTATCCTGCAGTTCTGTTGCTCTGTCACGTGACCTTCAGGGCTTCCCTCCATGGCTCGGGATTTCCAGATTCTGGGGATTCCCATTCAGCAGCTCTGAGAATTCTTCCATTTGTATCTATGCAAACGTCGCCCCACCCTGGACAGTGATCTTTCTTGAAGTTCCTTCAAAACACCTTCATCAAATCTCTACCGAAACCCCACACACACAGAAGAGAGGCGAGCCACATGAATTGTGCTAGAATGACAGGGGCTTTGCGGGCACTTTTTCATTTATCCATTCTCACAAAGGCATCATGGAAAGTAGGTAGCAAGATCCCAATCCAGCCACCAAGAAAGAAGTGATAGGGGCTAGAGAGATGGCTCAGGGCTTAAGCCTCTCCCTTGTAAACAGAAGGACCTGAGTTTGGATCCCAGATCCCATGTAAAAATGCTGACCAGAAATGTCGGCCTGCACTTCCAGCCCTGGAAGGTGGAGCCTGGGAAACCCCAGAGCAAAGCAACGAGGAGGTAGAGAATCCAGGATGATTCCCAAAGTCATCCATGGGCCTCACAGGCATCTACTGTACTCGCTGATATACACAAACACACGCATATAGACACAGACCTACAGAGACACAGACACACACATATATACACAGAGAGAGAGATACAGACACAGGCACAGACACACACACACACACACACACACACACACACACACACACACACAATATAGGCAAATGTCAGGGTTGAGATTCAGACCTCTGCATGTTACAGTTCCAAAGATATTTCCTTCCACCACTGAGGTTCGACAATAGGTTTTGCCCCTTTCATAGACACTCTAAATGATAATGGCCTCTTGGAACTGAACATGCGCATGATGACGGTCAACAGGGCAGGCGGTTGATGTCCCAGGACTTGTCCCTGCAGCGAGAGGAAGGGTCATCTCCTTCAGCCGGAAACAAGCATTTGAACCTCCTCCCTGTCCTCTGAATATGGGGGTGTCCTCGGGAGCAGAAATGCCCCGCACCTCCCCTGCAACTTAGCCAGCTTGATGTGTGTGTGTGTGTGTGTGTGTGTGTGTGTGTGTGCGCGCGTGTGCGTGTTCACGTGTGTGTAGGTACGTGTGAATGTAGGTGTGTGTGCACATATATGCAGTGAGTGTGGCGGCCCAAAGTTGATGGTGAGTATCTTTCGTCTACTTCTTTCTTTCTCTTCTTTCTTTCATCTTTTAAAATTTTAATTTTTTCAGGATTTACTTTTTACTTCTTTTTTACTTAAAAATAAAGCTTTATTACTTCAAATAAAAACTTGAAATAGGAGTAGATTTCACAACATTGTATAGGAAACAATATTCCCAAGCCATAAACAGAAAGGCAGCGTCGCAGAGCATTCCGCAGCATACAGAAATACAAAGGGACCCCACGCCGTCCAAAAGCCCCACCACACCCACAGTTCCAGCCCAAGGGCCGCAGCGCCACCCGAATTTCCCAGCACAGTAAGCGGCGCTCATCGCCTAATCGTGTGCAGTATCATCCTCCTCAATCCTCGGCCGTCTCTGCTGCGATCACACCGACATGCCCAACTCTGCCCCTGAATCCCACACTACAGAACTCGTCGGACAGATAAGTCGCTGTAATAAACTGAGCATGTACAGCAAGTTCCGTAATGACATCAGAATTTCAAGCCACTACAGATGATAATTTAATGTTGGCATCCACATATAAGGAAGTTTTTCTTTCTTTTTTTTTTTTAAAGATCTTCTCAGCTAAACCCAGACCTTGCCAATTGCTGACTAGCTAGCGTTGTGTGCCCCGGGATGCTGTCCTAGGGGAGTAG